>OX243825.1:28463066-29063066 GCA_945859605.1 Lumbricus rubellus
CGATATTCTTACTTTTGGCCAAGATATTGGCCAGAATAATTAGATTGAATTTTTATTACTTTTTGTTGCGTCGCGTTTTTGAATCGTCAAAAAACGGTGGGTGGTCTCACTAAAAGTGGCATAACTTTTGTTCTGTTTAAAATATTTTTATGAAATCTGGCCATCTTGTGTAAATATGAATTGTCTTTAAGACAGTAAAATTTCATCTCAAAATTCTTACTTTTGGTCAAGATATTGGCAAAAATCTTAGGGGGGTCTTTTTTTTGGCGCACCCTGTATATATATATATATATAATGCTTTGTTTGCTTTTCTTTTGCAGTTGATTGAAAGCTTGAAAGCAATTTTCTTCTTCAATTGTCGTTTGTTTGAGTTGTCTCCGATTCCAGCGCTAAAGATTTATATCGAGATGTCGCTACATAGCTATAGCGACAACACTAGAGTATCATACGATTGTACACATTGTGTAGGTATATTCGAGTGTAGGCTACACATACACGTACATGAAAATACATGTATAAGCTTCTGTAGGCCTATAATAGTCCACAAATAGTTACGCACAGAATATATAGGTCCTATGCAAGCATTAATTGACACAGCCAAACTCTATACACGCAAGCTCAGACACAGATATAAATACAATTATAATATAATATTATGTGTAATAAAATCTTCTTAACCTGGAACATTTTCTGACTTTACATTGTGTACCAATTATATTGGTTTCGTATTGATAGGCTACCCGTGAATAAGATGGTTCCCGTTGCTTTCCTTGTAGGCCTGTTATTGTTTCAGCCGAGCTGTAGAAAGCTCCATTAATTAATTAATTAATTAATTAATTAATTAATTAATTAATTAATTGATTAATGCTTTCATTCATTCATTCATTCATTCATTCGTTCGTTCATTCATTTATCTATTCATTCATTCATTCATTCATCCATTCATTCACTCATTCATCCATTCATCCATTCATTCATTCATTCATTCATTCATTCATTCATTCCTTCATTCATTCATTCATTCATTCATTCATTCATTCATTCGTTCATTCGTTCATTCATTCATTCATTCATTCATTCATCCATTCATTCACTCACTCATTCATCCATTCATTCATTCATTCATTCATTCACTCATTCGTTCGTTCGTTCGCTCGTTCATTTGTTCAGAACATACACGTAGAACGCCTCTTGAAGAAACCAACTCAGAGGGATTCCCAGACCAGCTCCTCTCTTGTCTTCTCGTTTCTGATCTGGTTTATTAAAGTACTAAACGCAGATCGTCAAAACATATTGAGCATTTGGAATATTCGTGGATTTTCATGATCAATACGTAGCCTATCCATCATGATTTGGATTACACGTATAAAAAATTATACCACGGGAAAAAATCACGAATATTCGAAATGATCTTTATGTTTTGTTTCTACAACTATTCGCAAGGAGGCGCAGCATGGTTTTTAATAATATCGTGGTTAACTTATTCCCCAGATGGCGATTGGATTCGTCTAATAAATAATTATTACGATATTTTTGGATTTTATTGGATGTAACCACTGCGTGATGCCTAGTACTTAAATATAAAAGCAGCGCTAAATAAGCGTCGATATTTTATCGCATGTTTATTATTATGTAGCTCGTCGTTTTCTTTGTCTGCGTCTGAGCCATAAAAAGCTATGCGTCAGTGACGTCAGCTCAGGTAAAACGGAAATCAGAGCATGCCGAGTCAGGTGCCTGAGGTGAAAATACCTGCATGAATCGAGGTAAACAGAGCATGACGGTTGAGTCAACGTTGTGTGAACGATACAAAATATGAAGCTACGTGGGATGGGGGCGAGAATTGAATGAAAGAAGGCATTTGTTTGACGATATAGATATTGTCTGTAGAACAGGATTTTCGCGACAGTTATTTCGAGATTATCAAAATTTGAACCGAAACGTAAGTAAGCTTATGCTTTATTATCATCTTTATTTTAATTAATCTTGAAAATAGAACAAAGGTGCTTCTGTAGCGCAGTGTTTAACTTTAACCTGCATTACTCGGTCTGGTTGCCCTATTAGTAGGCTGCCTATAAGGCTTCTTTCATCACCCATTGTGAATTGTAACCCAGGATTGTCAATCGATATGGTAACGCCAATATTATTGCTCAAGCGTTCTAAATATTGTTATTGGCCAGTGCATGTGTTTTAGCGTTGGACGCATACAAGCGAAGCGAATTCTCGTTCAGTTGTATTAGGATTGAATAAAATAAGTTTTGCTTAATAGAAGTGGGATGGATGAAAAGATTCTTGCTTAGATTGGAACTGAATTAATTAAAAACAATTGCTGTTTAAATAGAAGTTGGATTGATGAAAAATAATTGATAATTAAATAGAAGTTGTAGCCTATTGATGAAAAAATAATTGTTTAAATAAAAGTTGGATAAAATATGATAAATTGGCTAATCGTAGCTCGAATAGAAGCTGGATTGATTAAACAAATTCCTATACCGTTTGATATGGAATCGCGAGACGCAATTAACTTGTATGACAAAGTGAATTTCAATGTAAATCAGATGGAGGTCGGAGGAGGATAGGAGATATCTTATGTAAGGATATACATTTATTTATTTATTTCTCCATTTGCTATAGCACCCCTTCAATCTATGCTTTTATACAGTTCGAAAATGGTATGTTATGCCAGGACTAGGCTAATGGATAAAAGTAAGGCAGAGTGAGGTATAGTTCTTATACAATTTTGGGCATGATAAGGTTAATTACGACTAGTAATAGGCCTATTATTAATTATGGTATGCAGAGTTCTTTATGGAAATGCAAGGAAAAGAAGTAAGGTGTCGGAGTAAGACTAAAGATAAAGAATACATAATTATGACCAAGATAGGTACTAGTTTATATTCCTACAGAAGGCCATCCCTACCTCTCATACCGTGCCTATGCCATACTGCACAATATTATGTCCTTCCTTTAACCTAATATCACACTTCATCTTCTAAATTAGCCATAACCTTCCACAGTCCACACTATTATGGACTACCCATCACTATCATATACCATACAGTACCACACTGTGACTGATTAGCAATGCACTGTCCGTTCTTATTACAATCTTTTGCGCTATATCTGAGCGTAGGCTATAGTCTACTTCGATAGAAGCCGACTATTTTCCTCCTTATTTCTCCAACTATTTTCAAGGTTATTTGCTCTATTTCTTCCTGTTTATCTAATAGATTGTATCCCTGATTATTTATCTAGTTACTTTTCTGGCTACCTATCCGATTATTAACCTGATTAATATCCAGAAAATCGATCCGATTACTTCTTAGATTATTTCGAAGAGTATTTCCAAGATTATTTCAATAATCATTCCTCTGACTAATTTTGGCTAATAAGCTTGATTCACCAGATTATTTACCGTACCTGATTATTCCTCTGATCATTTAGATTTTTTTATAATTTAACCAGCTTCCTCCTTCAACGCATTCCTTCATATTAACTGGTGGACCAAATGCCTATTTTCGTTGTCTCAAGACTACTTTTTCTCTCACTTGGCTAACGCTTCGGGAGCGCCTCTGATCGGTATGCACTGTTAGAGGCGCTACATAAATTTAAAAATACAATACAATTTACCCTATTACTGTTTGGTTTGCTAATGCGTCGGTTGAAGTATGTGCTTCCGAATAAATAAATATATAATTAATAGATGCCTTTAGCTTAAGTAATTAACTTTGTAGGGGAAAATATAGTAAAGCATATTTTTTATGTATACGGACATGGTTCCACAAGATATAGCCTAGCAGTTGCAACAGAAGGAGTAGAAAAATAAATTTTTTGCGCGAGTGACACACGGATGGACCTTTGCAATGTGGGTGGTTCAGGAGTCATGCATTCTGAGCATGAAGCGGACAGCGCTACAGTCATGTCAGATCGGCCTACGCTACAGGGTCAACTTATTCATTTGCCGTAAACACACGCATAGCTACACGATGATATAGGCCAGCGCATGTCAAGTGTGCCAATGGCTGCTACACGCTTCAGGACTTTGAAAGCGTCTGTGAATAAACTTATACGTGTTAGTAGTCGCTAGGTTATTGTTCTCCGGTACAAAGCAGAAATATTCATGCTGACGAATTCTCCCTCACAATCATACACTGCTTTGATTCTTCTATTGTAAACCATAGTTTTTTTACTGTCAAAAGAGAATAACAATGGAGGTGGTCTGTGTAGTCTGTTGAAGACTGATATGCCGCCGTTAGATTGAGCTGGAGTCGGGAGCGCCCCTGAGTAGTTTTTCTACTTGAAGGAGCGCTATATAAATGTCCGAATGAATGAATGAATTACGTAGATTTTATGTAGAGCATTATAGCCCGGTGAATGTTAGTAAAATAATAATTAATAAGTTTAACAACACAACCAGAGAATGCTAAACAAGAGGCCTATATTAATACATCGTCGTTATCCATATTATTAACGTCATTATGCAGCTTTTGCAAAGGTAGCACTCTTAGACTAAATAATTTAACCATTGTGACCTTTATGCTCCATCTGCAATGAGGACATTGTCTTTTTTTGATTAACATATAATTGTGAATCCGCCGCTGTTTTAGATTGAAGATGATGGAACAGACGACCGTCTCAAAGACGCAAGTTCATCTGCGTAGATACATCCGTCGTTCGAAAGCCGTCGGCATAGCATGGGCGATTCTCACTTGTTGCTTCCTCATCATCAACATCATCGTCTTCATCCAACCTCAGTGGATCGGCGACACACAGTACAGCTATGGAACCGGTTGGGTCGGACTCTACGAGATCTGTGAGCTCGTCAACTCCGGAACAAGAGAGATCTGCGAAGGAGCTTTCCAGAACTTCTCGACGATCATCACTGGTGCATTCCGTGCATCGACATTCTTCATCGGAGTGTCGTGTCTCATCATCTTCCTCTGCATCCTTCTCTTTCTGCTCTTCCTCTTCTGCGAGAGACATGCACCAGTCTACTACATCATCGGATCTCTACAGCTTCTTTCAAGTCAGTTCCACACAAAATAATAATAACATTGATACGATTTAATATCTTGTCAGTCTATGAACGTTGCGAATGACTCAATAATGAATGATTCATTGACTGAAACCTTGATTGAATCGTTAACGACTTTAAGAAACATCTGGAAGATGTCTTCCAGAAGCTAGTTATCTAACTATATATTGGAAAAAGTCGGAATATGGACGAATTGAAGAACGACTAAGATAGATGGGAAAAAATGGACGGATGAAAGCACTTTCAGATGAAGATGGAAAGACAGACGAACTAAGGACACAGAAGACATTTTGTGAGATTATTTCAAACTGACACAGTATGATTACAATTCATAATCTTATGTTAAAACATCAGTAAATTTGTCTGTTGGCAGCCATGCAAGAAGCCCATCACATTCTAGTGCTCATTATAGCAAAGCCATCTGCCAAATGGAAGGCTGAGTTGACAGGGTAGCGGGTAAAAAATATGCACGTGTATAATATCGCATTTACAATTGTACATGAATGATTGGTGCATTTTGGTCTTACCCATCGTCCGTTCAGGCCAGAGTGTTGCCATTCCCTAACTCCCTCCCATCCATATTAAATGTCCGGGTGCATGCCTACATAATAATAATAATAATTCTGGTTTTCCTCTTCCAGCTGTGTTCATGTTCCTTGGATGCGTCATCTTTCCGCACGGATGGGATCATTACTACGTTCGACGAATCTGTGGAGACAACTCCGGTCGATACAAGATTGGTCAATGCGAGATGCGGTGGGCTTACATCCTCGCCATCATTGGAATCTTTGACATCATGATTCTCACGGTCCTTGCTTTCGTGCTCGGATGCAGACAGGCAGACAAGGTGGCCGACTATGAGTACAGCGCCAGACCAACAGGAGCAAGATGTTAGTCAATTTTCATTACCTAGATTATCCACGGCCACAGTAAGGCCACCGTCACCATATGGGCGCCGCAAATATTTTGCAGTGGAGGAGCTAAACACAATGGTCACAACTAAAGTTTAGCCTTAGCTTGAAATGCAAAGCATGAATTTAAAAACTGGGATATATATTTTTTAGTGGACTATTATAAATGAAAATTTCTCAATTTCACTTTGTGCATCATTGATGTCATTAAGCTTAGTGCTAATTTGTGTGAAAAAATTTGTTTAAAACCAAAATGTGGCAGTTAAAGAAATTGTTACTAAGTTGGTGCCTCTATAATCTATATAGGCATGGCGTCAATGTCAATCCAAGACCAATCTTACCCAATTTGCTGCCATCCAATCTGAATAATATTATGATTAAGGCTAAAGTAGACTCTAAGCTTCGTAAATTAATTATTCTGTGTGTGGGTTAAAGCGTTGGACGAGTTGGATTGACGGAAACAATTTTTTGCCAAACATAAATCTATTTGATGAGGACGATCTTTGTTTAAATAGAAGTGGGATTGATGAAAAGAGTTTTTAATAGCAATGGACGAGTAATTTGCAAGACTTATCTATATATACTTTTCTACACCTTTACCATTTTTTAAATTCTCGTGTGTTTCTTTAAGCGACAGCGAATGGTAGTTACGTCGTTGATGTTGCGAATCCATCGAAGGCTGGATCGGTCGTCATGGTGAGACCTCAGGGTCAGCAGGTCCTCGTCCACAGCACTGGATCGACCCTCGGAGGACCAGTCTACATCGTCGACGATGGAGACCGACGCTCAGAGTTCTCGACGCGGAGGAAGCATCGTCTGGCCAGCGCTGGGACCACAGGAAACGGAAGTGACATCTTGCTCATCAGAGACTCGAAGGGAAGCTCGAGGAGACAGACCGTCAACAGAACGAGGAGTGGCAGCTTCTGAGTTGTGCGCTATATAAATGAACGTCAGCTCCTCAGCCGTCTTCGTTCGTGTGGCGGACTGCTTGCAGTTATTTAGTATACATAGCAATAGCAATATTATTGTAATATTGTTTTTACATGGCAATAACAATATATTAATATTGTTAGTACATGGCAATAACAATAATATTGTAATATTGTTAGTACATGGCAATAACAATATTGTAATTGTAATATTGTTAGTGCATGGCAATAACAATATTGTAATATTGTTAGTACATGGCAATAACAATATTGTAATATTGTTAGTACATGGCAATAACAATATTGTAATATTGCCAACGTTTTCGGAAGTTCACAAACTATTTCCCATTTGTAGCTAAGGGAACAATCGGCCACAAGCATTTAGTGCAGTTTGAGCAATTCCAAAATGCAATGGAATTATAAAATGAAATTATTGGTAAAAATAGAAAGTAATAATGCAAAACCAAGCAAAGTCACATGACATTAAAATACGAAACAATAATTATGCAAAATCGTTTCGCATCACTGAGTGAAATGCAAATAGTCTCTACAGGATTAGATCCATGCATATACTGAACACTTATAGGCCTACCTATTAATCTTCATAATATTTTTCGTAAAACTCACAGAGGCGGAAGCAATACAAATTATACGACAGTAATATTCAACATCCATGGACAAAACAATCCCTGTGGAATTAGGTCTAACCGTAATCAATGATTGCGCTTTTGTGCAGACTGCTATAGAAAGGTTATGATTACATGTACAGCAAACGGCGTTCAACCATCGGCCTTATTACTTCTATGAAGACAACATGTTCCTTTTGAAATTCATTCTGTCGGCGGAATTATAATCATGCTGAAAGATCATAACTGTCTGATAATTATGATGATATTATCATCGTGCCTGAAGACTTCATGTGCGACGTAGGCCTATTCTTGGAGTGAGTAATTATAAGATATTGTTGTTGTAGGTCTAGTTGAAATGTCACTGACGGATAGAGTAATTAATTAATTAATTATGCTTCATGTAGTTGCTTTATTCCGTTAGGTCCTTGAGCATGCGATGAGTGTTTCATTAAATGGCGCCATATAAATTTGTAATTATGCATACGTTCTTAAAGAGGTAACAACTACAGGAGGTTGCAGACAACCTTTGCGTCTGCATCCATTGTTTTTGTGCTGATTTGTTGCTATGAATGTTGCTTAAACAATGATAGGCTATGGATATTATTGAGACTGTGTATGACTTTTTTTATATGCTTGCTGTTCTAACAACGTTGTTGATTTCTGGTTTCTTATTTTGTTATTCTTATCCTGAATTTATAACTGTTTTTGTGCATGCTTTTAAAAAAACTCTGTTAGTAAAAATCTATTCTAAACTTGGTTTCTGTTTTCCTTTAACATTTTTGTCACTTGATTGTCGCCACAACGTAATATCTAAGTCTACTAGACCCTATAGCATTTACTTATTCCGTAGCTTTTGCAATTCTAACGCGAAATGTGTGTCATTCGAATAAGTAAGCTTACGGTAAGTGCAGGTTCACTCGGTGCACGCGTGCGTTCTTGTACTAAAATATTAAGACCAAACATAACAACAACGTTGTTATTATTTCGTCATTGACTTTTAAATCGGAATTATTTTTGCGTCTCATTAGTCAGTCGGAAAAGACTGAATCTAGTATTTAGAGCTGTAGGAAAATCTTAGAAAAGATTTCAATGATATTCAACGTCGTTGATGTATTTCGTCAAATAAAGCATTTATGGTTTGTTTCACCGGTAGGCTACATGCTGAAATGCAATAACAATAATTGTTTTTTAATGGATGCGGATCTCCATTGTTACATTTCTGGACATGAATTATTCTGACTCGTGAATAAGCTGGTGCCCCACTTGTCTTTCAAATGGTGCTTTAGAGATTTGGAAATTACGATCACAATAATATATTAGGCTACGTATCGGTAGCGTTAACCAGGCAGGTCAATTCTGTCCATTCATTCATTCGAAAGACTTAATACAGTGCTCTTAAGACACATGGGCCCCGCAGTTAAGTTTTGCAGGAAGGGTAATTATAGCCTACACAGTAGGCCTACACAATGGTCGCAGTTAGCCTTTTGCCAATGCATGAAATGGAAAGCAGTAAATTAAGAATATGAGTATTTTCGTAGAGGTTTCTAAATGTAGGCTAAGTTTACCAGTTTCGCAGTTGTATACAATGTAGGCCTATAGGCTAGACCTAATCATTACTAGGCCCTACTTATTTATAGTAGACCCAGTGGCCCACTTTAATTGGTTTTAAATTGCAAAATGGCAAATGTAGTAGCCCAGTTTAAAACAAATAGGTGCCAATTTTGCATGGGATTAATTCAAGTGCCTTACTTGCCTTTATGTAAGGACACCTAACAAAAGGCGCTCACAGCCTCCTTATCGTTCAAGAAGGGTTGCGTTTTGCTGAGTTACGGAATTGAACATAGCCTAGAGATAACCATAGCCATAACCATAACTTAACGATGACGATGACCATAACTATAACCACAAAGAGATGAGACATAAGAGATGTACGTAGACCTACAGATAATTCCATAAACATGACAGGAAAACGACACAAAATATTATTAGGATAAAAATAATGGTCTTGCTGACGAATCTGCTTTTAAAATTACAATCATTATAGGGAACAAGGTCACCATGATCATCCTTACTTGGTTCATCTTACATTCATCGTTGCTGTGGCTCGACTCGGAATCACAGTCGCTCAACTTCCCAAAATTGCAATATAGCCCCTCTATCGCCGTCTTTGGTGCTGCTACTATACTCGCCGACGATAATGGTGAGTAGACCTAGGCTATTAATTTAGGCTATAGCAACAGACTATGATCTATTTCACGGCGTTGTAACTAATCTGAGCGGAGGGTACGATTGATTATTATTGGGTACGGTAAACAGGTATTTTGGCGTCGTAAATAGTTCGTCACTGCAAGGATGTCGGTTTGACGAAGCGAATTCTTCATAAAAAGTGGAAATCAGATTGATGAGAACAATTTTTTTTATCAAAATAGAAGCAGGATAAACCAAAATTCATGATTAAATGAAACTTAGCCTACGTTGATTAAAATATTCTGCTGGGATAGAAGCAGTGCCGGATTAACTTTTTAGATGCCTGGCGCAAACAATGCAACAAAACTAAAGTAGGCCCTCTATATAATCAAATTATCAAAAATGGAGAAAAAATGAATTATATAGAAAAACATACTTTAATAATTTATTAACACAAATGAAGCTGTGATAGGATCATAGGAGATTTTTTAGTTTTACTTGTTACAGTTCACTGTTCAAAAATGTTTGTCGAGTTTAAAAGTCTTTCCTTCGCGCTTTTAAAGTAGAGAAAGAATCAATGATAGCTTGAAAGTCAAGATCTGCCAAGGTTTCCGACTAAATGTTCAAAAGAGTTAAATTTGCCAATCTGTCCTGGCCCATTGTTGACCTCAAAGATGATTTTATGCGTTTTAGCCTAAATGACTGAATGATCTTTCTCCACTGCAGTTACTTTCCGGTCAAAGTTAAGTAAATACGTAGTGCAATACAAACATTTGGAAAGCCGTCTTTCAGATTATAGGCTAGCGGTACATTAATATATTATATTCAGCATCTTTTGTGGAGTAGGCCTAACTGCTGTGGGCCTACCTGTTTCTGTCTCTTGTTTTAATGGTAGATCTATGGTAGTTTCAGATTTAGGCATATCAATGATATCATTGCTGAAATTAAAATTTTAAAAAGAAATAAGCAGCTACATAAACACTAAATGGTAGATAATAATATTACATGGAACATACACTGTGTCGTCTGTACCGTATGCATAGGCCTATCTATTATTTTATTTGGTGATGGGGTAGATCCGCGCAAAAATTGATTACGTCATACGTCATCATTACAGTAAACAATTAATTAGTACGTCATCATTATAGTAGTATAGTAGGCTACTGTAGAAGGCCTGTTTTTATAATGCCACCAAATTTTATATGCAGTGCCTGTTTTAGAAATTAGACATTTTAAATAAGCGGACTGTGACTTATATAAACAAATTCGATCGGATAATCGGATTTCTCAAATTTAAAAAAAAAAATTTTACCCCCCGAAAGAAGGCCTGGCGCAAGTGCGCCAGTTGCGCCATAGTTAATCTGGCACTGGATAGAAGCGGGATTGATAAAACGAATTCGTTCCTAAACGGATGCTGGATCGAGGAGATGGGCTTTTGCAAACTAGAAATCGTATTGATTAAAAATAGTGCTACTGAGAGTCAATAATAATTATTTATTAGGCTACTACGCTAAGAATGCACGCTTATCGATTATGGCGACAACAGTTGAGGTGGTTGATTTTAGACGTTGGTGGAGTAGGCCTAATAATTCGTGGTGCATCAAATTTTATGACTCCCGGTGACCAACCTCAAGGAGCGGTTATTTCCATAAATTCAACTTCCACTTGCCGCTTGAATTAGTTTTATAAATCCAACTTCCATTTAGGCAAACAATTTTTTCGTCCAAAAACTTCGGCGCCAAAGCGTCTTGCTTCGAAGAGAAATAAGAAAGAACGACGCGTAGGTACAATACAATATAGGCCTACAATTATACATTGGTCTACATCAATCTATTACATTACATCGATCTATTACATTACATCAATCTACTACACTACATCAATCTATTACAATCCAATAATCTATCACAATAGTCCTACTAAATTTCGTTGTGTATACACATTTTGTTTCAGTTGCATCTGGTTACTGTGACGATTGCACGTGTGCTTCAAAGAATCTTTGCTGGTACAAGAATGATCCGATGAAACCATGTCCATCGATTGTGTCAAAGATCGATGAAGATGGCGTTACACTCAAGTGCAGCTGCAATATCGTTTCCTGTTTTCACTACGGACCAATGAAAACCTGTTGCATAGACGCTCTCGACTTCTGTGCCAAGAGATTGAAAATATTATCATCGCAACAGAATTCGGTTCACAGTGGACAGACCATGCCGCCATATCTTTTTCCTGAGTGACTAGCTATCAGTGTCTTCAAGATACATCTATCCATCTCGATCTCAACCAAGAACGAAATCATTTAAAAGTAGGCTGACCAGCTAAAAGCAAAAATTGAAAAAATGGCATATTATGCATATTATACTGGTTTAATTGAGTTTATTAATTAACTTAGGCCCTATCTATTTATGTATTTGGAATACTTTATGCCTTATATCTTGAGTTTTAATAAAGTTAAAGCATTACTTTTTGTAATTTTACAGCCCGAAACAAGGCCTTTTGAGTGGTGTATCATACTAAAAATTATGATTATATTGATTTTGGCATGTGTCGCCACTCGTCACTCGTGACTCTCCACATAGCATGGCCACATAGTAGACCTATGTAGGCATTGGGTAGACGAAGTGGCGGCAGCATACGAACTTAGCACAGGTAGAATTACATATTGCATGCTTGACATGCGCAACATAATCTTAATATGATGTTTTAATTTAAGTAGTTTAGAAGACAGTTAATATGTGCAAAGACACTGCGAGTTAACATGGATGTCATGATAATAATAATGCAATCACCTACATTGTATCTTGGGCGTATGTGGCAAGGTGTCCGATTGGTTACATCGTTTGGTCTCTGATGACTTGATTAAGGTTTCAAATCAAAAATAATTTATTGGTCCATTTGTAACAGCAACAATCACATCAAGTCAGGAACAAAAAGTAGCCTACACAAAGCATCTCAAGTATCACCAAGTTGTTAGACATTAATCAATCCAATAACTTATAGCTAACATAAATTATTCAGTCATATGGCCAAGACTGGGATAATCTCCAAAGAAGTAGGATAGGTAAGGATTGCAAGCACCTAGTGTTTCTATTTCGGTGAGTTCGTATTCGAGCCTCTCCCGAGCATGTTCTGTGATTGTATATAATTATAATTATAGGGTATCCCGAAACAGAGTTCTCTCTGGAAATTATCCTCGCAAAATCAATTTCGAGGCAAATTCCAATTCAGTGAATAGATCTATCTGAAATAATATTATAGTCTCCTTGTGGAGATGCATGGGTGGACACCTAATTCAATGAAAGCCCTGAGATTCATAATGCAAGCGTGATGTAAGCTTTACCGATAGCTTTCTCACGAAACAATGTCTCCCTAAAGCAGTTCAGGAGGCATCAAAGATCTGCCTATCAAAAGTAGCCTATGCGTGAAATCTGGAAAGACTGTCAGAGTACGTACATAACTTTGATTAATTGCATGGCTTTCAACTATTTCATTTTGTCTTTCCTATACTATAGGTTCATTCCGTTCTTGGGGCGGCTTGAATTAAGTAAGTAAGTAAGTAAGTATATTCTTTATTTTCTTAACCAGCTGCCAAACAGCACTCTGGTGAACAAGTATCACATACAGATTTAACATAAAAACATAAAAATTATTAAAACTGAATTAGCTCATGCTGTTTTATGTAGCTTTTGGCAGAGCTGTTTTTAAGGAATTTCTAGAACTGCAAAACTCCTTTCTTTTTCCATTATCCATGGTAAAATAATTACTTCTAATCGGAGGACAACGAACTTTTTGCTAGTTTTAACGGTACAGATGTGCTTTTACAGCTGCACATTTTGTGTACAACTGCACGTTAAAAAGCCCTGGCTTTTGGAGATCAGTAATTGAGTGTTTTCTGTAATATAATCAGGGCCGTAGCAACAATGAGCGCGGCCCCCTCCGACAGTGTTTAATCTAGTCCCCACCCGCTGGGGGGGAATTCAGGTTTCTGGGGGGGAGACAATCGAGCGTCCGAAGGACGCTCGTGAGGCGCGTAGCGCCGAGACCCGCAGGGGGAGGGGTATGGGGAGGGGGATGTGCCCCCTCCCCATCAGAAACTTTTTGAATTTCTACATTGCAATGGCAGCATTTTAAGGTACCATCTTAACAAAAATACCTGTACTTTTTCAGAGCCCCATTAGAAACTTTTTGAATTTCTACATTGCAATGGCAGCATTTTAAGGTACCATCTTAACAAAAATACCTGTACTTTTTCAGAGCCCCATTAGAAACTTTTTGAATTTCCACATTGCAATGGTAGCATTTTAAGGTACCATCTTAACAAAAATACCTGTACTTTTTCAGAGCCCCATTAGAAACTTTTTGAATTTCTACATTGCAATGGCAGCATTTTAAGGTACCATCTTAACAAAAATACCTGTACTTTTTCAGAGCCCCATTAGAAACTTTTTGAATTTCTACATTGCAATGGCAGCATTTTAAGGTACCATCTTAACAAAAATACCTGTACTTTTTCAGAGCCCCATTAGAAACTTTTTGAATTTCCACATTGCAATGGTAGCATTTTAAGGTACCATCTTAACAAAATACCTGTACTTTTTCAGAGCCCCATCAGAAACTTTTTGAATTTCCACATTGCAATTGTAGCATTTTAAGGTACCATCTTAACAAAATACCTGTACTTTTTCAGAGCCCCATCAGAAACTTTTTGAATTTCCACATTGCAATTGTAGCATTTTAAGGTACCATCTTAACAAAATACATGTACTTTTTCAGAGCCCCATCAGAAACTTTTTGAATTTCCACATTGCAATGGCAGCATTTTAAGGTGTCATCTTAACAAACTGCCTGTACATTTTTCAGTGCTTATAAGAGTGGACTTCAATAAATATAAGCAACACTTAACAAATATTTTGGGGGTTATTTCCACACTGTAATGGTAGGCCTCCTCTTTTAAGGTGCCATTTTATCAAAATAAATCCATTAGACTATTCAGTACTGATAAAAAAGTGTTTTAGGATCTAATATAATATATGATTATAATTACAATAAAAATATCTTTATGTATCGAGTTCAGCAGCTCATCTCTCCTGTTGCTGAGTTATTCTAATGAATAAATGCAGACATGAATATAATAGTAGCCTATATAAGCTGACTTTTCAGCATTATATCAGTTTAACACTGTTTCCCAAGATAGTCCTGAATTGCTGACCAGGACATACTTTCTGATATTATATTTAATGGTACACAAACCAACCAAGAACTAATAAACTACCGGTGCCAAATTCAAGAAACCATGTGTAGTAATGATGTTGTTTTTAGGTTTTACTATATATGTGTTCAAATAATAGGACCAAACATTTTGAAATTTTAGGCCTACAGTTTAAAATTTGAAGGATACCACTGGTGAGAAGCCATTCAGTTGTACAAAAGTAGTCTTTGTACAAATATTAGCAGTAAGTTATTCTAATTTTAGCAGGATAGCCTATAATAGTAACTAATAACATTATAACCATTGACCATATAATAATAAATAATATTACAGTATATTATAACAATTCACGTAATACGATGTTGTAAACAGCAACTAAAACTATAAGCATTTTGTCAAATTTTCTGGAGGGGATGTCATATCTGTTTTTAGTTCTGCAAAAATAGTGTTTATACAAATATATATTATTATATACAGTAAGTTATACTAATTGCAACATGATAGTATCATATATAATATTAGTAAATAATAATTATATAATAGTAAATAACATCACAGTATATTATAACACTTCATATAAAACAACGATGAAAATAGTAACTAAAAACCAATATCATTTTGTCAAATTTTTCTGGGGGGGGAAATGTCAATCCTGGGGGGGGGAACTTTCCCCCCCCAGAGACGTCTAGATTAAACACTGCCCCTCCGAGCATAATGTCCTGGCCGGCGGGCCCCTTACAATGCAGACACCGGGATGCGAAATTTTTTGGGCCTAACATTTCTGACCACTTTTTTAAAGTCATCCCACTCATCCGGCAAAAATCTCGTGAAAATTTCATCAATTCGCCGTCCGAAAAAAGTGTATGACCTTTTTTCAGTCATTTCCTTCATTTTTGTCACTTTTGGGGGCCCCTTCCTTGCGGGGGCCCCCTTCGGTCGGAGGGTACGGAGGGCGGTCGCTACGCCTCTGAATATAATAATGTCAATAATAATTTTTACATTAGGCTGCAAGTCTAGAGTGCAGCGGCTCGTGTGGATCTCAACCTGGAAATTAATGAGAAACCACCGACTGTCTGTAGTGTTTCTAATGCGTCGAATTATAAGGCAATTTACTCTATGATTTAAATGCAAGGTTCAGCTAGGGTAAGAAAACAGCTGGCAAAGGCAGCAAAATAGAACTTTCTTTATTATGAACGGAACTTAAGTAATATTATTATTATGTATGCTACTCGTGATATGTGGCAGACGAAACATCATATCGACCAAGAAAATCATTCAAGAACGTATGAGAGTAAGTGCAGGCCTAGAATTGCTTCATATAAAGTTTAACGATTAGAAAGGAAGTTATCAGTCTCAGTTCTCCTGTTCTGCTATAATCTAGCGTGATAATTATTATAGGCCTAGGACTGTTGTGATATGATACGATTTTTGAAATGATATATCATATTAATTATAATGGTACGACACAAAACAATGCAGTACATTTATATGCAATGCAATATACTACACTGTGTCCCAATAAATCGGGCACCGTTTTTATAATGTGAATAAAACAGGTAAATCTTAATCGATTTTCAAAATTTCAAAACTGTTTTTATCCTGAGATAATTATCGTAAACTGATTCAAATAATATGAAGTTTCTGGCATTATTATTGGCGTCACAATTACGTCATTTGCATCAGAGAATTCAAATGTTAAGCACCGAACACAAAACTTTTTTTACATTTGGTTTCGATATGTAACTTAACAACGTCATTATGACGTAATGTTTTAGTGAGGGCCGTTCATAAATGACCAATTTGTAGATAATTATCTCAGGATAAAAAAAGTTTTGAAATTTTGACAATCGATGAATATTTTCCAGAAACCCGTAGGGGGGGTATGGGGAGGGGGATGTTCCCCTCCCCATCAGAAACATTTTGAATTTCCACATTGCATATGGTAGCATTTTAAGGTAGGCTACCATCTTAACAAAATACCTGTACTTTTTCATAGCCTCATCAGAAACGTTTTGAATTTCCACATTGCATATGGTAGCATTTTAAGGTACCATCCTAACAAAATACCTGTACTTTTTCAGAGCTTCATCAGAAACTTTTGAATTTCCACATTGCATATGGTAGCATTTTAAGGTACCATCTTAACAAAATACCTGTACTTTTCAGAGCCTCATCAGAAACTTTTTGAATCTCCACATTGCAATGGTAGCATTTTAAGGTGTCATCTTAACAAAATGCCTGTGCTTTTCAGTGCTTATAAGAGTGGACTTCAATAGATATAAGCAACACTTAACAAATATTTTTGGGGGTTATTTCCACACTGTACCATCTTAACAAAATACCTGTACTTTTTCAGAGTCTCATCAGAAACTTTTTGAATTTCCACATTGCAATGATAACATTTTAAGTACTCTTTTAAGGTGCCATTTTAGCAAAATAACTCCATTAGACTATTCAGTACTGATAAACAAGTGTTTTAGGAGACAATATATATATATATATATAATGATTATAATTACACTTTATGTATCGAGTTCAGCAGCTCAGTTCTCCTGTTGCTGAGTTATTCTAAAGAATAAATGCAGACATGAATAATATAATAGTAGCCTAAATTGCAAATAGGACTGTTTATGTTCAGGTATCATCATCGTATGTTGCCTCCCAACTTTGATGGATTCTTTTTCCTTGGCTCTGATATCCATGACCATGACACTAGGTTTTCTAATAGTTATCGATGTGCCAGTGCAAGACTCAATCTTAAGCAATTCTGTATTAAATGCACTGGCCCACCGGTATGGAATTCTCTTCCTGTGGATATAAGAACTGCTGTATCCATCAAACATTTTAAAAATAAACTAAAGTACTTTTTATATATGTGTAGGTTATAATGGGGATTTTAAAAATAAG
Source organism: Lumbricus rubellus (assembly GCA_945859605.1). Lineage (NCBI taxonomy): Eukaryota > Metazoa > Annelida > Clitellata > Crassiclitellata > Lumbricidae > Lumbricus > Lumbricus rubellus. Next base: position 28,480,871 of record OX243825.1, read on the forward strand.
TTTATGGGAATGCCTCCTCCCCGTCTGAGTGTGATATATGCTTGAGCTTATGATGTTCTCAGGCTTTGCATTTACATTAATTAATAGTGTGTGGCCCTATGTTATTCTGCTATTTTTGTGTACCGCCACATATTCAACTTAACCTTATTTTTAATGTGTTATTGGTGTCTTCTTATCTTGATGGAATTCTGATTCTCCACATTTACTTATGCAAGATTTAATTTTGTAAATGAGCCAGCCGAGTTTAAGCGGGTCTTTTAGACCTTTGTCGGCTGACTCATTGACCTGCACTAATATTAAATTTATAACAATTATTTCCTTGTTGAAGTTTTGTTGTTGTTAATGTCTGTGTCTGTTATGTGATTATTGATGTGACATGCAAGTCAATAAATGAACAAAATAAAAATAAAAATTAATAAATAATCTGACTTTTCAGCACTACCGGGTATATCAGTTTAACCCTGTTTCCCAAGATGGTCCTTTCTGAAATCATATTTAATGGTACACAAACCAACCAAGAACTAATAAACTACCGGTACCAAATTCAAGAAACCATGTGTAGAAATGATGTTATTTTTATTTTTTATTATATGTGTTCAAATAATAGGACCAAACATTTTGAAATTTTACAGTTTAAAATTTGAAGGATACCACTGGTGAGAAGCCATTCAGTTGTACAAAAGTAGTAGGCCTATTTGTACAAATATTAGCAGTAAGTTATTCTCATTTTAGCAGGAATGTGTCATATATTATAATAGTAAATAATAACATTATAACCATTAACCATATACATATATAAATAGTATTACAGTATATTATTATTACTCGCTCTTCCTACTTCCAGCTAAGGCGTCTCAGGGCTATTCGCAAATTTGTCACATCTTCGATCTTTACCTCAATTGTTCATGCTTTTGTATCGTCTCGGATTGACTATTGTAATTCTGTCCTTATTGGTCTACCCAAGGTTCGCCTAGCTCCTCTGCAATCTGTACTCAATGCTGCCGCTAGGCTCGTTGCCCGCCTTCCTCGATTCTCCCACATTTCTTCATTGATGACTGAACAACTTCACTGGCTTCCATTCTCGACCCGTATACAATTTAAGGTCTTAATTTTGGTCATCAAGTCTCAAATGGGTCTTGCTCCGAAGTATCTGTGTGATCAGATACTTCGCCCCCCCCTTCTGCCACTTCGCTGCGTCCTCTTAGGTCCTCTGATCGGCTTGACCTCTTTGTCCCGCGAGTCAGGACCGCCATGGCGCAATCCAGATCATTTGCCTGCATTGGTCCCTCTCTATGGAATGGGCTTCCCCCATCAGTTCGCTCTGCCATCCTCTCTGGTAGTGTATCCTCATCTTTCTCTCGTCTAAAAACTTGCCTTTTTTCTCGGAGATGAACGCACTGGGAGCGCTTCTGAAAGGCTCTTGATGCAAGAAGCGCTTTATAAATTGTCAGATAAGATAAGATAAGATTATAACAGTTCATGTAATACAATGATGTAAACAGCAACTAAAACTATTATCATTTTGTCAATTTTTTCTGGAGGGAATGTCGTATCTGTTTTTAGTTGTACAAAAATAGTGTTTATACAAAATTTATTTTGTACAGTAAGTTATACTCATTGCAACATGATAGTATCATATATAATAAATTAATAATAGTAAATAAAGTCATTTTAATCATATACTAGTAAATAACATCACGCTATATTATAACACTTCATATAAAACAATGATGAAAATAGTAACCAAAAACCAATATCATTTTGTCAAATTTTCTGAGGGGGGGGGGAAATGTCAATCCCAGAGACGTCTAGATTAAACACTGTCCTGTACGGAAGAATTTTCTCCTCAGTGTTTCCTTTAGCTTCGAAAATACTTTATGCATGTGTCCGCGACTTACTTTGTTTGGAAGACGTACTAAATAAAAATCCTCTTGCTCCTGAATACTTCCTTTCAAAAATAATCTTCACAGGTTATCTTAGGTGCCCTCTATTTCGCTTTCTGAATGAGTAGATCTAGCAGAGGAGAAATAATTTTTTCCGGCTCTTTTTACATGAATTGCATGTCCTGCTTCAACTGTGGACTCAATCCATGCACTTGATTGTGTACAGCCTTAGCATAACGGAGAGGGGCTGGAAGAAGGGGAAAAGGCAGGAGCATGAAAAGAGGAAGGGGATGAAGAAAGATAACGATGGTGAGGCTGAAGTAGAAGAAGAAGAAGAAGAAGAAGAAGAAGAAGATGATGATGATGATGATGATGATGATGATGATGATGATGATGATGATGATGATGATGATGATGATGATGATGATGATGATGATGATGAAGAAAAGAGGAAAAGGAGAAGAAGAAGAAGAATGCGATGAAGAGAAAGAAGAAGAAGAAGAAGAAGAAGAAGAAGAAGATGATGATGATGATGATGATGATGATGATGATGATGATGATGACGATGATGATGATGATGATGATGGTGATGATGATGATGATGATGATGATGATGATGATGATGATGATGATGAAGAAAAGAGGAAAAGAAGAAGAAGAAGAAGCAGAAGAAAAAAAGAAGAAGAAGGTGATGATGATGATGATGATGATGATGACGATGATGATGATGATGATGATGAAGAAAAGAGGAAAAGGAGAAGAAGAATGCGATGAAGAGAAAGAAGAAGAAAAGAAGTAGAAGAAGAAGAAGAAGAAGATGATGATGATGATGATGATGATGATGATGATGATGATGATGATGATGATGATGATGATGATGATGATGATGATGATGATGATGATGATGATGATGATGATGATGATGATGATGATGATGAAGAAAAGAGGAAAAGGAGAAGAAGAAGAAGAATGCGATGAAGAGAAAGAAGAAGAAGAAACGAAGAAGAAGAAGAAGAAGAAGATGATGATGATGATGATGATGATGATGACGATGATGATGATGATGATGATGATGAAGAAAAGAGGAAAAGAAGAAGAAGAAGAAGCAGAAGAAAAAAAGAAGATGAAGGTGAGGAAGAGGAGGACGAGGAAGAAAAAGAAAAAGAAGAGGAGAAGGATTTTGAGGATTTTGAGGATCACGAGGAAGAAGAAGAAAAGAAGAAGGAGGTGATGATTAGGATGAGGAATAGGATGTTATAACCTACATAACGATTAATTAACTTTTCTATTTCAAAGACGATCAACAGCGAAGAACACGATGATGACGACGATCTTATTCGCTTCTCTCATCATTCATCAATGTCTCCAGCTGTGGCTCGGATTAGAATCGGCCGCCATCGCTTCCACGACCCGACCCATCGCTCCCTCGACCCGGGCCATCGCTCCGTTGGTCCGGGCCATCGCTCCCTCGACCCGGGCCATCCCTACCTCGACCCGGGCCATCGCTCCCTCGACCCGGGCCATCGCTCCTTCGAACCGGGCCATCGCTCCCTCGACCCGGGCCATCCCTACCTCGACTCGGGCCATCGCTTCCTCGACCCGGACCATCGCTCCCTCGACCCGGGCCATCGCTCCTTCGACCCGGGCCATCGCTCCCTCGACCCGGGCCATCGCTACCTCAACCCGGACCATCCCTACCTCGACCCGGGCCATCGCTACCTCGACCCGGACCATCCCTACCTCGACCCGGGCCATCGCTCCCTCGACTCGAGCCATCGCTCCCTCGACCCGGACCATCGCTCCCTCGACCCGGACCATCGCTCCCTCGACCCGGGCCATCGCTCCGTTGGTCCGGGCCATCCCTACCTCGATCCGGGACATCGCTTCCTCGACCCTGGACATCGCTCCCTCGACCCATGTCAGGGTCAACAACATGTTAGGCCATGTCCTTATGGACTACAGTCGTAAGTACCGTATATCGTCATGCAGCAAAACATTTACTGGCCATTCCTACCTTGCAATTTTCAGGCTCTTCTTAGAAACGGTGTTTGCCCCTCCTGACCAATGTTTAGGACCTAATGCAAAATATACGATACAGAAAGTTGGGTTCAAAACCTTTAAGATTGATTAATCGAAAATCACTAGAAATACAGATTAAGTTTTTGCTTGTCGCATTAGTTTTTGACGAGGCCCTAATTGGTTTTACTTGGTTCCATTTTTTCTTGATGCCAAATTGCCAGGGCAGACTTTCAATTTGCGTTTGAATTGATAAAAAGTTGTTTGGTGTTTAAGGATATTATTGTGTTTTATTGTATTGTATTGCATCTGATCACTTATAAAACGCTTCTCGAAGCAAAATCATTTCAGAAGCGCTCCCGGTGCGTGCAACCCCGAGAGAAAATTAAAGTTTTGAGACAACAGAAAGATGGCGGAAGATATCCAGAGAAGATGACAGAGCGTAGTGGTTATGTGGAGATTTCCATAGCAGTGCATCATCATAATTATTCTAATACTGCGCTGCCTAGCAGTAGTGCGTTCCATTTGCTGATGGTGTTTCATGGTTGAACGCGTATCATGCAAATCTGAGTTGTTAGAAAAACAGTAGCCTAAACTTGCAGGCATTTGATGCATGCACCTGAAGTTTGTACACAAATAAGCCGACTTAAAATTTAAAACCTTTTGCACCGTAATGTTTTTCTTCTATTAAATTTTATATTAAACTCAAGTCATCTTTGCTGAAAACTATTTTTATTATTGTCCCCTAACATGGAAATGACGGAAATATGACGTGACATTAATTTATTAATTTAGAAAGTAAGGCTCGCAGTTGCAAACAAGGATTTTCTATCTTTTACATGTTGGAAACTTAAAATTTCCGTTGCCCAAATTTGAACATGCATAACTTCAGATTCTGTGGGCAGAATTGGATAAAATTTTCAGGAAACATTGATAATTCATCCCTCTTACATTTTCTAAAATTTTATAGAGTTTCATTTAGAAGTGACCAGTATATCGCCAAAACAAAAAGGGTATCAGTTCAATTGGGACACCGTGTATAATAGAATAGCATAGAATTTAATAGATTGGCAAAAATGGTACAGAATAAAATTATCTTCGTTCACCTGGAAACTGAATTTCGGTTGAATTGTTGTAATAACAACAAAAACCAATATAAGATTGTAAAAAACTGATAATATTATTGATGGCATTTCGTGGGTCTGCCTATAATATTCCTAACCTTCTTAGGCTAATTCCCGACCACAATAATTTGTTGTTCTTTGCAACTCGTTATAGCTTTCGCTGCCATATGCGAAGACTGCACCTGTGCTTCGATGAACCTGTGTTGCTTTGAAAAGAATCCGACTACACCCTGTCCGTCCACCGTGTTGAGGTTCGACAAGCACAGCAACTCCACTCTGAAGTGCAGCTGCAACCTGGCCACGTGCTTCGAAGATGGCGGCAGGAGAACCTGCTGCGCGGACGCCTTCCAATTCTGCGCTTCCAAAAGCCACCCGCCACGAATAAATGATATGCATAATGGACAGGAGTTTCCACCGTATTAGTTCCATGTGGTGTGGACAAAATGAAGTTTCAACGATAAATGAATAAGATCCATAAGTATGTGATGTAATGATTGTGGGTAAAATGGTGAAAGCGCTCTACATGTAGGCTATTTGCCACTATAATTATTATTGTGTAACTCTGGGCATGGTGTTCTCGCTCTAAATCATGAATCGGTGTTCCGTCAAAAGCGTGCAGAACAAAAGCGAGCCGACAAAAGAGCGCGCGTGGATCTACAGTTTAGCCTACTTTCACTTCGCCTAACATAAATTAATGCAACATCCGCCTATACTTCTCACCTACATGTGGCCAATATTCAAAGTTTTTCATCAAGGCAATGTTTCAACCACCTATTTTGATTGAAGTTGAATAAGAAAATAAATTAACCACCGCTTTGTAATTTTAATTGCCGATTGATGAGACTTCAAAGGAAACCGAAAGATTCAAGGAGGTTCGCTACCTACAGTAACTGGTTGCATATTTGCTCAGCGTAAACTACGGCACATAATGTAAACGATAACGACTGCATAGTGCGTAAAGATCATAGCGTATAATCGCTATATTTACAACTATGGCATTGCAAGACTATCTCCGCAGTTTCGCCCATAACATTTCAATGTGAAAGAAGCAAGCACAACACACATTAACTTAGGGACTTTAAGCCTAATTAGCCTATATCCTTCAAAAATATTGATTATAGAGTAGACTGTTATTGGCAATTTAAACTTTGAACACTGTGACTTAATTTTGTAGACATTATATTTTTCGTGCGTAGTTCACGTTAATTGCAAATTTGCCTTGATTAGATTAGACTCTTAGCAATATACCAGTTTTTCCAGAACTTTACTTAATTTTCGGACATTAGAACTTTCTTTCGCTGTTTGCATAGGCCTACTTGTCAGACAATAATTACACATGGGTTTGCTCGTGAATTTTTTTCATTTTTCCCGTGCATGTTAGTCTATTATCGTTGACTGCGCCCTTATGTCGGCGCGCATTAAATTTTGTCCTACGCGCTTTTGTCGGGTCGCGCCTATGTCGGCGCGCTTTTGTCGGCTCGTTTGTCGGCGCGCCTTTGACGGGGTACCTCATGAATGACATGAATCATTTACGTACACATTCTCATGACCGTGAGATGATTCTCCGTTCCGATCTTCTCGTTAGAACGGAATTAATTACCAAATTAACATTAATGTTAACAGCTACTCTTAATTAAAATAATGATGTGAGTAACTAAAAGCGATTGTCACGCCAATGCAACTCCAATTACCTATATAATGGGTGCACCGTCATTATCGCGCAGGACAAAAGCGCGCTGACAAAAGCGCGAACCGTCATAAGAGCGCAGTCAACCAGGCATAGATTAACACATATATACAGACAAAAACTGAAGAAACTCACGAACAAACTCATGTGTAAATACTTAATTGTCCGAATATAATTATATAGTCTACTCGAATCAATATTTTTGAAGGGTTATAATAGTTCACAAGTTCATGTGTGTTGCGTTTGCTTCCTTCACATTGAGATGTTATGGGCGAATGCAACTAGTAGGCCTAGGCTTATGTATGGAGCCTTCTTGAATCTTTCGGTTTCCTTAGAAGTCCCATCAATCAGCAATTAAAGTTACAAAGCAGTGGTTAATTTAAATTCTTATATGTGGACAAACAACTTTCATCAAAATAGGTGGGTGAATTCATGAAGCGGGGAAATGGCTTCGAGTACAGTAGGCTACATGTAGCCTACATGTAGGTGAGTAGGTGAGAAGTATAGGTGGGTAGACTATTGCTTTCAAATATGTCATGCGAAGTGATATAGTAGGCCTACAGCCTTTTGGTCCACCACTCGCGCTTATGTCGGTGCGCTTTTGTCCTGCGCGCTAATGACGGGGTGTCTCTATACTGGTTAAAGTGTTAAGTTTCGGCATTAATATTTTGTGTTGTTTTGTCTCCAGTGTATTCGATTAACAACCGAGGTCGCTATCGAGAGATCAGAAACATTAACTAAAGTGCATGTGAGGATTTCAGCCTCGAGTCTTTTCTTTACATAAAACTCGCATTGGCTACTTGGTAAAAGATTACCGCATTTTCCATTTGGTTTAAAATTCGGAATTCACTGATTCAACTGTTTGATAGAACCCAGGCAATATGCCTCTTTAAAAGAAAAACAATTTTTGGTTGAAATTTGTTTTTAAACCACACGGTGTCCAGAAAAAGGGACCTATTTTGTAAATATGAAAGTTAATAGTAAATATTGTTCGATTTTTACAATTCAGACATCGTTGTTATCCTAACATGCTTGCCTAACAACTGTGAAAATATAAAAAAATTCCAGTCTTTATAATGACGTCATTTCAGGCTCTGGAACTTTCTACTTTGTCTAGTAGGCAGAGACAGGCACAGAAAGAAGCGTACATGCAGACATACATGCAGATGAAAGAGAACGGACAGGCCGACATAATATCAGTGTTGACCATGATTATTTAACTCCATGCATTCATGCAAAAGCGTGACTGGAACTTTTATAGTTTCACCAGTCAATTTTCCTTGTCTTGAAGATTCTACACTTTCTCCTGCAATAGTTTCCAAATTTTATAATCAACTGGATTTAAGCTCGGGCCGTTTGGCGGCCAAAGATTACTGGAGGAATGAAATCCGGAATCTCTTTAGTCAACAGTTCAACAATTGAACCAGCTCAGTGAGCTGGAGCGTCATCTTGTTGAAATGTTTGTTAACCCGAGTATTCCCGGATATCAGGCATCAATTTTAGATGAAGCAGACAATTCCTCTAACAAGCTGCATTTATTTTTACTCCTGGTTCTATTAAACGGATTTCCGTTTTGCCGAGAGCCAATATAGGCCCTACCAACCGTAACTATGCATGACTGGCAGGCTAAGTGAACTGTAATGCAAATGACGTCCTTTTGACGTCATCAGTGTGACTGGAACTTTTATAGTTTCACCAGTATTAGATAAATATGCCAGAATTAAAATTTTGTTATAAAAATCGATGAATGTTTACTATTTTTTTCATATTTACAAAATGGGTCCCTTTTCCGGACACAGTGTATATTGAAACGGCTATTGACAGCAGTCAGTGGCAAAAGTTGGAGGACCGTCCCAAGGTTCTCGGAAGTTGAGGGTGAACGCGTCCCGTGGGTCCCATGGGTCCCATGGGGTGGTTGCGCCTATGAGTTCAGGAGGCAATAAAGATCTGCCTATCAGAAGTATTTTTAAGGCATGACTCTACAAAGACTGTCGAAATAAGTACATGTACGTGACTCTGCTAAACTCTATGTTTTTCATTTATCTTATTTAGGGCGCTTTCCGACTAAAAGTTCATTCTGTTCTTGAGACATGTTATTTTGTATATCGTTTGGAGATGAGTAATTGAGTGCTTTGGCAAAAACATAGGCCTACGTGCGTAGAACTGGTATTTGAAAACAAACTCTCGAAAGCCAGTACAATGAACCGAACAATAAGATGCATTATGAGAGTTTAATGCCAATACTAATTAATTTTTATACTAGGCTGCAAGAGTCAGCAATGCAGCAGCATCCCATGCCGATCTCAGCCAGGAAATTAACGAGAAACCACGTATATCTGGCTGTAGAATTTCTAATGCGTCGAATTATAAGGCAATTACTCTGTGATTTAAATGCAAGGTTCAGTTAGTGTACGAAAACATATGAAAATGCAGCAAATTTTAACGTTATTTTCATTGAATTAAAGTGCGCGTCTTTTTGAGCTATTGCTTTGTGACATACGAAAGACAAAAGCATTCAAGAGCTTCTGAGAGTAGGTGTATTTCGCTCCTATAATAGTATAGAGTTTATGGATTGCTAAAGGTGTAAGTATCAGTTCGCCAGTTCTGCTATTATAGCCTACCGTAATTTTATAAGCCTGCTGTGATATGATACAATTTGATAAATGATATATTTATCATATTATATGATGCGATACAAGGCAATACAATGCAATGCAATATTATTCTAATTGTGTAATATGATATGATTTAATTTAATTCATTTAATTAAATACCACAACATAGCATTAAGACTTTTTAAGTGGTAGGCCTATGGTATGATTTTATCTTCTTCTTTCTTCTCCTCCGTCATTGGTGTGATGATGAGGCCTTTACGAAATTTCTCCAAACTTCTCTGCTCCTGATTGTTTCATCGATCTCAACTAAGCCGGTGCCTTTCTCCCTCAGATCTTCTTTGATGTTATCCATCCAAGTCTTCCGCTGTCTCCCTCGGCTTCTTTCACCCTCAACATGCCCATGCAGTGCAGCGTATGATTTTATGCATTTTATAGTATAGAGCAAACACTGAGTCTGATTTATTTTTTACTTCCCTGACTTCTCTGCCCGACGTGCCCGTATACAATTGAAAGTCTCAATTGGATCTTTGTGATTTCGTGTTTAGACTCTCTCTTTCCCTCTCTCTCTGTCTCTCTCTCTCTCTATCTCTGTCTGTCTGCCTGTCTCTTTCTGTGTGTGTGTCTCTTTGTGTGTCTCTGTCTATGCCTCTGTCTCTCTCTCTTCAGTGTATCTCTCTCTCTGTGTCTCTCTGTATCTCTGTCTCTGTCTCTCTGTCTCTGTCTCCCTCTCTCTCTCTCTCTCTCTGTCTCGCTTCCTCTCTGTCTCGCTCCCTCTCTGTCTCTGTCTCTCTGTTTCTCTGTCTCTCTCTTTGTCTATCTCTCTGTCTCTGTCTCTGTCTCTCTCTCTCTCTCTGCCACGTCGATGCGTCCTCAAATATACTAGTAGGCCTACATGTATGTTATAATATAGCTTGTAGGCCTATGCTTCTGCACTCCTGTAGTACAAATTTATATAGGCCTAACTAATAAGATTCTACAAATTTTATTATAAAAACCTATATTTTATTTTAATGTAGGCCTAAGCTTTGGGCATGCATTGAAAAGTTGACAAAAATGTGTTCCTACGTTTTTAACTAAGAAATATCATTTTCAGGACTTGCTCCGCGGACCCCCAGTTGAGAAACGATGCTATATAATATTATTATGCGGGTTTTGAGTTGTTTAGAAGACAAAAAGGAAGATGAGGAAAAAGATGAGGAGTAAGATGAGGAGGAGGAAGAAAAAGAGGAAGAAGTCGATGGAGAAAATGAGGAAGAAAAGGCAGTAGATTAGAAGAGGAAGTACATGACGAGGAAGATGAGGAGGAAGATGAAGAGGAAGAAGATGATGATGAAGAGGAAGAAGATGATGATGAAGAGGAAGAAGATGATGATGAAGAGGAAGAAGATGATGATGAAGAGGAAGAAGATGATGATGAAGAGGAAGAAGATGATGAAGAGGAAGAGGATGATGATGAAGAGGAAGAAGATGATGATGAAGAGGAAGAAGATGATGATGAAGAGGAAGAAGATGATGATGAAGAGGAAGAAGATGATGATGAAGAGGAAGAAGATGATGATGAAGAGGAAGAAGATGATGATGAAGAGGAAGAAGATGATGATGAAGAGGAAGAAGATGATGATGAAGAGGAAGAAGAAGAAGAAGACGACGACGACGACGAGGAGGATTAGACTTTTTAACGACTCTCGCTCATCTCGTTATAATCAACTTAAAACAAATTAATTAACTTTTCTATTTCACAGACGGTCAACAGCGAAGAACACGATGATGATGATTCGCTTATTGACTTGTCTCGTCGTCCATCAATGCCTGCTGCAGCTGTGGCTCGGTGCAGAATCGGCCGCCATCGCTTCCTCGAAACACGTCACCGTCAGACCCAAAGTAACCCACGCCACTGTCAGACAGAAAGTAGTCATCGGCAGCATCCGCGGACCAGTCAATCGAGATTTTCTAAGCATTATAAAAGGCTATAATATCCACGACACGGAGTCGTATAATCGTAAGTACCGTATTATCATCATGCAGCCAGTGGCGTAGCAATAGGGCGTGTCAGGGGCCCCCCCGAGGTCAGAGTCAATTTTTTACTTTAAGGATATTCAGAATGTATTCAAACCGACATCTACAGCGTAGGCTACACAGTTACACACCAAGTAATTTTTTGGGTTTCAGCCGGAATGTCCATGATAATGATTAGGATACCTTATTACAAATATATTTAGGCCTACTTGGAAATTGTATATTTTAAACTCTCGTATCGCACTCTTTCTGTCCTCCAAGTTATGCCTAAGTCTGATTTAAGTGGCGCTGCTAATCGACAAGCACGAGAAGAACGGGTGAAGAAGACCGCCAAAATGCATAAAATTTCCGCATTTATGATGACTGCGGAGAGCGAGCTTGCACCGATATGACTACATCAGACATGGGGCAGAATCGATCTCCGGTTTGATCAGTGCAAAGGTGGTGGTTGACAAGGATATTGAGACTGAGCCTATAGTAGGTCTCGAGCTTCAGAGGCTACCGTAGCAGTTACATCACCAATGGATTTAGGCTTGACACCTCAAAAGTGGTGGATATTTTTGCACAAGAGAAAGCGCTCAAACGAGCATTTTAGCATTTAAGATTTAAACCCCCGTATAGTAGGTTAGCCGTAGACTTGATTGAGTCATTTCACACTTGCCAAATTCGTTACATTTTTCCGCTCTTCTAGTCAACAAACCCAACAGCTTGGAGAATTTAAGTAGGGCCTATAATTATGGTAATTTATGATTAATAGCTTACTTCAGGAGATGAAGCAATTTTTGGGATTAGGCCTACTTTTGTATGGTATTCTAGTTCAATTTTTCTCTGTTTATATGGAGAAGAATATGTTTCATTAAATAAATTTGTTAAAATGATAAAAAAAAAATTGTGGCTAGTTTATTTTTATTTAAATTTGGTGTGAAATATGCAAATCTCGTAAAGGAACCAGGTGCTTCGCACAGCTTTGTTGTTTGAAATCGAATGGGGATTTCAAGCATTTAAGGGGCCCACCACCTAAGCTCTGCACAGGGGCCCCTCAAGACCTTGCTACGCCACTGCATGCAGCAAAATATTTACTGGTCAGTCTAATCTACTGTACTGCCGTGCTAAGCAAAAAGACAGTAACTCAAAAAAGACGATTTTGCGTAAAACGATAAAGAAGAAATCGGTTTAATTCAACCAGAAATAAAGCTAAAATCTTTCTGAATTTTTGCAAGCAGTTATATAAAAACTACTGAATTTTGAAACTAAACTATTTTTTTGTGAAATTTGTGTAAAAATTGTATAAAAATGAGATACTGCTTTTTTGCTTAGTATCGAATAATTGAACATCGGTTTGATGCTAAGCAAGAAAGCAGTAACTCATCCTAATGGTAGAGCGTGCTGGTTAAAAATAATTGTTCTCTTTGTGATACAAACATGAAATTTGGTATATACCACGAACATGTCCTAAGAAAAATATTTGGCTATAGGGTCATTGCAGATTTGCCCTCTGGCCTCAATGGCAGCCATTTTTCAAAATGGCCGACATATATACATACTTTTAAATATCTCGGCTTCTATTTCACTTAGAAGTGTCATCTTAGTGTCTAATCATACATATTTAGGGACGATGATTCCAATAATGCCATCTAAAACCAACTCTGGCTTCAACGGCGGCCATTTTCCAAAATGACCGACCAAAATCGTGATTTTTTAATATCTCAGCATTAAATCCACTTAGAATCGTCATCTTGGTGCCTAAATATACATATTTAGGGACAAGGATTCCAATGGGGCCACCCAAAACTTCATCTGGCCTCAATGGCGGTCATTTTCAAAATGGCCGTCCAAAATGTGAATTTTGCAAATCCCTCTATTTAGGTCGGCCATTTTGGAAAATGGTGGTCATTGAGGTCACTGGGAACTATGTGATGGCCCCATTGAGATCCTTGACTGAAATGTGCATGTTTTGACACCAAGATGACAATTCCAAGTGAACTGAAAGCCGAGATATTAACAAATCCCTCTTTTTGGGTCCGCCATTTTGAAAAATGGCCGCCATTAAGGTCATGGGGAACTTTGTGATGGCCCTATTGGGATCCTTGACCTGAGATGTGTATGTTTTGACACCAAGATGACGATTCTAAGTTAATTGAAAGCCGTGTTATTGACAAATCCTTCTTGTTGGGTCGGCCATTTTGGAAAATGGCCGCCATTGAGGCCATTGAGAAAATTTGGATGGCTCCACTGGAATTCGTGATCCTGAATGTGTATGTTTTGACACCTAAATGACGATTCTAAGTGAACTGTAAACTGAGAAATTGAAAAATCCATATTTTGAACGCCATTTTGGAAAATGGCCGCCATTCAGACGCATGGAGAAACTTTTAGATGACCCTATTGGACTCCTTGACCTTGAATGTGTATGTTTTAACACCAAGATGACGATTCTAGGTGATTTGAAAGCCGATATATTGAAATATCTGTAAATCGGTCGGACTTGAATATACATGGAATACTAAGCAAGAAGACAGTAACTCAAGTTACTGCTTTTTTGCTTAGCACGACGACCCAATTTTGAGATACTGTTAATTTCGTTTCCGTTGTTTTCCATGTTCCCGGACCGATACCGTTTCCTTGCTTCCAGATATGATAGAACATGTTGTCAGGATGTGAAAACAAGTGCTAACTCAAAAACGGAAAAACTTGAGTTACTGTCTTTTTGCTTAGCACGGCAGTGTAGGCTAAGTTGTTTATAAGAATTCATTGGCACCCGCATATGGGGCAAGAGGGGGCACATCGCCTTCGACAATTCACATTTGACACCTATTTTGTGAACTACCATTTCGGGGTTTTTAGCAATTTTTTACTTCCAAAGAACTAATGAAACTAATGATGACATTGTAAACTTTAAAAATGAAACGTATTAATTTATAATTTTATTCAGAAACCAGTATTCTTAACTTCCTACTTTGCATTAACCAGGCTCTTGGAAGAAATTGTGTAGGCTAATTCTGACCAATGTTTGCCTCCCACCCTGCAAAAATACGTGCGATCGCCATTAAAAATTCTGATGATGTGTTTGAAATTATGTAAAATATACGATACAGAAAGTTAGACCCGAGACCTTTAAGATTGATTAATTGAAAATCCGTATAAATATAGATTAAGTTTTTGCTTATCCGATTTGTTTTCAATTGGGCCTAAAGGCTTTTTTACTGGGTCCTGTTTTTCATGGTGCGGCCAAGCGGCCATTTCTGAAGTAGCCTAAATTCCCTAAAACATAGAAAAGTTTGATTATGAGAAACTTGTGTGTTAAATATTGAGCGATCATGTTGCACTGGTGTCGATGCTGACAAAAAATCAATTTTTGCGGCTTGATAACTTGTTTTTATTGCAGAAGGCCTAAGTAGGCCTGCATGTAACTAGATTAATTTTTGTACAAGAAAAGTAGCATCTACCGGAGCTCATTGAATGCATAATATTGTAGCAGTTTTTCGCGCTCGACGTGTCGTAAGCATAATTATAGACCAAATAAGTGGAATATACTCAATTAATTGCAATGAAATTTGGAATATTAGGCTAATCAATTAAAATTATTTTATCAGGCATAACAGAAAGGTATAACCGTGATCTAGTAAAATTTAAGTCGTAAAACGGCTATAATAGATATTAAAGTTTTAAAGCACTGTTCTGAAGCCAAGTGCAAAGCATTGGCTAAAGAAACCATTATGTTTCAGAGCAGGACTAGGTCCATGACTGCTTCTACTTTCGCAGTATCAACCATGTATTCTTCATCTTCCTCCTCCTCATCATCTTTTTCTCTTCTTCTTCTTCTTCTTCTTCTTCTTCTTCTTCTTCTTCTTCTTCTTTTTCTTCTTCTTCTTCTTCTTCTTCTTCTTCTTCTTCTTCTTCTTCTTCTTCTTCTTCTTCTTCTCTTTCTTATCCTCCTTTCTTCTTCTTCTTCTTCTTCTTCTTCTTCTTCTTCTTCTTCTTCTTCTTCTTCTTCTTCTTCTTCTTCTTCTTCTTCTTCTTCTTCTTCTTCTTCTTCTTCTTCTTCTTCTTCTTCTTCTTCTTCTTCTTCTTCTTCTTCTTCTTCTTCTTCTTCTTCTTCTTCTTCTTCTTCTTCTTCTTCTTCTTCTTCTTCTTCTTCTTCTTCTTCTTCTTCTTCTTCTTCTTCCTCATCATCTTCTCCTTCTCCCCTCATATTCCTCCTTCGTCTTCGTCTTATTCTTCTTCTCCTTCTCCCCTCCTTATCTTCTTCCTCTTCCTCCTCCTCCTCCTCCTCCTCCTCCTCCTTCTTCTTCTTCTTCTTCTTCTTCTTCTTCTTCTTCTTCTTCTTCTTCATCTTCTTCATCTTCTTCTTTTTCTTCTTTTTCTTCTGCTCTTTTCTCGTCCCCTTCTCCCATACCTCTGCGTTTACATGATTGATAAAATCATTGTTAGCATCTATGTAACCTGTAGCCCGAAGGAAATAAGCCTTTAGTACGGTTAGATCGACATTTAACTCTGGGTTGGACAGGTGAAAACCTTCTTGGACGTCTTTAAATAACAAAAAGTCAAAAAAGTATGCCTATGTCTGTAATAGAATAGTCTAGCGTAAAATAGTAGGCCTATTATAGATTAGCATATAGGCTAGGCCTAATGGAATAGATTATTCTTCCACCAACTCAAACTCAATGCTGGCTTAATAGTTTCAATTATAGAAGAAAACAAATTTAGACAATAAGCTTAATAATAGGTCCCAAACTTTTTAAGCCACGGAACTTTTCGCGTCCTACTATTTTCTCGCGGAACCCCAATCTCAACTAAACGCATTAAAACACGCATAATTAGAACCTAGCGCCTGAAAAGCATGGGCCTACTAATTAAACACGTAGACTACTATTGTAGAATGTTCATTTTTCGTATAGGAAAAATTAAATTGCACATTTTTCAAAACAACGACTCGTGGATCACAATATTATTACGGCTACTGGGAGTAAATGAAATTAGAATGCGAACAGCGCATGTTTGTTCTCATGCATTTTTTTTATCTAGCCTGATGCTAGAAAGCTGGAATCTTATTGTCAACTGCATAATTTCGTCAATTTCTAAGCTAATATTTTGCATCTGTTCCAGTAAAAATAATTATGAGAATGCAGTTTCGTACAATTTTTACGAGGCAAATGGCAAGCGTGCTAACTGAAGTTACTGGGGAGTTGGAATATTTTTTAGCCATCCCATTCCAGACAATGATCAGTGAAGGTTATTGGAATTCTGCTTCATTTGCGTTGTGCCAAAAAGATGTTCACAGTTCACTTGAAGAGTTAGCTATTTTATAGTCTCGGCCTAGTTATTCTACTTTGAATGGTTTCGTATCAAATGATCATCATCATTAATAATAAGAAAGTATTCAACCATCTCTTCGCGGAACCCCTGCGCCCACGCCGCGGAACCCTTGGGTTCCGCGGAACCCACTTTGGGAAACGCTGGGTTAATTGATGGAACTTCATCGATCTACTTAAAAAATGACACCTGCTTATTTCTCGACCACAATAATTCGTTGTTCTTTGCAACTCGTTCTAGCTTTCTATGGCTTATGCGAAGACTGCACCTGTGCCTCGAAGAAACTGTGTTGCTTTGACCCGAGTCCAACTGCACCTTGCCCACACACCGTGTTCAAGATCGAAAAAGACAACTCCACTTTGAAGTGCAGCTGCAACCTGGCCACGTGCTTCCAAGATGGCCGCATGATAACCTGCTGCAAAGATATCATTGATTACTGCGCTCCAAGAATCTACTCGGAAATGCATTCTCTGTATAATGGACAAACCTTTCCACCGTATTAGTTGCATGTGGAGAGAATCCGGTTCTAAAGTTCCGTATAATTATTATTAAGCACTGATTGGATTTCATTTTGACATTGTTTTATGTAAACTTAGACCTTCTACTTGACCTGATTATAATAAATGGGAAAAGTCTGCAACAAAATGGATTTTAAATTCCACTGAGATAGGCTATCACTGAATTATAACAATTTAATTGATCCGTCTCATTCGGGCAGCATTATAATTTATGTTTATTCTGTGAGTGAGTTGAATTGCATAAGTTACTTGTGTTTGTTGTAATAGCAAATGCCATTGATTCGTTTTGGTGATCTTGATTGCAACTTTGCAAGAACGCAAAGATGCTGGCCTTGCGAAAGATCAAACAGGGGCCAATACGGGACCTCTGCACACAGGCGCATGAAAAGCTAGTTACTCCACTGAGTTGACGACCCAGGGGCGGATCCAGGGAGGGGCCAATCTGGCCATGGCCCCCCCATTTAGAAACGCCCATGTATCGTGCCCCCCATTCGGTTTCAACAAGAAATAATTTGGTGTATTTCCAAGGATTTTAAGTTAATGACTAAAAAAAGGTCATCACCTTTTCGGGCGGATACGAAAGAAACTTTTTCCAGACCAAAGGCCAAGAATTTTTCCAGACCCAAAGCCAAGAAGTTTGCCAGACCCAAGGTCAAGAATTTTTGCTTCCCCCCGTCAAAAGTTTTTGTATCCGCCCTTGTGACGACCTATCGTAATTTTGTGTGGTTCTGCATCAATATCGCAGGGGGCATCTTCTCTCCAAAAAGAGTTCCTATCTGGTAAAATTATCCACCCAAAATCATTATTATTTCGAGGCAAATTCCCATTCAGTGGAAATTTGAAATGATTGTAGTCTCGGCGTGGGCACCTAATTTACTAAAAGATCCGAGATTCATAATGCAGGCGTGATTTAAGCTTACCAATATTTTGCCACGATACAAAGTCTACACAAAGCAGTTGGGGCATAAGCGCAACTAGCCTACGCCCTAAAAGTTTGAGGACAAATGGAAATTCTTGGTAGGAGTAGGCTAATAATAGCGAGCGCGAAACACGCGAAGCGGCGATTGCCGAAGGCAAGAAGCCCATAACGATTAGGCCTATAGGGGTATGGGGAGCGCCGTAAGCCCCCCCCCCCCATCGGGGTCTGGGGCGGAACTCCAGAAACCGACGCAACTTTGAGCATTTGATGCCAAATCGAGTGTATTTTGGGCTCTATTTTACGTGAAATTGTGCAACGATGATATCGGAATAAAAGTAGGCTACCTAAACCACCTCGATCTGTGAAAGTCTAAATCTAAATTTAAATCATTTATATTAAATGAGCCATAGGAATTGACATTGCTTACAAATACAAAAATAGTACAGCTTCTGAAGATGCCAAGCTTACACTAAAGGGACAGAAGTCATGCAACAAACATTCATTGAATTTAATATATACATAAATTAAGACACAATTGAACCAAAGAATTTAGACCATAGCTTTTGCGCTGGGGGGAAGACGACGAATGAAGGGCCTACGGTGGATCGACGAGGAGCGAGGCGCCAAGCGGGCGAGGGGCTGAGAAAAAGTTTGAATTTCCACTCTGCAATGTTAGCATTTTAAGGCTGTCGTTTTACGAAATTGCTCGTCATTTCAGTGTTGATTGTCGTGGTTTAAGACTTCAAAAAGCTTCTTCTCGAATAGTCATTTGAAGGAAATTGCTCGTCATTTCAGTGTTGATTGTCGTGGTTTAAGACTTCAAAAAGCTTCTTCTCGAATAGTCATTTGAATGAAATTGCTCGTCATTTCAGTGTTGATTGTCGTGGTTTAAGACTTCAAAAAGCTTCTTCTCGAATAGTCATTTGAAGGAAATTGCTCGTCATTTCAGTGTTGATTGTCGTGGTTTAAGACTTCAAAAAGCTTCTTCTCGAATAGTCATTTGAAGGAAATTGCTCGTCATTTCAGGTTGATTGTCGTGGTTTAAGACTTCAAAAAGCTTCTTCTCGAATAGTCAATTGAAGGAAATTGCTCGTCATTTCAGTGTTGATAGTCGTGGTTTAAGACTTCAAAAAGCTTCTTCTCGAATAGTCATTTGAAGGAAATTGCTCGTCATTTCAGTGTTGATAGTCGTGGTTTAAGACTTCAAAAAGCTTCTTCTCGAATAGTCATTTGAATGAAATTGCTCGTCATTTCAGTGTTGATAGTTGTGGTTTAAGACTTTAAAAAGATTCTTCTCGAATAGTCATTTGAATGAAATTGCTCGTCATTTCAGTGTTGATAGTTGTGGCCAGTGCTTAAAGTGTAAAAAAAGAAGTGCCTGGACGCTGTATTGTAATTGGTCGTCAGTGGCGGCGCCGATGGCGCGAAGTTGCGAGTGCCGAAGGCACGAAGCCCGTCCCGACTAGGGGGTCTGGGAGAGCGTCGTAAGCTCCCCCAGCGACCAGCGTATTTTTGGCTGTGTCGACCTCAAATGGAGCCATTTTTTGGCTCTTTTTGCCAGCTATTTGTGAGCGAAAACTTCAAAAATAAGTGGTTTTTTTAGTGTCGCAAGCTACAAGGATAACATTCATTCATTCATTCATTCATTTCAAGAACTTATATAGCGCCTCTTCAAGAAATCCACTCAGAAGCGCTCCCAGTCCAACCACGGTGAACAAAAAAGTTTTAAGGAGCTTGTAGAACACTGACGAGTCGACCCTAGGCAGCAAGCGCATCTGCAACGGGAGACTATTCCAGACAGAAGGACCTACAACTGAGAAAGCACGACGCTGACAGGTTGATGTTTCAACACGCGGGACCAAAAGCTTACCGCTAGAGGCAGAGCGAAGGGCTCTGCGAGAAAGGACAACAGATAATGGACAGCAGAGTTCACACAGATAAGTCGGGGCACAGCCATGGAGGCAACGCCAAACCAGTGAAGCAATTCTGTATTCGATGCGCTGTGAGATAGGGAGCCAGTGTAGAGTATCACGAATGTAAGATGAAACGGATGCATATTTGGGGATTCGACCAATTAGCCGGGCTGCAGACCGAAGAACAGGGTCAAGTCGGGATATCAATAATAGAGGCAAACCAACCAGAATAGAGCAACAGTAGTCCAAGCGGCTGGTAACAAAAGCATGAACAAGGGTAGCAGCAGAGTTCTCTGATAAGGAGCGAGAGATGACCCGTAGCTGACGAATTTGGTAGTAACAGCCACGAGTCAGCTGGTTGACATGTTTTGAGAAACTAAGTTCTTCATCAAGCATAACACCCAAGTCCCGGACGCATATAGGCATTCCGTACCCGATTTCGTAGCATTGTCAGCCTTGGGCGCCTTTTCATTGGCCGATCCCATATTATGAATATTCATAACCAGTGACATCATTAAGCACGTTTTGTTTACAGACTGCGGCTTGCGTTGGCAATATCATTAATCTTAGGCTATTATATATGTTTAATAACTCGCAGCCTTTGCGTCCATGATGCCTAGTAGGCTATATGGCAATTACCTGCTAAGATTTATAAAGTGCTTTAATAAATAGATAGCCTACACCAAACAGTTTTTCATATAATGGGATAAAGCTGCGTTGCGTCATTTATTATTGGGCGGATATGCTTTGTAATTAAACTGTTTTTAGCTCCATGTAGCCTTTGCAGGCTGTCTGTTCAACCAGTATAGTTAAGATTTATGTATTCTGTTATTTCTGTAATCTGAGTTCCTGCAAACTGTTTCAACTGCATAATTGTACAATGTAACCGATTGCGGTTTTTCAACCGGATTGTTGAATAGACGACAATTATTAGTATACTGAGCACGCAAAAATTTAAACACCAGATTTTAGTTTAATAATTGTATTTAAAAAGTAAGCAATTGGCAGGTAGGTCAAGCTGTAAATGTTAGGACTTCGCTATGTCTGAATCGTGACAAGCTGTCATTAGACTATACGTTGCGGCCTGTCAACCATATTGTTGAATAAAGATAATATTATTTATCGATAAGGCCTAAAAAAATGTTGTGTTTCCGGTAACAGAGCTAAAAAAAATTGGGTAGGTAGGTCGGAAAATATTTTTATTTTGTAAAATATTTTTATGCAGTGACTATCCGAAAAAGTATACCCCACTAGTCTTTTTTGCACGCTGAAACAAAGTACGTGTTCTAAGCAAGTATAAACTGCCTATTTCCCGACTGTCTGCACCTGAAACTGCTCTAGAAACAGTCCTATTAATTTCATTTTGTTGACGTCTCTTATGTTATGTCAATACAAATGTTTTTTTAAAAATTTGAAAAAAAATTAAATTTAAAAAAAAAAAAATTTGAAAATTTTTTTTTTAATAAAAATTTTTTACAAAAATATTTGGGTCGCGGCCGTAAAAATGGGTCGGTCGCGTTACCGGAAACACAACAATTTTTTTACGCCTAAGCAATCATAGCAGAGTAACGCTGATGTTTTTAGCGAATGCCTTTCTATTATGTAAAGCCATAAGGCTACTGGCATTCATATTAATGCTTTTATTGGTAGGCCTGCTTACGCTATTCATAATTCAGCAGTAGGCTAACGTTCAATCTTACATGGCTGTTTTAAGGAATTTTGAGAACTGCATAACGCCACATCTCCTTCTTTCCTTTCCCATCCTCCATGGTAAATTACTTCCAATCGGAAGACAATGACCTTTTTGCTAGTTTTTAACTGTACAGAAGTGTTTCTACAAATCTATTCCTGTCAGGAAGTCAGAACGTGGAATTAGAAGGTCTTTGAACGTGGATGCAAAGGGTTCTGATTCGTGATTCAAAATAATCAAATTCGAACAATTTGAATGAAGATAACTGTCACACATCTTAATAAAACGTATTTAGGCAATTGCGCATAGACTACACATAGGTTTAAATTTAGGATGATTTTCACTAGAACCGAGATTGACATGAACACTTTGAACAGGCACTAAACACGTCATTTGTTATGAATATTCATACTCTGGAACCGGCCAATGAAAAAGCGGTATGGCTTGCAATGCTACGAAATCGGGTACGGAATGCCTATATGCGTCCCGGACAGAATCAAAAAAGGTAGCATGGGGAAATGCTTTAGCGACGGCACAACGATCAACATTTGCCAGTCGTCTACGTCCACCCAACCAGATGAATTGAGTTTTGGAAGCATTAAGTAGGAGGCGGTTAGAGGCTAACCAGCTAGCCAGCTTATCCATAGCATGACACATATGCTGAACTACCTCCAGAATATTGTCAGGGTGGCAGTGGGTGTACGCTTGAACATCATCAGCAAAAAAGCTGGTGAAAAAGACCACAAGATGTAAGCAGTGATCCTATGCCAGACGTATAAATAATATACAGCAATGGTCCCAAAACAGAACCCTGAGGGACTCCAAAAGGGGCAGGAACCCAGACAGATCTGGATGTACCAAAGACAACAGAATTGGTACATGTACGTTCCATGACAGCCAAAGGAACCCACTTCTGGAAACGCTGTTTTAGATAAACAAAAACAGAACATAGGCTATTCAATAGTTATATATTTAAAGCGAATAGGTGAGCACGCAACAGTTTTTTAAAGAGGAGATTAGGCGCACCATGGATATTCATAGGAAGATTCTTCCAAACAGCTGGGCCAGTTTTCTTAATTTAGAACTTGCGAGTGTTGGTGTGAGCAATTGTCGGTCTATAGCCTAGTTGGAGGCTTTTCTAGCACTGTAAGAGTTAATCGTCGAACCGGTGTTAAAAAGTTGGCTGTCAACAATAAAAATTTTATTGTAAAAGAGAATGGTTTTGTTTTGACCGTAAGTTCCCGCAGCGGGGTCTGTTTTTATATCTATAGGCTCTTTTGCCAGCTATTTGTGAACGATAAAGTCGCGAAAACTTCAAAAATAAGTGTTTTTTCAGTGTCGCAAGCTACCAGGATAACAATAAAAATCAAAATGTTATTGTAAAAGACAAAGGTTTTTGTCTTGACCGTAAGCTCCCGCAGCGGGAGCGCATTTTTGGCTGTGTCGACCTCAAATGGAGCCATTTTTAGGCAGTCATGGCCGGTCGTCCGTAACTGCATGGACGCCGTCCATGCAGTCATGGACGACCGTCCAGGCAGTGCTGGCCAAATAAGTGGCAGGACGGCGTCCAGCCTCGAAAATAAGTGCCTGGACGCCGTCCATGACCGTCCTGGCACACTTTAAGCCCTGGTTGTGGCTTATATAGGACTAAGCCTTCGATAGCGTCTCCTCCCATTGTTTAAAAATTTCAGATCTCTTAAGCCGTCATCTGAAGATAATTTCTCATACATGTAATTTTATTGCGCAAATACATATACGTGGTTTAAGACTTCAATAAATGTCTCCTCCCATTGTCTCATTCTTAACATTTTCATACCTTTAGGGTTTATTCTATAGTAGGCTTAGCATTTTAAGATGTCATCTTGACAAAATTGCTCATAATGGATAAACAGTGGATAAAACTGCAGAAATTTCTGATGATATTTATTAAATATTTCTGATATATTGGGGAGGGATATAACCACCTCCGTCCCTCCCACCACCCACTTTGGATGGGACCGACTCCGCTGCCCAAACCTTATTTATTTTTTATGTCACGCTATTTATTTCTTTTCTGTCTTTTATTATTTTCCTTATCTTTATTTTTTCCTGATATTCCTCACGTTTTCAGCCCAATCTCAAGGTTTCAGATAGCCTGATTGATGTCATTATTTAATAATAATGTTTAACGTCATCATTTAAAAGATACATGATGTAGAAAGTAAAAAAGGTTTAAATTTTAAAATGCAGTTTAAGATGTAAAAAGTCTAATTATTTCCATTTCCGTTTTTTGTCGTTTTTTCCGTTAAATAATTTTTTTTTTTATAAAAAGACGTTCTTTTAATTCCGTTTCCATGGTTTTTTGTACATCTATGTCTTTTGGAGATGAGCAATTGAGTGTTTTGACAAAAAATACGTGCCTAGCCTACAGTAGCCTAGAACTGGTAGGCCTATTGGAAAACAAACTCTCGAACGCCAGGAGGCCCCTACAACGAACCGAACAACAAGATGCATTATGAGAGTTTAATGTCAATAATAATAGTGCAGCATCTCAAGCCGATCTCAACCAGGAAATTAATGAGAAACCACCGACTGGCTGTAGAATTTCTAATGCGCCGAATTATAAGGCAATTACTCTGTGATTTAAATGCAAGGTTCAGTTAGTGTACGAAAACATCTGAAAAATGCAGCAAATTTGAACCTTATTTGTAATGATTTAAAATGCCTTTTTGAGGTATTGCTATGTGACATACGAAAGACAGAAGCATTCAAGAGCTTCTGAGAGCAGGTGTATTTCGCTCCTATAGAGTTTACGGATTGCTAAAGGTGTAAGTATCAGTTCTCCAGTTCTGCTATTATAGCCTACCGTAATTTTATAAGCCTGCTGTGATATGATACAATTTGATAAATGATAAATAGAAGAGCAGAAGTGGAAGCAGAGTAGGAGGAAAAAGAAGAAGATGATGAATAAGATGAAGAAGAAAAAGAAGAAGAAAAAAAGAAGAAGCGGATGAGGATGAGGTTGAGGATGAGGATGAGGATGAGGTCAGATAGAAGAAAAATGAAGATGACAGAAAGAATGAATAAGAGCAAGAAGAAATGGAGTTAAAGATCGTTAACCTGTACAGTATACATTCTATACTCAGGATGTTACTAGAGCACCGGATCTTTCGGTTGACACTTTAACGACTCTCGCTCATCTCGTTATAACCAACTTAATGTCATGTCATGTCAATACGCCGACGTCGCTGCGCGACGGTTGGCTACATGAGTGGACCAAAGTACTCCAGCAATATCTATCCTTTACAGTCCGCAATAGCGCCGCTCCTGATAAAACCGGTAAAACCGGTAAATCCAACTTAATACAAATTAATTAATTTTTCTATTTCAAATGCGGTCAACAGCGAAGAACACGATGATGATGATGCGCTTGTTGACTTGTCTCATCGTCCATCAATGTCTGCTGCAGCTGTGGCTCGGTGCAGAATCGGCCGCCATCGCTTCCTCGAAACACGTCACCGTCAGACCCAATGTAACCCGCGTCACCGTCAGACCCAATGGTAACCGCGTCATCACCAGAATCATCAGCGATCCAGCCGATTTTGTCAAAGACGCGGAGATGTTCAGGGAATTTCTATCCAATCTAGGCGATCTAAGAAGCTCTAATATCGAAGACACGGAGTTGTATAATCGTAAGTACCGTATAATTATCATGCAGCAAATTATTTACTGGTCAGTCTAATCTACTGTAGGCTAAGTTGTTTATAAGAATTCATGGGGCAAGAAGAGGCACATCGCCTTCGACAATTCACAATTGACACCTATTTTGTGAACTACCAGTTCGGGGGTTTTAGCTTTTTTTTACCTCTAAAGGACTAATGAAACTAATGACGTAAACTTACAAAATGAAACGTATTAATTTATATTCAGAAACCAGCATTCTTAACTTCCTACCTTGCATTTTCCAGGCTCTTGGAAGAAATTGTGTGGGTTAATTCTGACCAGGGGCGCCGTTAGGCGTACGCACTTACGCAAGTGCGTACAGCGCGAAAAGGCTTAAAAAAATTACGAATTGTAAATTAAAGAATTAAAGCGTGAAATATTATAAGCGATGAAAACCTTTTTAATCTATTGAAATTCTATAATTTTATAGAATATACTTACTTACTTACATACACTCTAATAGAGAGCCATCTTCGCAGTCAGCGTCTTCGGGTATATCTTCGTGCTCCGGGAAAGCATTGATTAAAAATGAAGCGAGCAAGTAAAAAACTGGAAAAGTGACACTTATTTTTTTCTAACTACCAAATTTGAGTTTTTAACAAATGTTTTCGCATTAAAACACTAATGATACCAATGATACACACAGTGAAAGTCATAAATAATATTTATGTTTAGAAATCTCTATAGAAATAAATATATATATTGCCTATTTTTTTAACATCTAGGCTACTTTTGGATTTTTAAAAAATTTCGCACTTGGGAAACTATTCATATTAAAAATAATACACAAAATGAACTGAAAATTTTGCATCAAGAAACCTCTTTGAAAAAATACCCGTGTTTTTAATTTCCAGCGCTGTTTTTTCATGCTTTTGACACTGAAAAATTCAACCGTGACCATCGTAAAATTTTTGCCCCCTCCTGCGAAATTTTCTGCGGGCGCCCATGATTGTTTCTTTAGGCCTATAGTGTATACATGCTCAATAGTGTTCTTCAGTGCTCGAGAGTCACCTCCCAGCATCATAAAAGCGTGATATTGTTTTGTCTTTAAAAACTACTTGAAATACTATTTGAAAAACTATTCCACAGTGTTAATTTTGGCTCACTAAACAGTGGCCAATTGTCTGATTTCTTGTGCAAAATTTGAGTATGTTGACCTATAGTTGAGGGAGAGTGCTCCAAGACGCCCATGAAAACGAAGATTGTGCTTTTCTTCTGTGTGGATTCCAAGAGAAATAGGCTACATCAAACACAAAGAATGATTAAAAAAATTAAATTGGGAAGAACATTATTTTATTGAAGTTTTAAATCATGTCTATAGCCTAATGCAATGAGATAACAGGAAATTTTGACAAGGATGTCATGACGTCAAAATGATAGCCTAAGCTTCTACCATCGCATGCAGTGTGACAAAAAAAAAATCGAAAATGGGGAGAAGCACATCCCGTTCCCAAACTCCTTCCCTGCTCGGCGATCATACTTTGGCCGCGAGTTCGTCCTTTAAAACCAGGACCAAGTCTCCGCCTATGTGAACAGTGGTGATTTCAATAAGTCTCCTATAAAAAAGGGTCAAAAAAAATTTCGCGCGCTTGCGCGCGCATATTTTCACATACTTTTAGGCACCCCTACTCTTCGGGTCAACTCGGCGCCTATGGTGATACATCATAATCGCCAGTAGCATATACGATATATATAATATACATACATATATATTATATAGCCTATATAAATATATAAGCTCGTATCGATCGCTGTTCGCTTCATATTATTTTGTGCAAGTTGTGCGTACAGAAAAAAATCCTGGCGGCGCCGCTGATTCTGACCAATGTTTTGCCCCGACCCCCATTGCAAAAATACATGCGTTCGCCATTAAAAATACTAATGAGGTACTTGAAGTGATGTAAAAATACAATAAGATTACAGAAAGTTAGATCCGAGACCTTTAAGATTGATTCATGGAAAATCCGTAGAAATATAGATTAAGTTTTTGCTTGTCCGGTTTGTTTTCGATTGCGTCTTAAGCTTTTTTTTACTGGGTCCCGTTTTTCATGGTGCGGCCAAGCGGCCATTTCTGAAGTAGGCCTAAATTCCCTAAAACATAGAAAAGTTTGATTATGAGAAACTTGTGTGTTAAATATTGAGCGATCATGTTGCACTGGTGTTGATGCTGACATAAAATCAATTTTGGCGGTTTGATAACTTGTTTTGTATTGCAGAAGGCCTAAGTAATTACATGTAGATGAAACTTTGTACAAGAAAAGTAGCATCTACCGGAGCTCATGAATACATAATATTGTAGCAGTTTTTCGCGCTCGACGTGTCGTAAGCATATAGATCAATTAAATGGAATTTACTCAACTAATAGCCACGACACGGAGTCGTATAATCGTATATTGGAATATTAATCAATTAAAATTATTTTATCAGGCATAACATAAAGGAATAACCGTGATCTAGTAACATTTAAGTCGTAAAACCGCTATCATAGATATTAAAGTTTTAAAGCACTGTTCGGAAGATAAGTGCAAAGCATTGGCTAAAAAAACCATTATGTTTCAGAGCAGGACTAGGTATATTATGACTGATTCTATTTTAGCAGAATCAGCCATGTGCAACCGTGTATTCTTCTTCATCTTGCTCATCATCATCATCATCATCATTTTTTTCTTCTCTTTTCCCTCTTCTTATTCTTCTTCTTCACCTTCTTCTTCTTCTTCTTCTTCTTCTTCTTCTTCTTCTTCTTCTTCTTCTTCTTCTTCTTCTTCTTCTTCTTCTTCTTTTTCTTCTTCTTCTTCTTCGTCTTCTTCTTCTTCTTCGTCTTCTTCGTCATCTTTTTCTTCTCCTCTCTTCCTCCTTCTTCTCCTCCTCCTAGTTCTCCTCCTCCTCCTCCTCCTTCTTCTTCTTCTTCTTCTTCTTCTTCTTCTTCTTCTTCTTCTTTTTATTCTTCTTCCTCCTCCTCCTCCTCCTCCTTATTTTTCTTTTTCTTCATCTTCATCTTCTTCTCCTCCTCTACCTCCTCCTCCTCCTCATTCTTCTTCTTCTTCATCTTCCTCTTCTCCTTCTTCTTTTTCTTTTTCTTCTTCCTCCTCCTCATCTTCTTCTTTTTCTTCTTTTTCTTCTTCTTCTTCTGCTCTTATCTCTTCCCCTTCTCTCATACCTCTGCGTTTACATGATTGATGAAATCATTGTTAGCATCTATGTAACCTGTAGCCCGAAGGAATTAAGCCTTTAGTACGGTTAGATCGACATTTAACTCTGGGTTGTACAGGTGAATACCTTCTTGGACGTCTTTAAATAACAAAAAGTCAAATAAGTATGCCTATGTCTGTAATAGAATAGTCTAGCATAAAATAGTATTATAGATTAGCATATAGGCTAGGCCTAATAGAATTGAATAATATTCTTCCACCAACTGCAAAATCAATGCTGGCTTAATTATGCCTAATAGTTTCAGTTATAAAAAAATTATTTTTAGACAATTATAATAGGTTAATTGATGGAAATTCATCGATCTACCTAAAAATGCAGCTATAGACACCTGGTATAAAGACACTTGCTTATTTTTCGACCCCAATAATTCCTTGTTCTTTGCAACTCGTTCTAGCTTTCTATGGCTTATGCGAAGACTGCACCTGTGCCTCGAAGAACCTGTGTTGCTTTGACACGAGTCTAACTGCACCCTGTCCACACACCGTGTTCAAGATCGACAAGGACAACTCCAGTTTGAAGTGCAGCTGCAACCTGGCCACATGCTTCCAAGATGGCCGCGCGATAACCTGCTGCAAAGATATCATTGATTACTGCGCTCCAAGAATCTACTCGGAAATGCAGTCTCTGAATAACGGACAAACCTTTCCACCGTATTAGTTGCATGTGGAGAGAATCCGGTTCTGAAGTTCCGTATAATTATTATTATCATTGAATGATATAAAAGCTGAATGCGCTCTATTTGCCACTATGTTGTGTAATCATGGGCATGTCCCTCTGGTATCATGCCTTCCATATCATGAAAAACTATATACCACTGTGCCCCATAAAAAAACACACCAAAAACCTTTTCAAAAATCTTCTATAAAACTAAGCCAATTGTAATAAAAGTTTGTACGTTGTTTCTCAAATAATTTTGCCACAAAATAATTTTTACATTTTACTTACTCACAGAAGTGGTTGCTGTTGGAGGCAGTGACGCAGACTAGGCGTGTTTGGAACATTTAAACAGAGATTAGTAACTTATAATAGGACAGCGCCCCAGCACATCGCGCAAAGGACACCATTGCGTTGCTGCGACGTGAAACACCAAGCTTCAATGGACCGGAACTCTGGCCAGCAAACTCACCAGACCTCAATCCAGTTGACTACAGAATTTGAGGTCTAATACAGGAACGCGTCTACCAGACAGCAATACGGGACATCACCGAGTTGAAGGAGAACCTCATCGTTGTGTTGGCACAGTTGAAGCAAAGTGTCATTGACAAAGCTATTGAACAGTGGCGGCCAAGGCTGAGAGCCTGCGTTCAAGCGAAGAGACATCACTTCGAACATCTTCTTAAATGAAACATTACTTTTTCTTATTTAACATTAGACTTACATGCGTTTCATGACAAAGTTTTTTGGTGTGTTTTTTTATGGGGCACAGTGTATGTATTATGTACATATTATATAGGCTATATAGTCTGTGTATATAGGACCTACTTTTTAGGTCTACGATTTTACAACCGTGAAATTCGCCGTTCCGAACTCCTCACTACAATGAGATCCATTACCGGCGACACTTTATTCTCACTTTGTAGCAAAATGTTTTAACGCTTCTATTAATAATGTTACATTACTTTATTGTAACTTCGATGGCGGACTTTACATTTTTATCTCGATGTCCCCTCAGGCTATAATTGCTAATGGTGTAGGCCTACTAAAATCTATGCTTTATATAGGCTAATTCAGTCTGATTTGAATTTTATTTCCGAATTGACCATGGCGTAGTCAGTCGGCCACTCGTGTTATTGACCATACTATTTAGTATGTCATCGGTGTTCTCACGTGAATCTCAATCTGCAACAAAGTTAGCTTTGCGAATAAAAATGTTTTGCCAACAGCTACAGACAATGACCATTAAAGCTGCAAGATTCAAGTCGCTGTCGAAGCTGATTAAATAGACTATCTGTTACTCCAGCAAAGGCCATCCTTGTCTGATGAAACTTTCCATGAACATGGTTAAGTGAAGTGAAACGAGTAGACATTTTCATATAAGCTAATGCCATGCGATGGACATCGGTTAGTCGTGCCAACTATTACTGCTTGCCTCTATTTCCAGAACGAAGTGACTAGCGGACCGCCAGGCGGCAGTCCAATTTCAATTACTAGCGGACCGCCAGTCACGTGTAACCTGTCACATGAGTAGCCTAACGAGTCTTGATTCTTGAATATTGTTACAATGGCGGCAGTTACCGATAGTTTGTTTTATGTCGGACAAAAATTTCGAGAAACAAGGAGAAGGGAAACGAGAAACCATTTAGATGATATAGCCTATAGTATAAAATTATAATAGAAGTTTGATTAACGAAGATAAATTTTGGTGCAAATAGCCGAGATTTGATAATCCTGTCAACAGTGGTCCCAAATTATACCACTCAATGCACTCATCCCAACATGCAAAGCGTGAGGGTCGGTTAGGGCTCAGGTTAGGCGTCGTGATGGTCGGTTAGGGTTAGTTTTAGGGTTAGTGCAGTCATTCTGCTGAAATTGAAGCTGAACTGATGAACAATCGTCGATACGTCGCGCTCTAATTTTATTGCATTCATTGGCAGCCATATTGTCTGGCGGTCTGCTAGTATTCCGTATTGGACGACCGCCACTGGCGGTCCACTAGTATTTGAAATTCGAGGGCCGCCTGGCGGTCCGCTAGTCACAGCCTTTCCAGAAAGCAAGGTCAACAATATTAACAGTTGCTATAATAAGAATTTTGTTTTCGACTCTTTAACATTTTGCTGATGAGTGTAACTAAATGCGATTGCAAAGCCAATGCATCTCCCAAGACCTGATAATCCATCCTTGCGAAAAGGCGAAGCAGAGGCCAATACGGAACCTCTGCACACAGGCGCATGAAAAGCGAGCTACGCCACTGATTTGACGACCTATACCGTAATTTTGTGTGGTTCTGCATCAATATCGCTGGTGGCATCTTCTCTCCAAAAAAGAGTTCCTATCTGGTAAAATTATCCACCCAAAATCATTATTATTTCGGGGCAAATTCCCATTCAGTGAAAATTTGAAATGATTGTAGTCTCGGCGTGGACACCTAATTTACTAAAAGCTCCGAGATTCATAATGCAAGCGTGATTTAAGCTTACGGTAGGCCTACCAATATTTTGCCTCGATACAAAGTCTAGGCTACACAAAGCAGTTGGGGCATAGGCGCAACCACGTCCAAAAAGCGAGAGCGAAACGCGCGAAGCCCCGATTACCGAAGGTAAAAGGCCCCTAACGATTAGGGCGTATGGGGGGAGCGCCGTAGGCTCCTTCATCGGGGTCTGGGGGGCGGAGCTCCAGAAACCGACGCAATTTTGAGCATTTGATGCCAAATCGAGTGTATTTTGGGCTCTATTTTACGTGAAATTGTGCAACGATTATATCTGAACAAAAGTAGGCTACCTAAACCACCTCGATCTGTGAAAGTCTAAATCTAGCCTAAATCTAAATCATTAAATTTTATGATAAATGAGCCAAAGAGAATTGACATTGCTTAAAAATAAAAAAAATAGTAGGCTACAGCTTCTGTGGATGCAAAGCTTACACTAAAGGGACAGAAGCCATGCAACAAACATTCATTGAATTTAATATACACAAAAAGTAAGACACATTGGAACCAAAGAATTTAGAGTTTTAGACCATAGCTTTTGCGGGGGCGGACGACGAACGAAGGGCCCAAAATACAGCACAGCCGAGTCGCACCAAACACCGTGCGTGTACGCCGCTGCTAGCCAGCCGATGTTTACACCTCGTCGGAGGACGGCTCACGCGGGTCGGTGCATGGACTGAACTCGACTGCATCTGTCAACGGCGGCGCTTCCAACTACTGACCGACAAGCGACGAATGCCTTCTCGTACACGCATCCTTGCTGGAGCATCAACGATTAACCGGACGGGAGTCGTCTACCACCTACCAGAGACTCTGATCAACCGCGCCATCTACCAGCTCTACGGGAAACCGATGGTCAACTCTACGTGTTTGCGAGGGCTTGCCACTGGTGACTCTTTCAGCTAACTGTGTTTTGTTTTGCAACTTGTTGTTATTTTTTGCTCGCTATGACTGTTAACTTAACATCATTTCGTCTAGTTAGTGCAGAGAGCGCCTCTGAGTAGATATCTTGAAGAGGCGCTATATAAATTCTCAGAATGAATGATTGAATGAATGAATGGATCGACGAGGCGCGAAGCAATGGTAGCATTTTAAGGCTGTCGTTTTACGAAATTGCTCGTCATTTCAGTGCTGATAGTCGTGATCTAAGACTTCAAAAAGCTTCTTCTATGAAGTGTAATTTGAAGGAAATTGCGCAATCTTTTCAGTGTTGATACATGTAGTTGTGAATTAGGGCTAAGACTTCATAAGCGTCTCCACCCATTGTTAAAAAAAATCAGATTTCTTAAGCCGTCATCTGAAAATAATTTCTCATAATTTTATTGCGCAAATACGTGGTTTAAGATTTCAATAAATGTCTCCTCCTATTGTCTCATTCTTAAAATTTTCATGCCATTAGGGCTTAGGCTATAGTAGGCTTAGCATTTTAAGCTGTCATCCTGACAAAATTGCTCATATTGGATAAACAGTGGATAAAACTGCATAAATTTATGATGATATTTATTAAATATTTCTGATATATTGGGGAGGGATATAAGCATCTCCGTCCCCCACCACCCACTTTGGATGGGACCGACTCCGCTGCCTCAACCTTATTTGTTTTTTATGTAACGCTATTTATTTCTTTTCTGTCTTTTATTATATTCCTTATCATTATTTTTTTATTCTGATCATTTTTATACTGATATTCCTCACGTTTTCAGCCCAATCTCAAGGTTTCAGATAGCCTAATTGATGTCATTATTTAATAATTGTTTAACGTCATCATTTAAAAGATACATGCAGTAAGTAAACAAGAGTTTTAAGTTTAAAATGCAGTTTAAGATGTAAGCCTAAAACGTCTAATTATTTTCCATTTCCGTTTTTTGCCGTTTTTCCGTTTTTTTTATTTTTCAAATAAAAAGACTTTTTCGGTTTTTTAAAATTCCGTTTCCATCGTTTTTTACACCTATGTCTGATGGAAATGAGTAATTAAGTGTTTTGACAAAAAAATACGTGCCTAGCCTACAGTAGAACTGGTATTTGAAAACAAACTCTCAGTGGCCATTATTCCCCTACAACGAACCGAACAACAAGATTCATTATGAGAGTTTAATGTCAATAATAATAGTGCAGCATCTCAAGCCGATCTCAACCAGTAAATTAATGAGAAACCACCGACTGGCTGTAGAATTTCTAATGCGTCGAATTATAAGGCAATTACTCTGTGATTTAAATGCAAGGTTCAGTTAGTGTACGAAAACATCTGAAAATGCTGCAAATTTTAACCTTATTTTCATTGAGTTAATATGCGTGTCTTTGTGAGCTATTGCTTTGTGACATACGAAGGACAAAAGAATTCAAGAGATTCTGAAAGTGTATTTCGCTCCAATATAGTCTAACCCTTTAATGCCGGAGAGTATAGGATTGAGAGAAAAGACTAACGTGTGTTCAGTTCCTATAGAGTTTAAGAATTGCTAAAGACGTAAGTATCAGTTCTCCATTTCTGTCATAACCTATCGCAATATTACGAGCCTGCAGCTGTGACTATGATACAATTTGATAAATGATATATAGAACAGAAGAAGTGGAAGCAGAGTAGGAGGAAAAAGAAGAAGATGATGAATAAGATGAAGAAAAAGAAAGAAAAGAAGAAGAAGAAGAAGAAGAAGAAAAAGAAGAAGAAAAAGAAGAAGAAGAAGAAGAAGATGAAGAAGAAGAAGAAGAAGAAGAGGAGGAGAAAGAAGAGGAAGAAGAAGAGGATGAGGTCAGATAGAAGAAAAATGAGGATGACAGAAAGAATGAATGAGAGCAAGAAGAAATGGAGTTAAATACCGTTAACCCTGTGCATTTTTACCCCGGATGTTACTAGAGCACCGGGTCTTTTGGTTGTCAGTCGGACACTTTAACGACTCTCGCTCATCTCGTTATAATCAACTTAATAATAATTAATTAACTTTTCTATTTCAAAGACGGTCAACAGCGAAGAACACGATGATGATGATGCGCTTATTGACTTGTCTCATCGTCCATCAATGTCTGCTGCAGCTGTGGCTCGGTGCAGAATCGGCCGCCATCGCTTCCTCGAAACACGTCACCGTCAGACCCAAAGTAACCCGAGCCACCGTCAGACTCAAAGCAGTCATCGGCAGCATCGGCGGTCGAGGCGCTCTAAGCGAAGTGAAGCTGATGTACATGTATAATCGTGAGTAAGCTTACCGTATTATCATCATGCAGCAAAATTTTTATTGGTCAGTCTAATCTACAGCAGGGCTGAGCAGGCTAAGTTGTTTATAAGAATTCATGGGCACCCGCATATGGGAGCACATCGCACTCGACAATTATAGACACCTATTTTTGGGACCTACCATTTTGGGCTTTTTAGCATTTTTGTTACTTCCGAAGAACTAATGAAACTAATGATGTAAGCTTACAAAGTGAAACGTATTAATTTATATTCAGAAACCAGCTTTTTTAACTTCCTACCTTGCATTTTCCAGGCTCTTGGAAGAAATTGTGTAGGCTAATTCTGACTAATGTTCCCCCCTTGCAAAATTACATGTGCTCGATCATAAAAATTCTGATGAAGTAGCCTATTTGAAGTAATGTAAAATATACGTTACAGAAAGTTAGACCCGAGACCTCTAAGATTGATTAATGGGAAATCCATAGAAATAATATAGATTAAGTTTTAGCTTATCCGGTTTGTTTTCGATAGGGCCTGTGAGTTTATTCCCTAACGCCTGTCCAGTCTCATCAAATGTTCAGCTTAGCCCATCCATAATTAACCCTCGGGCTACCAAGCTTTTTTTGTAACACTGACTACCAAGGGGGGGGGGGGTGGTTTTGGGTTCGGTTTGAGATATCATAACTTGTAATACACCAATGGATTCAGCATTCATTTTTGCACAAAATGGTATATTTAGGTTTAAAATATATGAAAGCACCCCGAAGTTATGAATTTTTTACCGTAGGCACCCGTCGATTCCACAAAATGTATACTTTCGCATAAGCAAAATATTAGATTCTGTGTTTTTAACATAATTTATTTATTTAAAAATAGTTTACACATAATAAAGTCCAATATCCAACTATAAAAACTAGTAATGAGATAGTTTTAATTACAATAAAAAGAAAAAAACATGTATTAGCTGCTGAAAAACGTTTACGCAAACTTATCGGTTTGCGTTGTAAAAAAACCCAACATTTTCACACATTTAAATTTATTTTGAGCACTTCCGGTCATCAAATATCAAATTAATTAGTATAAAAAATAGCCCTAAATGCCCTCTATAGAATGGCATAATTTATTTCTCTTGAAAAATTAATTATGAATAATTTTTAATAGGAAAAACATGAAAATTTTATGAAAATAAAACACCTTTTTATATATTTTAATTTATTTTGAGCACTTCCGGTTGTCAAAAGACAACTCCGTGACCATCAAATTGTAGCCCCACATTCCCTCTACAGAATGGTGTAATTTGTGTCTTTTCATGTCAAAGGATTGATAAGATATAACCGATAATCTAAGAAGGGGTGGTATCCACCCCTCTGGTGCCTCGGGTATATCGGGTATAACTTTTGAATGGTATGGTATATCTCCACACATTTTAGCTCAAAATGTGCGCATATGAATCCTCTACAGCTGCCTAAAACGTCAAAATTTTATTCCAAACGCAAAAAGTTTTATTTGGGAAAAACCTAGGGGGGGGGGTGGTTACAACCCCCCCTGGTAGCCCGAGGGTTAACTTTACTTTCGTAGCTAATGGATAGGTAAAAGTATCTACAGTTCTTTAACGTCGTTACCGAAAACATAAGTTCCTCGATAAGTTCCTCGTATTTTGTTCTTCAAAATCCTGCAGTATCAAACAAACATAATACAGCGTTAGCGACAAAATTTCATGAGTATCAAACAACTCAACGTTAAGCAGGGCCGGTGTAAAGGTTTCAAATTACCCCCTACTAAACATTACCCCTCTGAAAACTAAAATACGGTACTAAATCGCCGCTGAAGTTACACGGAGAAGTGGCGTCGAGGCTATTATTTTTTTCCCGATTAAAATATTGCTAACAGACCACGAAGTGGGATGACGGATGAAAATCTTCAGACCAAAACAAGAAGCGGGATGATTTTTCTGATGTGTTTGGTGCAATAAATGCGATGATAGATGCAAATCTAGTTTCCGGGGGTAACCTGAAACCGGTTTCAAGTTACCGGGGGGGGGGTAATGTTTAGGAGGGGGTAATTTGAAACCTTTACACCGGCCTTAGTAGGCAGTTGCCTATAGGGCAGCGTTTCCCAAACTTTTTGGTCCATGGAACCCTTCGCGTCCTAATAGTTAGAATGTGAAGGATCATTGGAATTCTGCTTCATTCGGGTTATGCTTATAAAATTATGGCATTAAGAAGTTTGTAGTCTACATGTTCCCTCCACTTCTCCGCTGCACGGAGAAGTGGAGGGAACAAGGAGCAGAGGACGACCAAAGAAGAAATGGATAGACAACGTACTGGAGGACATAGAAGACAGAGGAATGGAGCTGGAAAAGGCAATAGAACTCGCAAGAGAACGGCCGAAATGGAGAAGTTTTGTTAGAGCCTCATCGTCGGCGAATACTTGACGGAGGAGAAAGAAAGAAAGAAGAAGTCTAGGCCTACATGTACGTTAGAAGAGCTGGTTGCTTTTCACCATCATTTAGTGGTTTCTTATCCTTTTATGAAAAGGAAGCATTTAACCAAGTTGGCTTTCAGGTCGTGAATAGGCTAATAGGCTATAATTATGATATGCAATTTTTGAACCATGGTTTTCATCAAGAAAATCGTCCGTTAAAGAATCGTGTGAGCTTGGAAAGCGACCCGTCTTTCTTAATTAAATAAAAGAGATTTAGAACCCTATAATTATTAGTTATAGCCTATACGTAGAAGTT
The DNA here is from genome assembly GCA_945859605.1 of Lumbricus rubellus. NCBI lineage: Eukaryota > Metazoa > Annelida > Clitellata > Crassiclitellata > Lumbricidae > Lumbricus > Lumbricus rubellus. The sequence continues at coordinate 28,518,528 of OX243825.1, forward strand.
ACTCAATTTTGGCAAATTTTTACACGAACAAATTAAAATCATTATTTGATAGGCCTACTGCAGCTGCAAGATCTGACTTGGCGATACTTTTAAAACTTGCGTTTAACGGTGCTCTGACTAGTTTCGTCGAGATAAGTCATTACGATAACATAGATGACTCATGACCAGGGCTTAAAGTGTGCCAGGACGGTCATGGACGGCGTCCAGGCACTTATTTTCGAGGCTGGACGCCGTCCTGCCACTTATTTGGCCAGCACTGCCTGGACGGTCGTCCATGACTGCATGGACGGCGTCCATGCAGTTACGGACGACCGGCCATGACTGCCTAAAAATGGCTCCATTTGAGGTCGACACAGCCAAAAATGCGCTCCCGCTGCGGGAGCTTACGGTCAAGACAAAAACCTTTGTCTTTTACAATAACATTTTGATTTTTATTGTTATCCTGGTAGCTTGCGACACTGAAAAAACACTTATTTTTGAAGTTTTCGCGACTTTATCGTTCACAAATAGCTGGCAAAAGAGCCTATAGATATAAAAACAGACCCCGCTGCGGGAACTTACGGTCAAAACAAAACCATTCTCTTTTACAATAAAATTTTTATTGTTGACAGCCAACTTTTTAACACCGGTTCGACGATTAACTCTTACAGTGCTAGAAAAGCCTCCAACTAGGCTATAGACCGACAATTGCTCACACCAACACTCGCAAGTTCTAAATTAAGAAAACTGGCCCAGCTGTTTGGAAGAATCTTCCTATGAATATCCATGGTGCGCCTAATCTCCTCTTTAAAAAACTGTTGCGTGCTCACCTATTCGCTTTAAATATATAACTATTGAATAGCCTATGTTCTGTTTTTGTTTATCTAAAACAGCGTTTCCAGAAGTGGGTTCCTTTGGCTGTCATGGAACGTACATGTACCAATTCTGTTGTCTTTGGTACATCCAGATCTGTCTGGGTTCCTGCCCCTTTTGGAGTCCCTCAGGGTTCTGTTTTGGGACCATTGCTGTATATTATTTATACGTCTGGCATAGGATCACTGCTTACATCTTGTGGTCTTTTTCACCAGCTTTTTTGCTGATGATGTTCAAGCGTACACCCACTGCCACCCTGACAATATTCTGGAGGTAGTTCAGCATATGTGTCATGCTATGGATAAGCTGGCTAGCTGGTTAGCCTCTAACCGCCTCCTACTTAATGCTTCCAAAACTCAATTCATCTGGTTGGGTGGACGTAGACGACTGGCAAATGTTGATCGTTGTGCCGTCGCTAAAGCATTTCCCCATGCTACCTTTTTTGATTCTGTCCGGGACGCATATAGGCATTCCGTACCCGATTTCGTAGCATTGCAAGCCATACCGCTTTTTCATTGGCCGGTTCCAGAGTATGAATATTCATAACAAATGACGTGTTTAGTGCCTGTTCAAAGTGTTCATGTCAATCTCGGTTCTAGTGAAAATCATCCTAAATTTAAACCTATGTGTAGTCTATGCGCAATTGCCTAAATACGTTTTATTAAGATGTGTGACAGTTATCTTCATTCAAATTGTTCGAATTTGATTATTTTGAATCACGAATCAGAACCCTTTGCATCCACGTTCAAAGACCTTCTAATTCCACGTTCTGACTTCCTGACAGGAATAGATTTGTAGAAACACTTCTGTACAGTTAAAAACTAGCAAAAAGGTCATTGTCTTCCGATTGGAAGTAATTTACCATGGAGGATGGGAAAGGAAAGAAGGAGATGTGGCGTTATGCAGTTCTCAAAATTCCTTAAAACAGCCATGTAAGATTGAACGTTAGCCTACTGCTGAATTATGAATAGCGTAAGCAGGCCTACCAATAAAAGCATTAATATGAATGCCAGTAGCCTTATGGCTTTACATAATAGAAAGGCATTCGCTAAAAACATCAGCGTTACTCTGCTATGATTGCTTAGGCGTAAAAAAATTGTTGTGTTTCCGGTAACGCGACCGACCCATTTTTACGGCCGCGACCCAAATATTTTTGTAAAAAATTTTTATTAAAAAAAAAATTTTCAAATTTTTTTTTTTTTTTAAATTTAATTTTTTTTCAAATTTTTAAAAAAACATTTGTATTGACATAACATAAGAGACGTCAACAAAATGAAATTAATAGGACTGTTTCTAGAGCAGTTTCAGGTGCAGACAGTCGGGAAATAGGCAGTTTATACTTGCTTAGAACACGTACTTTGTTTCAGCGTGCAAAAAAGACTAGTGGGGTATACTTTTTCGGATAGTCACTGCATAAAAATATTTTACAAAATAAAAATATTTTCCGACCTACCTACCCAATTTTTTTTAGCTCTGTTACCGGAAACACAACATTTTTTTAGGCCTTATCGATAAATAATATTATCTTTATTCAACAATATGGTTGACAGGCCGCAACGTATAGTCTAATGACAGCTTGTCACGATTCAGACATAGCGAAGTCCTAACATTTACAGCTTGACCTACCTGCCAATTGCTTACTTTTTAAATACAATTATTAAACTAAAATCTGGTGTTTAAATTTTTGCGTGCTCAGTATACTAATAATTGTCGTCTATTCAACAATCCGGTTGAAAAACCGCAATCGGTTACATTGTACAATTATGCAGTTGAAACAGTTTGCAGGAACTCAGATTACAGAAATAACAGAATACATAAATCTTAACTATACTGGTTGAACAGACAGCCTGCAAAGGCTACATGGAGCTAAAAACAGTTTAATTACAAAGCATATCCGCCCAATAATAAATGACGCAACGCAGCTTTATCCCATTATATGAAAAACTGTTTGGTGTAGGCTATCTATTTATTAAAGCACTTTATAAATCTTAGCAGGTAATTGCCATATAGCCTACTAGGCATCATGGACGCAAAGGCTGCGAGTTATTAAACATATATAATAGCCTAAGATTAATGATATTGCCAACGCAAGCCGCAGTCTGTAAACAAAACGTGCTTAATGATGTCACTGGTTATGAATATTCATAATATGGGATCGGCCAATGAAAAGGCGCCCAAGGCTGACAATGCTACGAAATCGGGTACGGAATGCCTATATGCGTCCGGGACTTGGGTGTTATGCTTGATGAAGAACTTAGTTTCTCAAAACATGTCAACCAGCTGACTCGTGGCTGTTACTACCAAATTCGTCAGCTACGGGTCATCTCTCGCTCCTTATCAGAGAACTCTGCTGCTACCCTTGTTCATGCTTTTGTTACCAGCCGCTTGGACTACTGTTGCTCTATTCTGGTTGGTTTGCCTCTATTATTGATATCCCGACTTGACCCTGTTCTTCGGTCTGCAGCCCGGCTAATTGGTCGAATCCCCAAATATGCATCCGTTTCATCTTACATTCGTGATACTCTACACTGGCTCCCTATCTCACAGCGCATCGAATACAGAATTGCTTCACTGGTTTGGCGTTGCCTCCATGGCTGTGCCCCGACTTATCTGTGTGAACTCTGCTGTCCATTATCTGTTGTCCTTTCTCGCAGAGCCCTTCGCTCTGCCTCTAGCGGTAAGCTTTTGGTCCCGCGTGTTGAAACATCAACCTGTCAGCGTCGTGCTTTCTCAGTTGTAGGTCCTTCTGTCTGGAATAGTCTCCCGTTGCAGATGCGCTTGCTGCCTAGGGTCGACTCGTCAGTGTTCTACAAGCTCCTTAAAACTTTTTTGTTCACCGTGGTTGGACTGGGAGCGCTTCTGAGTGGATTTCTTGAAGAGGCGCTATATAAGTTCTTGAAATGAATGAATGAATGAATGTTATCCTTGTAGCTTGCGACACTAAAAAAACCACTTATTTTTGAAGTTTTCGCTCACAAATAGCTGGCAAAAAGAGCCAAAAAATGGCTCCATTTGAGGTCGACACAGCCAAAAATACGCTGGTCGCTGGGGGAGCTTACGACGCTCTCCCAGACCCCCTAGTCGGGACGGGCTTCGTGCCTTCGGCACTCGCAACTTCGCGCCATCGGCGCCGCCACTGACGACCAATTACAATACAGCGTCCAGGCACTTCTTTTTTTACACTTTAAGCACTGCTCATGACTGCGTCTCTGTTCAGACTTAGGGGCCTAAACCTCTGACCTACGTTACGTTCAGCAGTGATGTCTAAGTTTATATAATTATACGTAGCCTAGTAATTAGATTGCCAATAATCACTGAAAGGTCGTGTGAGGACAAAACACAAAAGCGACTGACGTTAGACCATGTTTCAAACTTTCAGTGCATTTTCAAAAGCTGCTGTATTGCAGTAAAATTTCTCAAAGAAAGTTTTCCCCTCAACTTCTCTGCTAAGGTTCTTCAGCCGCTTTAGCTTGCTAAAGTAAAACGGGGAGGAGACCTGACCGACGCATCTTTTGATCGTAGACTCGGAACCGACCTGGGCTGTTGAACCAAAGTCCTCCGTGCCCACCTTCAAGTGGTGCAGACCGTTAGTAACTTTCCTGTAATGGGAAAGTGAACGAACGGGCACGGCAGGCAAAAACCAGGAGAAGGCAATGGCAAACCACCCCTGTCAATATGCCAAGAAAATCGTTATGAAGTCTCGCGAAACCTTTGTGCTCGCCCAGCGGAACCCTTGGGTTCCGCGTAACCCACTTTGGGAAACGCTGGCCTAGAGCGCCGCGGTCCTTGGGGGCGCCGCGGCACCGATGTAAAGGTTTCAAATTACCCCTCCTAAACATTACCCCTCATGAAAACTGTAAATTGCATCAATCATCGCATTTATTGCACAAAAATATCAGAAAAATCATCCCGATTCTTGTTTTGGTCTGAAGATTTTCATCCGTCATCCCACTTCGTGGTTGGTTTTCAATATTTTCATTTGTAGCCTAACTAAGATGCTAATCGCCTCTGAAGTTTCAATAGAGAAATGACTTCGAGGCTATTATTTTTTTCCGATTAAAAAATTGATATTATACCACGAAGCGGGATGATTTTTCTGATTTTTAGTGCAATAAATGCGGTGATTGATGGAAATCTAGTGTCCGGGGGGGGGGGGTAACCTGAAACCGGTTTCAAGTTACCGGGGGTAATGTTTAGGAGGGGTAAAGAAATAGAATTTCTTCGACCAACTGCAAACTGAATGCTGGCTTAACAGTTTAGAAAAACAATAGATTTAGGGCAATTATAGTAATTGATGGATCTTCATCGATCTACCTAAAAATAACACCTGCTTATTTATCGACCACAATAATTCGTTGTTCTTTGCAACTCGTTCTAGCTTTCGCTGCCATATGCGAAGACTGCACCTGTGCCTCGAAGAACCTGTGTTGCTTTGACACGAGTCCAACTGCACCTTGTCCACACACCGTGTTCAAGATCGAAAAAGACTACTCCTCTTTGAAGTGCAGCTGCAACCTGGCCACGTGCTTCCAAGAAGGCGGCCGCGGGGCAACCTGTTGCAAAGATATCATTGATTACTGCGCTCCAAGATTCTACTCGCAAATGCAGTCTCTGAATAACGGACAAACCTTTCCACCGTATTAGTTGCATGTGGAGAGAATCCGGTTCTGAAGTTCCGTATAATTATTATTAAGCACTGATTGGATTTCATTTTGACTTTGTTTTATGCAAACTTAGACCTTCTACTTGACCTGATTATAATAAATGTAAAAGTCTGCAACAAAATGGATTTTAAATTCCACTGAGATATCACTGAATTATAACAATTTAATTGACTCGAGTCCAACTACACCTTGTCCATTCACCGTGATCAAGTTCATCAAGAGCAGCAACTCCACTTTGAAGTGCAGCTGCAACCTGGCCACGTGCTTCGAAGATGGCGGCAGGAGAACCTGCTGCAAAGATGCCGTCGAGTACTGCGCTGCAAGACTACCCCCAAAAGTGCAATCTCTGAATAATGGACAAACCTTTCCACCGTATTAGTTCCATGTGGAGAGAATCCGGTTCTGAAGTTCCGTATAATTATTATTATAATTTTAAAAGCTGAATGCGCTCTATTTGCCACTATGCTGTGTAATCATGGGAATGTCCTTCTGGTATTCTGCCCTCCAGATCATGAGAAACTATATATATATATATATATATATTACTAGCTGTAAAACCCGGCGTTGCCCGGGAAATTTTGGGGTTTCACCTCCCCCTCCACAACACTCCCGCTCCAACCCTGCTAACCTCTTTTCCCATCCTCGTCTCACACCCTTCCGCACCCACACACTGCCCCTCTCCGCTCCCGCCCTGCTCACCGCTCCCACCCCAGCCCTCGTCCCAACTCTTCCGCATCCGTGCACCGCTCACCGCTCCTACCCCGCATCACCAATCATCACCCACGGCACCACCCACCTCCAACCGCTATGCTCTCCCCGCACTCTTACCCGGCCTCACCCAGACTTCACTTCTGGGTACTTATGAGTTATCTACCCCGATTTATTTTGACACAGTGTCTTTTCCATGAATCGACCAGTTTCTAATGGCTAAACTAACCCTAACACTAACCATAACCGACCCTCACGATGCCTAACCTGAGCCCTAACCGACCCTCACGGAAAAGACGTGGAATGACAACGCTGAAAAAATAAAAAAATAAATCGGGGTAGATAACCCATTAGTACCCACTCCTGTGCAATAGTACACTGCCGTGCTAAGCAAAAAGACAGTAACTCAAAAAAGACGATTTTGCGTAAAACGATAAAGAAGAAATCGGTTTAATTCAACCAGAAATAAAGCTAGAATCTTTCTGAATTTTTGCAAGCAGTTATATATAAACTACTGAATTTTGAAACTAAACTAGTTTTTTGTGAAATTTGTGTAAAAATTGTATAAAAATGAGATACTGCTTTTTTGCTTAGTATCGAAGAATTGAACATCGGTTTGATGCTAAGCAAGAAAGCAGTAACTCATCGTATGGTAGAGCGGGCTGGTGAAAAATAATTGTTCTCTTTGCGATACAAGAATGAAATTTGGTATATACCACGAACATGTCCTAAGACAAATATTTTGCCATAGGGTCATTGCAGATTTGCCCTCTGGCCCCAATGGCAGCCATTTTCCAAAATGGCCGACAGATATACATATTTTTAAATATCTCGGCTTCTATTTCACTTAGAAGTGTCATCTTAGTGTCTAATCATACATATTTAGAGACGCTGATTCCAATAGTGCCATTTAAAACCAACTCTGGCTTCAACGGCGGCCATTTTTCAAAATGGCCGACCAAAATCGTGATTTTTTAATATCTCAGCATTAAATCCACTTAGAATCGTCATCTTGGTGCCTAAATATACATATTTAGGGACAAGGATTCTAATGGGGCCACCCTAAACTTCATCTGGTCTCAATGGCGGTCATTTTCAAAATGGCCGTCCAAAATGTGAATTTTGCAAATCCCTCTTTTGTGGTCGGCAATGTGGAAACTGGTGGTCATTGAGGTCACTGGGAACTATGTGATGGCCCTATTGAGATCCCTGACTGAAATGTGCATGTTTTGACACCAAGATGACAATTCCAAGTGAACTGAAAGCCGAGATATTGACAAATCTCTCTTTTTGGGTCCGCCATTTTGGAAAATGGCCGCCATTGAGGCCATGGGGAACTTTGTGATGGCCCTATTGGGATCCTTGACCTGAGATGTGTATGTTTTGACACCAAGATGACGATTCTAAGTTAATTGAAAGCCGTGATATTGACAAATCCTTCTTGTTGGGTCGGCCATTTTGGAAAATGGCCGCCATTGAGGCCATTGGGAAAATTTGGATGGCTCCACTGGAATCCGTGACCCTCAATTTGTATGTTTTGACACCAAGATGACGATTCTAAGTGAATTGTAAGCTGAGAAATTGAAAAATCCATATTTTGAACGCCATTTTGGAAAATGGCCGCCATTCAGACCCATGGGGAAACTTTTAGATGACCCTATTGGACTCCTTGACCTTGAATGTGTATGTTTTGACACCAAGATGACGATTCTAGATGATTTTAAAGCCGATATATTGAAATATCTGTAAATCGGTCGGACTTGAATATACATGGAATACTAAGCAAGAAGACAGTAACTCAAGTTACTGCTTTTTTGCTTAGCACGACGACCTAATTTTGAGATACTGTTAATTTTGTTTCCGTTTTTTTCCATGTTCCCGGACCGATACCGTTTTCTTGCTTCCAGATATGATAGAACATGTTGTCAGGATGTGAAAACAAGTGCTAACTCAAAAACGGAAAAACTTGAGTTACTGTCTTTTTGCTTAGCACGGCAGTACAATGTAGGCGTTTCCTGGAACATTTAATTTAGCCTTTGCACATTAATGGTAAACCCTCCCACAACCAAACCCGACTCACCCCTGCGGAGCAAGGTGTGTGATGTGTATGCTGACTGTGAGTGTGATGACCCCGGTCGCATTCTACCTTTAGCCGCAAGAGGTTTTAGGTGTCTTCTTCTTCTTTCTGTTCTCTGCCCTTAGGCAGGTTCAAATGTTTGACGTCTCCATTCTTCCCTGTTCTGTGCATTCTTTTTCAGCTTCCGTTAACCGTCTTTGTTTAGCCCTTGCACATTATTGGTTTTAGGTGTAAAGCTCCGAAACTGCGCGAATATCGACCCCACGTTGTTTAGGTAGATTCGCCATCCCCCTTCACTGGTGATCAATTATAGCTGTGAATATGTAGGCGTAAAATTATTATGGACTAACAAACGCACACACATACACCCACATCCACATTCTAATTTCTCTAGTCTATGGTTTATGCTCTGAGAGCGACTATTAATAACTTGATTAATACTATGAGCGTTAAGAATGACGTCATGCAACCTTTTGCTGAATAATGGCGACGCAATGTTAAATATCTTCTTAAAATAATCTGTAACTACCACATCGAAATTTCAAATGTCCATAACTCTGGTTTTAAAGCGAATTAGGAGCTGAACATAGTCACGATGACGTCCACGTTCGCATAAGAAGATAACAAAGATTATTTCGTCAATGAAATTCATTCGGTGTCAAAGTCTTTGACCGCGGGAGATTTGCGCACAACGCCACATCGCCACAGAATCGACTTTGCATTATGGTTTAAGATAAGTAGCTTATATAATAATTATATATATATATATATATATATATATATATATATATATATACTGTGTCCGGTTAAAAAGGAGCCCTCATAACAAAGTGTCATAACTCGGTCATAACTTTTAGGATTTGTCTGAAATTTGTAACACAGCAACAGTGACCATATGTAAACGAGATCCTAAAACCGATTAGAAATATTCATGAGTTTGTCAAATTTATGAGCGTTTAAAATGCAGCACCGAAAAATTGAACTTTCCAATATGGAAAACCTGAAAGGAAGTGAAATACAGCTACATATTGTGTTCAAAAATGTCCTCCTTGTTCTCGGACACATGACCGTAGACGTAGTAGATTAATAGCTGTCCCGGGAGACACTCGGCTTCATATCTGCAGCTGTGGTCGTCCAGCAGTCCAAACCTTGATCTGGAGTACATGCACTTGAGGAGAGCGTTTTTCGTTCACGCGTATTCATGACATCGATAACCGTAGGGCGCGGGGCGCGTCTGTTTGAAGAGTGTCAGCTGTTTGACCAAGTGATCATCGACTGGACCATCAAACAGTAGCGTCTACGTCTACGGTCGTGTGTCTGTGAATGAGGAGGACACTTTGAGAATCGTATTTAGCTGAATTTCACTTCTTTTCAGGTTTTCCGTGTTGGGAAGTTCAATTTTTCGGTGCTCCAACGCAAACGCTCATAAATTTGACAAACTTGCGAATATTTGCACACGACTTTGAAATATCGGGTAAATATGGCCACTGTTGCTGTGTTAAAAATTTCAGACAAATTCTAAACGTTTTGACCGAGTTATGACACTTTTTCGTGAGGGCTACTTTTTAACCAAACACAGTGTATATATAGGCCTTTTCTTTAGGTCTACGATTTGAAGCCTTCATCGGAAGAACCACTAGAGTCCATTTTTGACATTTTTTAGTTATCTTTGTCCTGCCATTCTTAATGCTATAGAGCATGTATTGACAAGTTCCTTTTTCAGAAAACTAACTTAAGTCCAAAGTTATAATGAAAAGAAAATATAGTGTTCATGCAATAACCACGAAAGTCCATGGACTTCAGTGTTTCTTCCATGAATTAACATGTAGGCCTATGTATGTATGCATGCATGTATGCATGCATGCATGCATGTATGCATGCATGCATGTACGTATGTATGTATGTATTTATGCATGTATGCATGTATGTAACTATGCATGCATGCATGTATGCATGTATGGCGCTGAAGCATCTGCATTATACCATCATGACTCTAAATAATCCTTATTTTAAACGGAAATCTTACACTGACGATGAAAATACCACATATTGGCATTAAGTGACTCACAGCACAAGGACAATCCACTAAAATAAAGTTTCACCTTATAAAGTTTAACTCATTTTTGATTGGTTATATTATTTTGCTACTGAAAAGCAACTTTGAAATTATTCTTATAGGACAATTCTTGAATATCCTGTATGCACACTGACAACTTGTGAAAAAATGCCCTAAAAATTGCCATATACAGCATGTTTTGAAAAAATTTGTATGTGGCGCCACCTAGCTGGTTGGCCAATATAATTTTAACATGTTACAGAGACAACACATATCAACACATGTGCCAAATGTTATTTCCATATTTTTATAGGTTAAGTACTTGTAGACTTGCAAAGTTTATTTTGTGAATATCTCAAAATCGTAAAAATGGACTCTAGTGGTTCTTCCGATCAAGGCTTCATTTTACAACCGTGAAATTCGCCGTTCCGAACTCCTCACTAGAAAGAGATCCATTACCGGCGACACTTTATTCTCACTTAGTAGCAAAATGTTTTAACGCTTCTATTAATTAATATTACATTACTTTACTATAACTTCGATGACGGACTTTACATTTTGTCTGATGTCCCTTCATGCTATAATTGCTAATGGAGTAGGCCTACTAAAGTCTATGCTGTAAGCCTATATAATTCAGTCTGATTTGAATTTTTTCCGAATTGACCATGGCGTAGTCAGTCGGCCACTCGTGTTATTGACCATAATATTATTTATGTCATTGGTGTTCTCACTTGAATCTCAATCTGCAACCAAGTTAACTTTGCGAATAAAAACGTTTTGCCAACAGCTACACACAATGACCATTAAAGGTGCAAGATTCAAGTCGCTGTCGAAGCTGATTAAATAGACTATCTGTTACTCCAGCAAAGGCCATCCTTGTTTGATGAAACTTTCCATGAACATGGTTAAGTGAAGTGAAACGAGTAGACATTTTCATATAAGCTAATGCCATGCGATGGACATTGGTTGGCCGTGCCAGCTGTTACTGCTTACCTCTACTCAGGGATGGGCAAATTACAGGGCAACATGTAATTGAATTACAAATTACCAATTACTGGAGAAAATGTAATTGAATTACAAATTACAAATTACTTTGACTCAGAGCCTCAAATTACACAATTACAAATTACGTAATTTCAATTACATCAATTACAAATTACTTTGGGGCTCAAATCATTGGAATAAAAAAACTTAGGCAGGAAGTGCATGCCTTTTCCCCTTATTTCTATGTGTAATATTATTTATTGCATAAGAAAATGTCTATTTAGCTTTCTTTAAGAAACAGCAGCTTATCAAACAAGTTATTTGATAGCAGTTGTCTGTTGGGCCTTACAATAATGCCTATAAAACTAAAGATCAAGCCTCTCTATGGTCTCTACTGGTGCAGACCAAAGCAGGGCAGTGTTAAATCGAATAAACAATTTTTTAGTTGGATAGCTATGAGGCATTGCTAGTTCCCTTCTGTCGTCATCTATATGCTGCAAGATTTCTAAATCTTTTTTTGTTTTGTGCCTGACTTTGTGGTCACTGCACACTAAAACCATAAAAATTTCATCTTCCTCTTCTTTACGACCACTAGATGCTCATTATTTGTTAAGATTCTTTGGTAAAATCATAAAATTATATGATCATTGCGACAGTGGCTTGTCCATATTTTAAGCTACGTGGCTACCTGCATATAGTTTGCAGACCAAACTAATAGAAAAATCATATGAATTGCTAGTAACGATATCTGAAAATTTATTTGACATCTGAAAATGCCGCCAGTAGCGACCAAAAGTAATTTAATTTTGCAGAATGTAATTGAAATTACAAATGACAGGAAGAAATGTAATTGAATTACAAATTACAAATTACTTTGATATGGAGCAGCAAATTACAAATTACCAATTACAATTGTAATTTAAATTACGTAATTTCAATTACTCAATTAAATTACTGCCCATCCCTGCCTCTACTTCCACAAAGCGAGGACAACAATATTACCAGTAACTGTAACAGTTGCTATTTTAAGAACTTTGTTTTCGACTCTTTAACATTTTGCTGATGAGTGTAACTAAATGCGATTGCAAAGCCAATGCATCTCCCAGGACCTGATAATCCGGCCTTGCGAAAAGGCGAAGCAGAGGCCAATACGGAACCTCTGCACACAAAGCGCATGAAAAGCTAGCTACGCCACTGATTTGACGACCTATACCGTAATTTTGTGTGGTTCTGCATCAATATCGCTGGTGGCATCTTCTTTCCAAAAAAGAGTTCCCCTCTGGTATAATTATCCATCCAAAAACAGTATTATTTCGAGGCAAATTCCCATTCAGTGGAAATTTGAAATGATTGTAGTCTCGGCGTGGACACCTAATTTACTAAAAGATCCGAGATTCATAATGCAGGCGTGATTTAAGCTTACCAATATTTTGCCACGATACAAAGTCTACACAGAGCAGTTTGGGCATAGGCGCAACCACGTCCAAAATGTTGGAGGACAAATGGAAATTCTTGGTAGGAGTAATAATAGCGAGCGCGAAACGCGCGAAGCCCCGATTACCGAAGGTAATAAGCCCCTAACGATTAGGGCGAAGGGGGGAGCGCCGTAAGCTCCTTCATCGGGGTCTGGGGGGGCGGAGCTCCAGAAACCGACGCAATTTTGAGCATTTGGTGCCAAATCGAGTGCATTTTGGTTCTAGTTTAACTGAAATTGATTATATCTGAACAAAAGTAGGCTACCTAAATCACCTCGATCTGTGAAAGTCTAAATCTAGCCTAAATCTAAATCATTTATATTGAATGAGCCATAGGAATTAGCCTAACATTGCTTACAAATACAAAAAGTAGTACAGCTTCTGTGGATGCAAAGCTTACACTAAAGGGACAGAAGTCATGCAACAAACATTCATTGAATTTAATATACACAAAAAGTAAGACACATTGGAACCAAAGAATTTAGACCATAGCTTTTGCGGGGTCGGACGACGAACGAAGGGCCAAAGGTGGATCGACATGGTGCAAGGCGCCGAGCGGAAGAGGGGGTTTAGAAAATCTTTGAATTTCCACTTTGCAATGGTGGCATTTTAAGGCTGTCGTTTTACGAAATTGCTCGTCATTTCAGTGCTGATAGTCGTGGTTTAAGACTTCAAAAAGCTTCTTCTCGAATAGTCATTTGAATGAAATTGCTCGTCATTTCAGTGTTGATAGTCGTGGTTTAAGACTTCAAAAAGCTTCTTCTTGAATAGTCATTTGAATGAAATTGCGCAATCATTTCAGTGCTGATAGTCGGGGTTTAAGATTTCAAAAAGCTTCTTCTCGAATAGTCATTTGAATTAAATCGCTCGTCATTTCAGTGTTGATAGTCGTGGTTTAAGACTTCAAAAAGCTTCTTCTCGAATAGTCATTTGAATGAAATTGCTCGTCATTTCAGTGTTGATAGTTGTGGTTTAAGACTTTAAAAAGATTCTTCTCGAATAGTCATTTGAATGAAATTGCTCGTCATTTCAGTGTTGATAGTTGTGGCTTATATAGGGCTAAGACTTCATAAGAGTCTCCACCCATTGTTAAAAAATGAGATTTCTTAAGCCGTCATCTGAAAATAATTTCTCATAATTTTTTTGCGCAAATACATAGACATAGACATATTTTTATTGATCCCAACAATTTAATTGTACATGTACGCTTAACACAGTATAAACATAATCAGCAATAAACAAATAAGCTTACTCAAAGCGAATAAGTAGAATAAGAGTGAGGGAACGAATAGACACACCAAAAGGGACAAGTCCCGTTAAGTAGAGGCCTAATTATCAAAGTGAGGTGTAAAAGTAAAAGCTGAAGGGAGAATTGGAATGCACAGATGTTACCTAACTAAGATTTTTTAATAAAACAAGTGTAGTAAACACTAAAGAAAAAATTCAGAGAATGAACACAAAAAAGACGAACAGTCAATAGGGGCCGTCCATAAAGTATGTCACGCTATTTTTGACCATTTTTGACCCCCCCTCCCCCTGTCACAAACTGTCACACTTTCTCGGACCCCCCCTAAAGTAAGTCACACTTTCTCGGACCCCCCCCCCTAAAGTACGTCGCACTTTCGAATTTTTTTGTAATTAACACCTTATTCAAATTTAATCAAAAACACACTTCACTATTAAACTGTAAAGTTTCCACTTAAAAGTACTATCACATTATTAAAATGACTTTAATAGTAGAATAGTTAATTGCAAACAGTTGTCACAGTTATTCATTGAAGCAGTAACTCAATGTAGATTGAATTTGAAAAAAAATTGCAAAAATTAAACTAGACAATTATATAATACACATCATTAAAAAAATGTGTGACGTCACACATGGCCTGACCCCCCTCCCCTGTCACAAACTGTCACACTTTCTCGGACCCCCTCCCCCCCCTAGAGCGTGACATACTTTATGGACGGCCCCATAGATAAACAATCAAAGAAATGAGCATTACCATGCCATTAACAGAAAACATTGTGTAATGTATGCACACGTAAGAGGTGTTTGAAGTGAATGAAGTTAGTAGCCTTACGAATGACTATCGAAAGTTTGTTCCATAAAACAGGGCCTTGGAATTTAATGGAGAATTTCCGAACATTTGTTTTTGCAAAATTAATATTGAATTCTCTGTTACCTCTAGTCAGTCCAGGATGCAGTGCAGGAGAGAAGTAGGAAGCAAAGGAAGAAGGAAGGAGGTTGTTGGCATAATTATTCGTACATAAATTGAGAAGTTTGTTCAAATCTGATCTGCTTAATATTTTAGGAATTTATGCTCAGCAAATAGGGAACCAGTATGACAGTTGCCAGTGGATTTAGTGATTACTCGAAGGCCTATACATGTGTAGCTTTATTTGGAAAGCCCTTAAAACCTGGAAATTGGTAGGTAGAAGTCCAAATTAAATTAGAGTTAGTAAGGTATGGAAAGAATAGGGTAAAAATTAGTAAGCACATGTTTAAGATTTCAATAAATGTCTCCTCCCATTGTCTCATTCTTAAATTTTTCATGCCCTTAGGGCTTAGGCTATAGGGTGGAGTGGGGCAAAAGGCCTAGGTGGGGTGAAACGCCTAGGGCCTTCGTAGAGCCTCTGCAGTATTTAAGCGCTATAAAAT
Organism: Lumbricus rubellus; assembly: GCA_945859605.1. Taxonomy (NCBI): domain Eukaryota; kingdom Metazoa; phylum Annelida; class Clitellata; order Crassiclitellata; family Lumbricidae; genus Lumbricus; species Lumbricus rubellus. Next base: position 28,534,000 of record OX243825.1, read on the forward strand.
TATACATAATATGCTGGCGCCATCTGAAGTTACCTTCTGATATCGAGTTTGTTTATTTCGGTTCGCGGTAAGTGAAAATATTTCATTTCTTAATTATTTGCACACTTTTGCTAAATGTTGTGACCTCACAGTTTGACGATTTGCGAAAGCAAGTGGTATGCGATTCGATATAGTTATGGGCAGACAGACAGAGCTCGCAACGACGTTTTCAATGATATCTTGATGTATTAGCGATATTGCAGGATAACGACACTGTAAATATTTTAGATAAATCGGGGCTTTTGGGGTAACACGCCCACCCTCTATATGGGGTGAAACGCCCATGGTGGGCGTTTTACCCCGCAACGACCCACGTGTAAAGTAGGCTTGTTGCTAAATTCTTGTTCGCTTGCTTGCTATTGTGATAATCGTTTTGGTAGGGTATGGTAAATGAGTCTGCAATGAATTGTTTTTAGATTACATCATGGTACGTGTCTACAAGCGAAAGTCGGAAAGAGGAGAGTATGGTGAAGAGAGACTTGCTACAGCATTGGAAGCCCTTAGTCAGGGCATGCCTCTCATTCAAGCGAGTAGGGAGATGGGCATACCCGCGCGAACCTTGCGCCGACATCGTGACCACCATACCACGATGCCAGGTGTGTTGAAGTTGGGATGCCATACGCCAGTACTATCTGTTGCCCTTGAATCTGAACTTTGCAATCATATAAAATATATGGAAAAGGCTTTGTACGGTCTCACTCCAAGAGATGTCAGACGTCTTGCTTTTGACATGGCCGAGGCAGCAGGCATCAATCATAGGTTCTGTATGAAAAGTCAGATGGCTGGGAAGGACTGGCTCTCTGGGTTCTTCTCAAGATATCCAGATCTTTCAATACGTGCGCCACAGGGAACAAATCTATCGCGTGCAGTGGCTTTCAACAGACCTAAAGTCAAGCAATTCTTTGACGTCTACAGGCAACTACTTGTTGATGTTCCATGCACACCATCAAGAATCTGGAACATGGATGAAACTGGAATCACCAACGTGCAACGTCCAGGGAAAATCATCGCTACTAAGGGGCAGAGAACCGTTGGTAAAGTGACAAGTGGCGAGCGAGGCGCAACCGTTACAGTGATATGCGCAATGAGTGCGATTGGTGCATTTTTGCCACCAATGTTCATCTATCCACGAAAAAGGATGATTCCAGCTCTGCTCAATGGTGCACCACCACAATCTGTGGGATACACAAGTACAAGCGGATGGACAGATTCAGAGCTATTCATTAAATGGCTTCAGCATTTTGTCGATTTCACTCGTGCATCCACAGACAATCCGCAAATTATAATACTTGATGGTCATCACAGCCACAAGACTCTGAGCGCTATCACTTTTGCACGTGAGAATGGTCTGCATCTTCTCACTCTTCCACCGCACTCCACCCACAAGATGCAGCCGCTTGATAGAAGCTATTTCAAGTCGCTCAAGAGCGGTTACAATGTTGCTGCCGATTCCTGGATGGTCTCCCATCCGGGAAAACGTATTTCATTCTACGACATGGCAGGCATATTTGGCACTGCATATTTGCGAACGGCTACACCCGAAAAGGCCGTCAATGGATTTAAGTGCAGTGGACTGTGGCCATTCGATCCTGAGGTGTTCACTGACGACGACTTCCAGGCAGCAACAGTTACCGAAGAGGCACTGCCGGTCCCTCCGACTCCCACCGTCGTCCAGCCGGTGACTGCTGATGCACCGTCGGTCCCTCCGACTCCCACCGTCGTTCAGCCGGTGACTGCTGATGCACCGTCGGTCCCTCCGACTCCCACCGTCGTTCAGCCGGTGACTGCTGATGCACCGTCGGTCCCTCCGACTCCCACCGTCGTTCAGCCGGTGACTGCTGATGCACAGGCTTCTGCTCAACTGAGTGATGCTGAACGAGGTAGGTAACTTATTACATTTAGTGTTGCTTAGCCATTTGATTATTAGGCCTATTGTATTCGTTTATTAGTAGAATGTGACGAGAACCCGCGCCTACATTTACATCAATGCAGTTGATGATTGGTAGTTAGTCAAGTTAGAATTAAATTATGAGAAACACAGTGAATATAAGTTTGGGCCTGGTGAACATTTTCCTTTTAATTTTAAGTTTCTAAGTAGGCCATAGGCCTACTTTTTATATTGAACTTGATGTACTCTGGCCTTCTACATAAATGGTTTTGTGGATGTGTGCAATTGCAGCTCGGAGACTGATCTTGGCAATATCACCTCGTCCGAAGATCTCTGGTGTACGCTCTCGAACACGTAAAGCTGAATCTGCAACGCTTTTAACAGGATCGCCATACAAGAATGAATTGGAAGACAAGTTGAAAGTCGCGGAAGCACGTTCTTCCGCCATTGCTTCCAAGGCCGCTGCGAAGAGTGCCGCTCTCATTAAGACCCTGGAGTCAACGAAACAAAGGAAACGCAGTTCAAACGACGACCCACAGCCTTCGACGTCAACAACCGGACGGAAGAAAAGAGCGAAACTTCTTCCTAAAACCAAAACCGCAGCGAAACAAAGGAAACGCAGTTCAAACGACGACCCACAGCCTTCGACGTCAACAACCGGACGGAAGAAAAGAGCGAAACTTCTTCCTAAAACCAAAACCGCAGCGGTGAGAAGTAAGAAGCGCAAAGCGACACACGATGATACCAGCAGTGAAGACGAGGAATGGCCATGCCTGATATGCGGCGAACCTTTCGCTAACAGCATGTCCCGTGAGAAATGGGTCCAGTGCCAACAGTGTGCGAAGTGGGCACACGAGGCTTGCACAGATGGTTGTTCCTATTTCACCTGCCCAAACTGCGAGTCTGACTAGACTAGGCCTACTGCATTTTATAACTGTAGTTGGTATATGATGCATGTCCATTCCTGATCTTGGTTACTCGATTCACCTGATTCTTGTTGCCAAGTGTTTTTTAATTCTGACTGCTGCGGCTGCTGTGATAGTCTATCGAGTGAGCTGTGTCTTGTGAGCTGGGACTTGCTACGAGAGATCTAATGGACATTATTGACAGTTTTTGTATTTTTTAATAGGCCTGGGACATTCTGCACGTATTCGGCTGTGCTTAGGTCACTTTCAGTGCATGTGTAGGCCTATTGGACTGTCTAATAAATCTTATGTGTTCTCATTTTTCAGCATTATAACTAAAGTTACACAGTGCGGGGTAAAACGCCCACCCATGGGCTTTTTGCCTCACACGTGTGGGCCTTTTACCCCACCCACGGGGCAAGACGCCCTTTTTGGGTGTCGAAAGAAAATCATCCCCACACATTACTGATGCTGTAGATAGACATTATTATGGTACTTTTATACAGCAAAATGAATGATGTATCTACCTGCACATATTTCATAGTTATAGTGTAATAACTTTTTGAGATATGACAATTGACCTGAAAAGTGGGCCTTTTGCCCCACTCTACCCTAGTAGCCTTAGCATTTTAAGCTCTCATCTTGACAAAATTGCTCATATTGGATAAACCAAAGCTCGAGGGTACGCGTACCCTAAAATAGAATACGTTAAAATACGTACGTACCTTTCAAAAAATAGAATACGCGTATAATACGTACGTACCTTTCAAAAAATAGAATACGCGTATAATACGTACGGTAGGCCTACCATACACACAAATTTTATTCATGGTTTACTCGGCGACCCATAGCCTACGTATAATCTGACGTCATCTGTAGGCCTATGCGTCATTGAAACCGGTACTTCCGGTGGCGTAGCAGTAAATTTAATTCGTTAAATTCTTCGGTTATAATTAATTTAATGCAAATTGCACTGTCTTACTAATGATAGCTAAGCACACGTCACTATATCTTATAATAGCCCACGCATCAGTCAGCGATTCAACGATGACCAGAGAACATGGGAAGGATTGGACGCACGTGAAAGTTTTGAAAAATGCGAAAAATAATTATTTAATTGAATGCAACTTTTTGGTTTGGATCAGGCAATTGCATAAGAACACACCTTTGAAGTGCTGCAGCAGAACTGAGCCGACTGAGTGCATTCAGTACAATGCATGCTGGATAAACATAGACCTACAATATAGCATTGCAGCAATTTACTACGCCATATACTGAGTTGTGATTGTTTGCTTAAATTAAATTGTAGCCTACATTCTTATAATGAGCAATGAAATGGTTAACGTATTTTATTTATTGTTACGTACCCTAAAATAGGGTACGTTAAAATACGTAGGCCTACGTAGCCTACCTTTCAAAAAATAGAATACGTATGGTATGTAGGCTACCCTCGAGCTTTGGGATAAACAGTGGATAAAACTGCAGAAATTTATGATGATATTTATTAAATACGCCTGTGTCTGATATATTGGGAAGGATATAACCACCTCCGTCCCTCCCACCACCCACTTTGGATGGGACCGACCCCGCTGCCCCAACCTTATTTGTTTTTTATGTAACGCTATTTATTTCTTTTCTGTCTTTTATTATTTTCCTTATCTCTATTTTTCCTGATATTCTTCACGTTTTCAGCCCAATCTCAAGGTTTCAGATAGCCTAATTGATGTCATTATTTAATTATTTAACGTCATCATTTAAAAGATACACGTAGTAAGTAAACAAGGGTTTTAAGCTTTAATTGCAGTTTAAGATGTAAAAAGTCTAACTATTTTCCATTTCCGTGTTTTGTGGTTTTTTCCGTTTTTGTTATTTTTTCGAATAAAAAGACGTTTTTTTCCGTTTTTCCCCGTTTCCATCGTTTTTGTACATCTATGTCTTATGGAGATGAGTAATTGAGTGTTTTGACCAAAAAATACGGGCCTAGCCTACTGTATTCGAAAACAAACTCTCAAACTCCATTATTCCCCTACAACGAACCGAACAACAAGATGAATTATGAGAGTTTAATGTCAATAATAATAGTGCAGCATCCCAAGCCGATCTCAACCAGGAAATTAATGAGAAACCACCGACTGGCTGTAGAATTTCTAATGCATCGAATTATAAGGCAATTACTCTGTGATTTAAATGCAAGGTTCAGTTAGTGTACGAAAACATCTGAAAAATGCAGCAAATTTGAACCTTATTTTCATTGAATTAAAGTGCGTGTCTTTTTGAGCTATTGCTTTGTGACATACGAAAGACAAAAGAATTCAAGAGATTCTCAAAGTGTATTTCACTCCAATATAGTTTAAGGATTGAGAGTAACGACTAACGTGTATTCAGTTCCAATAGAGTTTAAGAATTGCTAAAGATGTAAGTATCAGTTCTCCATTTCTGTCATAACCTACCGTAATATTATGAATATTACAAGCCTGCAGCTGTGACTATGATGCAATTTGATAAATGATACATAGAAAAGAAGAAGTGGAAGCAGAGTAGGAGGAAAAAGAAGAAAATGATGAATAAGATGAAGAAAAAGAAAGAAAAGAAGAAAAAGAAGAAGAAGAAGAAGAAGAAGAAGAAGAAGAAGAAGAAGAGGAGGAGGAGAAAGAAGAGGAAGAAGAAGAGGATGAGGTCAGACAGAAGAAAAATGTGGATGACAGAAAGAAAGACTGAAAGCAAGAAGAAATGGAGTTAAATATCGTTAATCCTATGCATTTATACCCCGGATGTTACTAGAGCACCGGATCTTTCGGTTGGACACTTTAACGACTCTCGCTCATCTCGTTATAATCAACTTAAAACAAATTAATTAACTTTTCTATTTCAAAGGCGGTCAACAGCGAAGAACACGATGATGATGATGCGCTTATTGACTTGTCTCATCGTCCATCAATGCCTGCAGCTGTGGCTAGGTGCAGAATCGGCCGCCATCGCTTCCTCGACCAGAGCCATCGCTTCCTCGACCAGAGCCATCGCTTCCTCGACCAGAGCCATCGCTTCCTCGACCCGAGCCACCGCTTCCTCGACCCGAGCCATCGCTTCCTCGACCAGAGCCATCGCTTCCACAACCCGAGCCATCGCTTCCTCGACCCGCGTCACCGTCAGACCCAATGGTAACCGCGTCATCGTCGGCATCAACGATCTAGACCCAGGCATGAACGAAATTCTATCCAAATTAGACGTTCTAAGCATTCTAAAAGGCAATAAAAGCCACGACATGGAGTCGTATAATCGTAAGTACCGTATTATCATCATGCAGCAAAATATTTATTGGTCATTCTAATCTACTGTGTGCTAAGTTATTCATAAGAATTCATGGGCACCCGCATATGGGAGCACATCGCACTCGACAATTGACATCTATTTTTGTGAACTACCATTTCGGGGTTTTTAGCAATTTTTACTTTCAAAGAACTAATGAAACTAATGATGTGATCTTTCAAAGTGAAACGTTTTAATTTATATTCAGAAACCAGCATTCTTAACTTCCTACCTTGCATTTTCCAGGCTCTTGGAAGAAATTGTGTGGGTTAATTCTGACCAATGTTTTGCCCCGACCCCCATTGCAAAAATACATGCGTTCGCCATTAAAAATACTAATGAGGTAGCCTACTTGAAGTGATGTAAAAATATTACAGAAAGTTAGACCCGAGACATTTAAGATTGATTAATGGGAAATCCATAAAAATAATATAGATTAAGTTTTAGCTTGTTCGGTTTGTTTTCGATAGGGCATGTGAGTTTATTCCCTGACGCCTGTCCCGTCTCATCAAATGTTCGGCTTAGGGGCCGTCCATAAAGTATGTCACGCTGGAGGGGGGGGTCAGGCCATATGTGACAGTTTGTGACAGGGGGGTCAGGTCATGTGTGACGTCACACATTTATTTTTTATTTTAATTTATTTTAATTTATAGAAATATAGATTAAGTTTTTGCATGTCCGGTTTGTTTTCAATTGCGTCTTAAGCCTTTTTTTTTTACTGGGCCAGTTTTTCATGTTGCGCCAAGCGGCCATTTCTGAAGTAGGCCTAAATTCCTTGAAACATAGAAAACATTGATTATGTGAAACGTGTAGGCTAAGTTAAAAATTGAGCGATCATGTTGCACTCGAGTTGATGCTGACATAAAATCCATGTTGGCGGCTTGATAACTTGTTTGTATCGCAGAAGGCCTAAGTAATTAATTAGATGAACTTTTGTACAAGAAAAGTAGCAACTGTACTAGAGTTCATTGAGTGCACAATATCGTAGCAGTTTTTCGCGCACGACGTGTTGTAAGCATATAAAAAAAATAAATGGAATTTACTCAATTATTAGCGATGACATTTGGGAATATTAATCAATTAAAATTATTTTATCTGGCATAAGAGAAAGGTATAACCGTGATCTAGCCAAATTTAAGCCGTAAAAACCGCTATAGTAGATATTAAAGTTTTAAAGCACCGTTCTGAAGCCAAGTGCAAAGCATTGGCTAAAGAAACCATTATGTTTCAGAGCAGGACAGGTCTATGACTGCTTCTATTTTCACAGAATCAACCATGTGCAACTATGTATTCTTCTTCTTCCTCTTCCTCCTCTTCTTCCTCCTCCTCCTCCTCCTCCACCTTCTTTTTCTTCTCCTCCTCCTCCTCCTTCTTCTTCTTCATCATCACCATCTTCTCCTTCTCCCCTCCTCCTCCTCATATTCCTCCTTCGTCTTCGTCTTCTTCTTCTCCTGCTCTTATCTCTTCCCCTTCTCCCATACCTCTGCGTTTACATGATTGGTAAAATCATTGTTAGCATCTATGTAACCTGTAACCCGAAGGAAATAAGCTGTAAGTCAGATCGACATTTAACTCTGGGTTGGACAGGTGAATACCTCCTTGGACGTCATTAAATAACAAAAAGTCAAATAAGTATGCCCATGTCTGTAATAGAATAGTCTAGCATAAAATAGTATTATAGATTAGCATATAGGCTAGGCCTAATGGAATTGAATAATATTCTTCCACCAACTGCAAACTCAATGCTGGCTTAATAGTTTCAATTATAGAAAAATTTTTGACAATAATAGGCTACTAATGATGGAACTTCATCGATCTACTTAATAATGCAGCTATAGACACCTGGAACTCCGCCAAAGCCGGTCCCAAGCCCGGTTGAAAAAGGAGGAGGGTTCTGCGGTGGGTTTGAGGCCCACCCAGGTAAAAAAAAACAACTTGCAACAGAAGCGATACAGGTATTGGAAGACCTGTATCGCCCAATGTGCACACAGCACGCGGACGGACTAAGGTCTAAGGACAGACACCTGGTATAAAGACACCTGCTTATTTCTCGACCACAATAATTCGTTGTTCTTTGAAATTTGTTCTAGCTTTCTATGGCTTATGCGAAGACTGCACCTGTGCCTCGAAGAACCTGTGTTGCTTTGACTCGAGTCCAACTGCACCCTGTCCACACACCGTGTTCAAGATCGACAAGGACAACTCCAGTTTGAAGTGCAGCTGCAACCTGGCCACATGCTTCCAAGAGGGCGGCCGCGCGGTAACCTGTTGCAAAGATATAATTGATTACTGCGCTCCAAGAGTCTACTCGCAAATGCAGTCTCTGAATAACGGACAAACCTTTCCACCGTATTAGTTGCATGTGGAGAGAATCCGGTACTGAAGTTCCGTATAATTATTATCATCATCGAATGATAAATTATTATAAAAGCTGAATGCGCTCTATTTGCCACTATGTTGTGTAATCTTGAGCATGACTGTCCTTCTGATATTCTGCCTTCCTTTGCCCGATTTCGTATTTTTTTCAAATAGTGCTAAATTAATTTAAAAAATAACTGATGGATGAATTATTTAATTAATCCACAAATAAAGCAGTTATTAGCTTATTATAATAATATTATTTACAGCATTAAAGTAATCAAGATCAAAGTTGGTGATACACCAGAAGAGTTCGTTTCTTTGCGCTATTGTTCAACAAGGTCGACTCAAAATAATAATAAGCTTATCACCTTTAAGTTAGACTCGCGCTTCCTTTCTCCTTCATTCTCTCCCGTTTCTTCCCAAACTCCATATTTCTTCTCTCCTCCATTTTACCGATCTTCTTGCTCTCATTTCCCTTTCTAATTCTTTCCTTTTCTTCAGCTTACTTTGCAGATACGTTCGGAAAAACGTTGCCCAGCAGTTTTGTTTTCTGTCGCTTAAGTGAAAACTATATTAATAGGCATGTAACTGATGTTCGAACTGAAAGCACCGTCTTGATCTATCGCCTTTGTTTCTATTCACGATATCATCCATCGAAATTTTCTTATTTTTCGTCCACTGTTCGAAACGCTTATGATTAACAAAATGTAATTGCACCGATGTATCCCATCAAGAAAATTCTTGTCACTGTCACCATACTTTTCCCTGTCACTCCTCAACTACTGATGATTAATAGTGGTAGGTGACTCGCTGTCCAGTTGTGGAAGCACTCGATCGTAACTTTCTCGAACTTGGTTCCTTGAGAATGTGCTTCGACGTCACGTGTTCATCGTAGTCGATCAGGTCTCCAGTCCATTTGCAGCCGACCTCGATGCACATCACCTCCTTCTCATCGATCAGCTTCGCCATCTCTGTGTCCTCGCAGAAGAGTCCTGTCACCCGGCAGACGGGACAGTCCGTTCCCACCGGTTGTTGTTGTGGTTGGACGTCGTCGAATGATTGGTCGAAGAGGTCGAGGTTCTTCGGTGTGTCGTTCCAGCGGTTGAGGCAGCTGCGGCAAAAGAAGTGGACGTTCTGGCAGAAGACCGGCTGACGCACTATCTGCAAACTGTAACATTGAACATTCTGCTCTAAGCTTAAATGTAGTTATTCACCTCACACTTGTATATTGATCATTGGCGGCCGCGCATAGGGGCAAGAGGGGCACTTGCCCTCCCCCCTTGGAAAGTTGAAACCTATTTTTGCTAAAAAATGTCTGCGTACTAAAGAACTTATATTCATTATAGTAGCCTAATTATAAAAAGTGAAACTGAGACATTTACATTAAGAAACCTCTATGAAAAATACACTTTCCTGATTTGAGATAATATTGTCATCACTATAGAGTATGGACAATCGGATTATTCCCTCCAGATAATAAGCTTACAATAATTATGATACTAAATATTAAATATCAATTGGTTCTATCGAGTATGTCTATAATTATACAGGATTGTTAAATCAAATTAATGATAATTATATTGGACGTTTCTTACCAGATACTACACTGGAGGTCATCTTTTTCATCGTCGCTTATGTCCAGGAATATTTCTTCTGGATATCCTTCAACAACTGTCGGTGTCTCTTCGGTGGTTAGAGGTCGTTTCTTAGTTGCCATCAGAGTCTGTCTGTTCTCCAGTCAATTAATTTACTTTCTAAAATTACAAACATTTCAAAAGGCATTGAAACACGTTACAAAATAACAATAATAATGATGATGGTGATGATAATAGCCACAATATTATTAATATAAATAATAACGGCGATAATAATAACAATAGTTATTGTAAGCTTAATTGAAATCACGATAACAATTGTATTATAGCCTATAAATCTCTATAACAGAGTAGCCCTCTCGAGGGAAAGTTATCATCTTTCAAGGGCAGTTCAAATTCACGCGGTTTCGAGCGAGGAACATAGTTACGGACTAATAATATTTTACGAACAATAGATGGAAACAGAATCCGAAGTACTTGAATTAGGCATCGTGATGGTCGATTAGGGCTCAGTTTAGGCGTCGAGAGGGTCAGTTAGGGCGTCGAGAGGGTCGGTTAGGGTTAGAATTAGGGTTAGTGTCGTCAATCGGTCCCCGATACTATAGCTTCGCCCGGTATATACCCGAGTGATGAGATGGGAGGTAACCAAACCATACATACGCAGAAGCACTCCCAGTCCAACCCCGGCAATGCATATTAGATTTTAGCAACTTATGAAAAATAATAATACAACCGACCTCTCACTGAGATGTGATGTTGTGTGTTCGTACGACTGCTGCTGCTGTGTTTAAAAAGACTCTTTACTCTGCTGTGATATAACTTATTTTCATCGATAATTTAATATTATCGATGACTTTGCGTAGATCTTTCGTACAACAGAGACAGTTCATGGGAGGAGAGACTGGCAACGTCGTCAATTACGTCACAATGAATTATAATGCTAAGGACGTTGCTATGACGATGAGTATTCAGCTTAATCTGACGTCATTATATAGGCTGTAAGGTTACTGCTTTATTTTATAATTCCCACTCGTAGCCTACTGTAACATACGTCGTTTAAATTTTTGCAATACAATGCAAGTGTTGTTTGATGATTATAATTGCACAGTTTGGTTTAGGCCTACATGAAGAAATAAGCCACGTCATATTTTATGGTGAAGAGCAACAAGTCTTGAGATTAAGTTAGGACTTATGATGACATGGTCTCCTGTTACAGTAATAGTTTTGCTGTTGTTATTGCTGTTAATTTGCAGATTCTATCCGGCTGGTATTCGAGCGCATACAATAATAATAAATATTAATATTTTGTTCATGGCTCAACTGGTCCATTTAGCTACATCGGTAAGAGCGCTGGCAGCGCGTCTGCACGCGACTTTGAAAGAGAGTGTGCGGGTCGCGGTTCGATTCCCGAATGTGGCTATTTAAGAGATTCAAAATCTCGGGCTAGCACGGTCCGTCCACGGAGACCTAAATGTCGTGGCATCCATTCAAACGGGCGAGCTGTGGTGAAGGATCTCACCCGATCAAATTCATTGAAAAATTAACAGGGTCAGAGGTCATAGACGGCCGATATATAAATCCAATTACATTTACATTTCAGCTGAATTGCAGCGTGGTTTTTAGGCTTAACTGCAGTATCGGGGACCCTATGTTTTTTGGGTCTGGTTAGGCGTCGTGAGACACCGGCATTCATATGAATTGCAATGGAGATCGACATACATCACGGAGTAGGTTTTACTCCGTGATGTATGTCTGCTCCTTAGCCTCCTATTATGAGACAATTGTTGACGACTTTTAAAATTACCTTGATCTTAAATTTTTTAATTTTATTTCTTGAATTTGCTAGAGTGCCCCTTCAAACTAGCTACCCAGAAGCGCTCCCGACTACAGCGTGGACACTGCATAAGAGTTTCACTCCGAGTAATGATAGTGAATGTAAGCTTATCTCAAGGCGTCGAACACACAACTACACCACCGCGCCCCACCGCTGTTGTATCTTGCTGGACTTGTGCCAACGAGTCTGTGCATGCAGTAAAGGAATAGTCGTCAGGCAATACATTAAATGGAAATTTATTTCACAGTCTGAATAAACATCAACAATTAATATCAAAATACAAAAGTTTTAATTCATGCAAAAAAGGCTGTCAAAATCAAGAAGACTTTACATCGGAAAATTGAATTCCTTTTGTCTAACAAGTCAAAGAGTTAAAAAATAAAATAAAAATCACGATGACCACAATCGTCACATTCATACACGGACAGTTTACTGTTACAGTAGACCAATATTTGAAGACAGTTCATCGACGAAAGTGTTGCCTATTAAATGCTGATATGAAACAAAATACAGATCTTATCTATAGAGTCTTGATGATAATGGAACGCGTTCATAGTTCCTCGTGAAAACGTTCTGATGTATATTTTCATAATAATATGCGACAATTGTAGAAAAGTACAATACACGTCGGAACGATTGTCTCGTAGTAATGCATTGTCTCGTAATGCATTGTCTTGTAGTAATGCATTGTCTCCTATTGCATTGTCGTTTGATCGTAGCTTAGCGGATGGAGTCAGCGTTGGGATGCGTTTAGGCTGCGAGTGCAGAGTTGAACTCATTGTTCTTCTGACCTTCCTTGACAACAACGACTGGCACAAGCGGATGTTGTGTCTTCATCAGGTGGCTCTGTAAGACATGTCAATCAATTCAATCAGTGAATCAATCCATTCAATCAATCTGTCAATCAATCAGTCAATCAATCAACATATCCACGTAACCATTTATCTACACATCCATCTATATACAGCCATAATCTACCTGTCCATCTATCTACTTATATATATATATCGATCAATCAACCAATCACTGATTTGATCAATCAAACAATCATTAACTCAATACTATTTAGATCGAGCAATAAAATGGACAATCAACTCACGACAGCAATTACTGGTATGCTATTTATTTCAAAAATAAAAACAAATCCCATTCAATTCATTTAAATTCAAGTTGTTCAAATTCAAATTCAATTTCAAGACATTATCAAAGTTATTGTGCTCGACACAACCAACTTTTTTTACTCCAAAAATCTCACTTTAACCCGATTTGATCCAATCTAACAAAATCCTGTTAAACCCAAACCATTCCAGTTAGATTAGAAAGATTCAAGGCATCCGTTCTTACATGAGCATATCCGAATCCATTTTGCTTTTCAGCGGCTGATGTTCCTTTCCCAATCCAGACGAAACAATTCTTTCCAGTATCAAGAATGAAGACATCCTATAAAAAAAGAACAATGCTATGTTTTACTTTCTAGTATTCATGCAACAATGACATTGTACAACACAACGAAATCAATACAACAGAATGTACTCAAGTCTATTATTATTGCAGCATCGAACAGAACAGACAGCATATAACTGGGTTGAATAGAATATATCATTACACCACAATACAATAATCAATATGTGCATTGTGTAGGCCAATGAACTCTATATATTATGTACATTTTACATGTACAATTGAACATATATAATAATATAAATAGGATATGCAACATATAATTAGGCCTAGGCCCTATTATTATTATATATGCAGCATACTGAGTGCAATTATTAGGGCCTATACATTGCAGTGCTGAGTATTTTTATGAATATATTTAGCCTATAAATCTGGAAGACCTACTTTGCTGTCGAGATCAGCTTTCGCGATTCGTCCTTCCTTCACTTTTGTCATTTTCAAACTGCCAGTCGCATCCGAAACTCTACAAACATAATTTTTTTATTATTTAACCCGTGAAATAAACTTGGCATCGTTGTCGTAATCGCTGATTTCTCCTCACAATAACAATAATATTTGTAATTAAGTTTAATAATTTTTCGCAGTAGTCATTGTCCGAATAACAATTGACAATAATGCGTTAATTTGGACGATGAAGAAAAAGGAGAAGAACAAGAATAAGAGGAGGAAGAAGATAACGATGACAGTGACTGTGACGGTAAGAGTAACGGTGACGGTGACGATGATAATGGCAATGACGATGATGAATCTTTTGATGATGCCTATGACGATGATGGTGATGGTTATGATGACGATGGCGACGATAGTGGTGGTGGTGACGATGACGATGATAATGATGATGATGATGATGATGATGATGATGATGATGATGATGATGATGATGATGATGATGATGATGATGATGATGATGATGATGATGATGATGATGCCGATGATGATGCCGATGATGAAGATGAAGATGATGATGGTGATGATGATGATGATGATGATGATGATGATGATGATGATGACGACGACGACGATGATGATGACGATGATGATGACGATGATGATGACGATGATGATGGCGATGCTGATGACGATGATGATGACGATGCTGATGACGATGATGATGACGATGTTGATTATTAAAGTCACCTGTAAAGTTCTGGCTGGAATCCGTTTGAATCTCCATTATGGTCGACTTCATCTTCGTCATCTTCTCCTGTCAACGCTGTGTAGAATGGATGCTAGAGAAACAGATAATCCGACATTTCACGTCACAAATCTGATTTGTTATAGGCAATAATAAAATTGTTAGTCATTAATAAAATAATCATCAATAATAATTAATCATTAACTTATGATTGCTGCTATTATTTTGGGTAAACTCTGTGTAAGCTTTATTGTGATAATATAGAGATGCAAGTTTCGATTAACCATGAAGAGAGATGCAATTAAATGACAAGCATTGCAATTTTAGATCTCTGCCCGAATTCGTTTAATGTGCAGAGGATAAACAGGTTGACAAAGCACAACCTAGTTAAAATTTTATGTGTAGGAAAAAGCCTCTCGCAAAATGTTCAGTCATTCATTCAACCAATCAGTTTCTCTGGAAATAGGTTAAGTCAGTTTGAAATCAGGTCAGTTAGCTACAGTTCCTTGTTTTACCATAATGAACTTACATTACTCGGTGTCGTTTTACCATATAAATGAACTTACATTACTCGGTGTCGCTTTACCATAATGAACTTACATTACTCGGTGTCGCTTTACCATAATGAACTTACATTGCTCGGTGTCGTTTTACCATATAAATGAACTTACATTGCTCGGTGTCGTTTTACCATATAAATGAACTTACATTGCTCGGTGTCGTTTCCTGTTCCAGTGTTTCTGATGAAGATTTTCCTCTTTCTGATCTCAGGTTGACCAAGAACTGCGTCGCCTGAAGAACAAACATTTACCTATGTAGGCTATATAATTTTACATGTATGCATACAGTACACACACACACACCTTAATTCGTCCATGTAAACACATTATGTAAATTTATGTATATGTGCATGTATGCGCAATTGCGCATGACATAGGCGTAACATTATATGAATGGATGCAGGCTAAGCTTATTCATGTATGTATGTATGTATGTATCTATGCATACAAGTATTCAAGTCTGGTGAATAATGCAAGCATGAACGCATTTACGTAGTATGTGATTGTGTCTAAGCATAATACGTATTGTACATAGATAAAAAATGCTTAGCCACATAGGCCTACATAGCCTACTACGCACATCCTACAAGCACAGGCTACATGTATGCATGTGTGAGTGAACT
Organism: Lumbricus rubellus; assembly: GCA_945859605.1. Taxonomy (NCBI): domain Eukaryota; kingdom Metazoa; phylum Annelida; class Clitellata; order Crassiclitellata; family Lumbricidae; genus Lumbricus; species Lumbricus rubellus. The sequence goes on from OX243825.1 coordinate 28,549,707, forward strand.
TATGCACGTTTGCATGTATATGTATGCAGCTATGCATGCATGTTTCTATGTATGTTCCGTCATTTATGAGGATTTAACAGATACTTTAAATTCCAGAGGCATGCGGATAATGCTAATCTAATTGAATGTTTTTCACGTAGATGTGTTGAAACTGACCTGGAACTTTTCGTCTTTGTTGCAACCTGTTCCATTCCATTGGTATAAAGTGGTTCCAAGATCGAGAATAAAGACATCGTCGGAATTAAGACGAGACGGTGACAGTGGAACCTAGTAGCATACAAACATACATACACATATTACATAAACTATGCTAAGCTATTTTTTCATGCGTGGTTGTTCTCAGCCGATTTGTATTGAGGCAAAGAACTACAGTAAGTAGTCGTGTTTGAGTACAGCACCCGCACATGTCCACTCTCAGTCATAATAGTCCTACGGACCTACACTACAGTCATTATACAGTCATTATACCGTCATTATGCAATACAAGTCTCTTCAGTTGTTTGCTGACTGAACTTACTATCAACTTTGATCAACAGTACAGTACTGTGATCTATTTCAATCGCGTAAAATTTGCATCTGAATTTTGCACCCAAAGAACTTGTGTGATTTTAATCGCACGTTTCTTTCATTACAACATGCAAATAGAACGCTATGCGTAGTTGCATACGCCAATCCTACACAGTAAGAGACGATGCTTGGTGCAGCGTTTAATCTAGTTTCCTGCATGGGGCGGGAGGTGGAGAGAAAACTCTGGTTTCGGGGGAGGGGTGGGAGAGAAAAGTCCGTTTTGTGGGTACGGTTCGGATTTTACTAGGGGTGGGGAATTTGTTGCAGGTTGACTTTTTCTGGGGGAAAGGTACTATTTACATTTATACAACACCTCGCCAGTTTTCCTGGGGAGAGGTTCATTCCTAGGGAACTTCCTCCCAGAGATGTTTAGATTAAACACTGTGCAAGGTAGGCTCTGGGAACGGCAGCCGTGAGGAGCATAATGAATACACTTTCAGCTGCTTACACTTCAAGTGGGTGCATCTTGGGCTTCTCCCCTTCATCTTTCTCCTCTCCCCATTCTTTCTTCCTCTTCCTTTCCTTTTCCTGTTTACTCTCTTCATTCTCTTCTCTCTTCCCATCCTCTTGCTACTCCTTCTCTTGTTCCTCCTTCTACTGTTTCTGCCACTGCCTCTTCTTCGAATCCTCCTCTTTTCCCCTTCCTTATTGAAATCCTGTATAGACAGTAAACCAAGCCAATGTCTCACGCCATAATTATAAGTTACTGGATAAATGCGAAACAATTATATTGTTGATGATCAAACCTCTTTGATGGTTATCTTTCGTCGAACTCCTGAGAAATGAAGAAGTCGAGGTTGATATGTTTTCTGTTCCACATGACGGAATCCGCTTTCTGCTCCACCCTCCAAGATCCTACAAGAAAATATTACTATTAGTATAATTGCACTCAATACTATACTATACTAATTTCTATTAGTCTGTTACACTCAATACACAATACAGTAACTATACTAATTTGTCTTATTGCATGTAAGCAATAAGCAATTTAAACTAGACAAAAGTACAGAATAGAGGAGGCCTATTTATAGTTAAATGGACCAATTATGATTACTAATAGCCAACGTATCGGGTAACGGTTACATTTGTCTATTAATTACACTCAATGCTAGGCTATACTAATTTGTTAAATTTGTCTATTACACTCAATACTATACTAACTTGTCTTATTGCATGTAGGCCTAAGCAATAAGCAATTTAAACTAGACACAAGTGCAGAATATTCGTAGTCAAATGGGCCAATTATGATCACTAATAGCCAACGTAGCGGTTAAATTTGGGACTGTCTGCATCATAGTCTCTCTGATAATAGTCTCTAAACGAGCTTAAAATTAAAGTCCATTTTATATAATTAAAAGGCAATTTTAAATGCGTGATCATCTAATAGTCTGGCTAGTAATGGGATGCAGTCTGCTACACTGTGGTCCATATTGAACAGATACAATGGTTTTGTTTTTATTTATTTTTATGTCACGATGTTTCAATGAGTTCGTGCCATGATAATAATGATAATAATAATTAATTATACTGCTTGTTAACTGACAAGAATAGAGCGGTCATGTTACCAGAATAAAGTGTCGCTGGTAAGTTTAATCAACTACAACCTTGTAATAAAAATCTGACATTTTTAAAACGCCATATCTGGAAACTTTTGCGCTCTCGATCGACCGGAACTAAAGAGACACCTGTGAAACTAACGCACTGCTGAGCAACACAAAAAACCGCCTTTGTCGGTGTTTGTATTGAAAAAATAATTATTCATTCATTTTTTCATTCACTCATTCAAGGATATAATTTTTTGTAGCACCCCTTCAGTTAACTATTCAGTGATGCTTCCTGCTACAGAACGTAAGTTGAAGCAAGATGGAATCGCCATACCAAAGAAGCGACCCGATATTCAATATGTTCACGGATGGGGAGCCAACGCAGAACTTTCAACATGCAATTTGAAACGTGACTGACCAATAAGACTTGCTGCTGAACGTATAGGATACGGTCAAGGGAAGCTAGCCGACCAGATAGTACGCCACCATACATGTAGAATGTTAGGCATAATTGTTACCGTATAATTAGAATATTATAATCGAGTGGAGCTGTGATGGTCAGGTGTAATTGCAGTGTAATTTGTTTTGTTTTCTTAGTTAAGATCTTATGTGTAATAATGAAATGTAGAATATAAATTTCTGTAGACGTCACGCTTATCGTAGTTAACCTGTAAACGCCTAGTATAAGAAAATGAGCATAGGTGGCCCTAACCAGGGGGACTCTGCGGTCCATTCTGGGTTCCCTTTTGTATCCAAGAGATTTAATGTTTATTTTGATGTGATATCTTATTTCTTGTATACTTCTTGGCTCAATAAATTTGATTGATTGATTGATTGATTGGTTGATTGATTGATAATATGTTGAAAATTTATGTGAAAGCTTACATGATTCCTCGTGGGAAGTAGCTGCGGAAGAGGTCGGATTCGTGACCTTGAACTTCTCGATGTTGAATTGGTTTATCGTCGAGAAACGTATCCAACTCAACCGTCTTGTATGCAGCAGTACCGTATTCGTCCTATGTTAAGCACAAACACACAGAATCTTATTGACTTATTGAGATGAATGTCTGATTGTAAAACAACTTTAGAAGAGAGTCTCACAAAATCACTTGACGCGATCGTCTTGCAAAAAATATGCAGTGTGCAACATAATTATAATGCCCAAGTAGCCTAAGTCTCTAAGAGACGCTATATAGGCCTATAGATTTTAGGAATGAATGAATGAGTAGGTCAAATTTTGTCAAGATGGCAGCTTAAAATGACACAGCTACAGCTGCTACACTGTGTAAATTTAAAAATGTATAGAGTCTACAATGGGGGGGGGGCACTTTAAAGTTTTAAACCATGACTATCAGCATTAAAAAATTATAATTTTTTAAGATGACAGCCTGAAATGCTACAGGCTAATTATAGTGTGGGGAAAAATTTAAACATTTGAGAGCGGACATTCAATGATGTCTTAAATCACGTGACATTACCAGTAGATGTTCAAAGGACGCTGAGCGCAATGACCTGCAGCTAATTGACTGGACGGAAACAGGACACTGGTTAAATGATTATAGTGAATGACTTCGCTCTGCAGCTGACCGATGCTATTTACATGTTCATCAGCCGCACAAACCATTGATTTTTTATGCATGATCGTACGTTGGAACTTCTTTTTAGAACAAACCTCTTTAGAATCGGCCTATTATTGGCAAAGAGTGGAAGCGACCAACTTGGGATCCATGTTCTGATGAATATAAAATTATAATGTCACTTAACCTCGACAGATTTATTTATATTCTATTGAGGTGACATGAGAAAATCTCTCTTTCAACAATGCCAATACTTTATGCATTGATACCATTTACCAAGTAGCCTCAAGCAAAATGTTTAGTCGTTGTATTAGACTAACTTTCATCTTGTAAGGATCACATAAAAAATTGTTTATAAACAGACAAAATGTTGGAATTCTAGAACGAGCTTCCCTTCAATTATATATCGACCTAGCCTACATACAGCTTGAAATTAACCAGCTCTTCGCATGGTTATGGGTAACTTTCGGTTGCACTTTAGGCCTATTACACACCGGTACTTAGGAATCGAAACAAGCACATGACTGTAATTATACTCTGGCGGTGCAAGAAAGAAACTACAGGCCTACAACTGAATTGTTGCACCATAAACCTGTTCAATATAGACTCTATAATATAGGCTACAGTACGGTATGATGGAAGTAAACTTATATGACCCACTCGTGTTACCTCATGTTTGCGTTGCACGAGTTGGTCTATAAGCCTATAGTCTACTTGTTGCCTGCATGTAATATATTATTACGATAGAAATTTACGGCTGCAATACAGTTATGCAAACACTATGCATGTGCTGAGGTTAGGCTATAATTATAATTTATGCCTAGGGTAGCAACGCTGAAATAGGTCTAGAGCCTACTCTTGCCAAAGATATCTTCGAAACCAAACAATGGTTTAAACTTTTCCATCATTTTAATGTAGGCCTAACGTGAAAACGTTTTGGTGGCATGGAAATCATTGTTTTTTGACAGAATCTTTCCATCACGACGAGATAGGTTACAAAATAATGGTTAGGCTTACAGTCGCCTGGTCGCGGCAGGTCGTGTGAAATGCCTAGATTATTCATGGCCTGCCTCGTGACAATGTGACAATTTGTGACATGCCAAAAATCTTTTTGAATTGTTAATATCTAGGTTGCCTTAGGTTTAATTTCTTCGACCTGCTAAAAACTGCAAAAACATTGAAGCGACCTGCTGAAAAATTACAGTCACTGCAAATGGTCCATTATAATTATGACTGAATTATTTTCTAGTTGTAGGGCCTATGCCTATGATCCTATCACTGGACTAGAGCAACCAATATGTTCTTATGTGTATGTGTGACTAGTTTTCAAAGAAATTGAATGCGATTAAGATGAAGACAAGAACAACATTCATCAGATTGGTTATCAATCTGAGAACAAAGTCAAGTGGCGACTAAAGTGTTCTTGCGTAGATCAACGATGTCAAGTGTTACAAACAAAATTAATCTGATGATAATATTAACGACTGCGTAATTTCTTTGCATGACTGTTTTGAATGAATTTTCAGAACTGCACAACTTCTTTCCTTTCCCATCATCCATGGTAAATTACTTCCAATCGCAGGACAATGACCTTTTGCTAGTTTTAACTGTACAGAAGTGCTTCTACAACTAGCCTACACATTTTGTGTAGGCCAACAACTGCACGTTAAAAACCTGTTTCTTTGAACGCAATAAGTTGAAGAGATCGCGTCATTGGTTGGATTTTATGAAGGTTATAAACATTGAGTATCGTTTCAATCTGATCAACTTTATTGGACACTGACGCAATTCATGCAAACAAAATAAGCCAATACACAGTAGCCTATACAGGTCTCTTAAGATACATTTAATGTGACTGATGTCCAGGCCAACCGAGTGGGGACAACGTGGGAAATACCCAGAGGATCAGAGAATTATCTTAGAAACTCGGTGGCTGAATAGTTATCATTTGTAACTTAATATATAATATCTTTTATGAATTATTAGCAACTGAATAAAATGCTACTTATTAGGCCTATTATTTCGTGCATAATCCTAATCGCTTGCAATGTCAAAAATATTATCGTGGTTAATAAATTAATGATTTTATGATTACAAACGTTTCGTCAGGCTCTGTGTAAAAGTTTTTATAAATAGGGCCTACCCCAGCAAAACTTAGTAGGCCTATTATAATGCAAACGAAGAATTGGACTAAAACTAAAAGTACAATGCCAGGTCATCACCATCATGATAATAGCTAGTAGGCCTAATCGTAATCGTCATTGTTATCGTCATCGTAACCGTCATCGTAATCGTAGACCTAATCGTCATCATAATCGTCATCGTCATAACCGTTACAATTGCCTTGCGCAATGAGCAACAAACATATTATTATTACAATGGCAAAAACGCATCTCACACAGACCTGTGTACTTTTGCTGCCAATCCAGAAGTGAACGTCGTAAGCAAGTTCGTTTCCGTTGGGATTCGTCTTATATGTCTGTGCAAAGAAAACAATCAACACATAATAATAATACTATACTAATCAGTTTGCACAAAATATCTGCAATGGAGTCAATCATTAACTCGTGATTATGATGATTGTCACAGTTAGTTGAGAAGAATTATATGAAAATTTTATCTGTAGCGAACTGGAAAATAATCCGGAAATATCTTCGTCCTCACTCACTCTGCTTCCTCCTACCGTCCACTTCGTTCATCCAGTTATACATTTAGCTTTTATCTCTTGGTTCCTCGGTCTAGAACTGCAATGGCTTCATCTCGATTATTTGCCTCAATTGATCTTTCTCTTTGGAATTCTATTTCTCCCTCTGTTCGCACTACACTTCTGCCTGGCAGTATCTCTTCTGCATTCTCTTTTCTCAAAACCTGCTTCTTCTCGCGGGGCTTTGGCCAATGAACGGTTTTCTGAACGGTTCACTCTACTGGAAGCGCTATGTAATGGGCTATTCTCAAATTAATACAATACAATAAAATGCAATACAATACAATGCAATGCAATACAATACAAAACAATACAATACAAAAGGTGCAATGGTCAGCTTGGCGAGGTGGCCACGTTGGTTGCCCCGTTCATCACCAGCGACTCTGTGTGTTAGAACGTGTAAAGGAGCTGTTCAAGACCAGGGTTGCAAACTCAAATCTCTTGCTAGTAAGGTTTGAACAGGACACCTAAGGAGACGTCGTGGCGTCCATTCGAACAAGCTGCAGCAGTTAGGTTTAAACTAATGACCTCTGATTAATTGCATTAATTCAATGTACAAATTTTATTTTATTGCAATCATTTAGCTTGAATATATATGAATAATTACACACAATGCATGATCACAGTTAGCAATCATACAACTTACTTGAAATTTTTTATTAAAAAACATTATAGGCTTGATCGTTGTCTTTGTAAAATATGACTAGGTCTAGTGGATTATTTGGATGATATTCTGTTCAGGAACTAAACTGCATTTTAGAGTCTCGTATTGCAAAACAAACTTTCATCCGCTGTGGACTTTAAGCAACTCTTAACACGACCAATGCAAACTTCCTGTTTCAAGGTAATCAGATAAACTTATGTTGGCACACGCAAAACATTGTCATGTGGGCATTGGTAAATATGCACTATAAATCATAATTTTATTATCAATACTTAATTACGATGTTGGTAGATAGACCAATGCAAGAGTGTTTTCGCACTAAGTCTCAACTATCAGCTGAACACAACGTGAATGCTCACAACAAAACCACCAACAACGACAATTAACATCTCCAAGCGCATTTAATCTTTCTGATAGTTTCGTTTAAACTCAAGTAAGCCTGTTATACTTGTCTTGACAGCGTCAAGATATCTTAGGCTAAACCTTTGCTCTTCGACATAATATATAATTATATGGTTATGGTTATGGTTATATTGGTTATGGTTATGGTTATGGTTATATTGGTTATGGTTAAGGTTATATTGGTTATGGTTAAGGTTATGGTTATGGTTATGGTTATATTAATATGACTTACATTGAGGATGATGTACGAGTCTCCGCTGAAGAACTTTCCATAGTCGTTCTCTGGCCAATCGGTCACTTTAAATTTCTGTTCAACAGCACATGACAAAAACAAAATGTCCGTAATGAAAAAGATGTAGGACTAGGACTATAAAGGGAGATTTATGATGACGACAAGAAATCGCTATAAAATCTCTGAAGCAAAAATATATATTAACGAAATCTCTATAACGTAGGCCTACAATATGTGAAAGAAGGTTAGACAATAGTGAATTGTTCCATATGCTTTCGAATTTTGTTGGACAGGATTGTTTTATGAAAAGCTGATGGATTAACTGACCACGATTCGCCAGATTTTCAGTCCAACTTTTTGTCCTGCGTGCTTCCATGCAGGTTCTTGCATTGACGATTCCTCTGTTGAAATAATCAAAATCACAACAGAACCCGATTATAAATCTGGAATTCATTGCAAAGATATAATCCGTTACAGAAATTTATTAAGCACCTATTCAATGTAGCTGCTCAGAGGTGCTCCAGACCTCTGCACAAACCAAATGAACAGTTTTAAGGCTAGGACATAAAGAGCCATAGGAGCAAGCGCAGTGGCAGTGGGAGACTGTTCCCTACTGAGTGCCAACCAGCGGAACTATAATTAATTGGCGAAGGGGGACAAGGACCAGCATCACCTCATCTCGCTTCACGAGCTACAACTCGTGCACTCTGGATTAGGTCGGAAACCTCTCGTGCATGTGTGCTAAGACACGATTCAGCAAGCACCACCAGCTTGAGCAGCGATGATCTGGAATATGGCCCGCAGATCCAATAAAATATAACTGAACCCATTCAATTTCATCACAACCCAATCCTGCATTTCTGGATCTACATGTAGGCCTACAACAATTTTAACCTATAATTGAGCTTATAATTGTAGTATTATATCGAAATATATAATTATGGCTGAACTGGTTTGGTTTAATCAAAGCAACATAAGCATAGTTATGTAGAATGAAGTTGCTTAACCCTTTAATGCCGGAGGGCATGGATTTCCCATAGGCTACCATTTACTACCATCTCGGCATTAAAGGGTTAACAATCACATTTCCATTAAACACCTCACCGTCAATCGTTTGCCTTGGGCTAAACTCGTGCAGTGAGCCATAACAGCAGCCTACTCCTTTGGCAATTATAGACCAAATCTTCATGATCAGCCAACCGCATTCTAGCTCAGCAGACATAATTATTTTTGAAGAGACCAGGTACATTGTATGTAGATGGCTGAGTATACATTATGCATTATGCAGCGTCTTAACTACGGTCTACAGGAAGGTGTGGCGGCTTTCGTTGTGTGCACAAACCATTGCATTGGCTCCGAATCGGTCTCTGACTGCATAATGCATAATAATTTTAGTAGACAAACAGACTGAAAAGCAATTTGACGCAGTAGAACTAGTTAGCTTTGAGACACGCCTCGTAATAATTAGCCAACGAGACAACTGTTGCGACCTGAACATAACTAGATAGAACCAACTTCTTCAATTACAGATTCTTAATTGCACAATGTAGGCTACAACCGACATCCCACAGAGAGTTGAGAGCAGAAATGCACTCCATAATGCCAGCCCTAACAATGTAGGTTACTCGTGGGTTTGAAATGTTAGCGACATCACTTTCTCAGACTCGTTATTTTAGGTCATCTAGCAGGTTCTCTTTGTTACTGACAGATCTTCGCATTGAGTGTGTGGGCAGCCAGTGTTCTCAAAAATATTTTCCCATAATAAACGTCTTGTTGGTACTCCGTTGACATTACGATACTGTGCCTTTACTGCGTTTGGACCATCTGGTTGAGATTATCCTTTTCTTGATAATACGCACTTTCATTACTAGGTGCAAGTACTTTTTATATACCACATAATTATCAGTTTATCATATCTGTCGAATTGGGTTGAGGGTTGTTTTCAAATCTCTTCTGAAAGAGCTTTAACGGGCGTTGTGCAGCAGTGACAACAGTACTGTGGGTTGAACGCACTGGGAGCGATTCTGAAAGGCTCTTGCTGCACGAAGCGCTTTATAAATGGTCAGATAAGATAAGATAAGAACAGATTGACGTGCTCGTTATAAAGTAAGCTTATTAATATGATGAATGTCTCTCTTACTCTTGACTCGTTTGTCCGTGTCTGATCCGAAGAGAGCGAGGTTCGAATCTTTCCAGTCATACTGCTTCGATTTTATGAGACCTACGTTTGAAAAGAAAGAAAAAAACAACTTACAAGCACTCATGAAATTCTTGCAGTTCACAATCATCATAGGCGTAGACTTGGTCTAGAAGTTGGGTGGGACGAACATTAAGGGGGCCGTCCCTCTGTCCCCTAAGTCTCCGACCATGTCATTGGGTTGACGAGAGGTAGCCTAATTCGGGGACAATAATTACAGGCAGAGCACCCACGGACCCTTAAACTAGGCATATCTCAAACTGAAAGCATCTTTGAAACTGTTTGTAAGAAACAAATTGAAGTAGGCATAAAATAAAGCGCACGCAGGACTTGCTTGCTTGTTACATGTTTAACGACACTGCCATATCAAAGATGATTAGTGTCGCCCTCCACCTTTATCCAGGCTTGGGACGGGCACTGACAGAATACAACCAGTGCCGAATTTGGACTTAAGCTGTCATATTTAGGCTATAATTATACAAGTCATACAATTGCGATTTAGGTCATATTACTGCTGCACTGAAATATGCATAGCGATAACATCTGTGAACCAATAATAGCCTATAATATTATTATTGCATTCATAATAAGCATGCATTCCATTCAGTTGAGTACATGGACCAATGATCGCCGGCTGCAGCTGCATGTAGTATGGCGTTCAAGCCATAGTAATTACCAGCAATTTAGAACAGTCAGGCACAAAAACAATAATACTGAATTAATACTTATAAGTGGTGTTACATCATTGACAAACTTAAACGCCTTCAGAATAATTGTCGTGAATGACACAATTTTCACACCGCCATAAGTGTGAGCCCTATTAACAGGCCTAATATATAATAATAGCCTAGTTTATGTAATAGGCACACACGCACTCAGGCAGGCAAGCAGGCAGGTAGACAGGCAGGCAAGCAGGCAGGCAGGAAGGAAGGCAGGCAGACAGACGACTAAGGTGCATATGCCTACATGTATATCTGGTGTCTATAGAATGAGGCGACGGAGGAAAAGGAAACAGTATTGGCTTGAGGACAGAGATTAATGAATGATGCTCAAAGTCGTGTAACTGATGGTGATTGTCAAAGTGTCTAGATGAAACAGTCAGCCACAAATCCAAAAGTCCACAATTGATATAACTTCGTAGTAGGCAAAATTGTGAAGTAGGCCAATTCAAATTAAATTCAGATCTATTTTTAATCTGATGCCTGAAGACGATCAAAGAATCAGTTCTGCACGACCATTGAACAAATGAACAAATGAACAAATGAACAAATGAACAAATGAACAAATGAACAAATGAACAAATGAACAAATGAACATCAGTCCATATTAGCCTATACGACGCAATCACATGAAATTATGGATCCTTGTGACGTCAAACCTCTACACTCTACAGATCAGATTGCTACTTCACGATCGCACTGTGACGGATATGATCATGTGCTATTCACTGTAGGGGATAGGGGGCTACAGGTAGGACTGCTGCATGTCAGACTTTTATGATGCATGGTACAATGCGATTAGGCGGCCATAACATAAGGCCTAGTCTACCTCTTGCTTGAGGCCATAATATAATGAAATGACTGACGTCTTGCATACCAAAGAGCTGCCTCTTATAAATGATCCCGTTTCCAATGTAGGCTATACCGTGCATAAGCGCATAATAACAATATTGTTATAGCCTATGTTGCTATGCACTAAGCCACTGTAGCCTACATTCAGTGGCGTAGCAAGGTGTTTGGGGGCCCCTGTGCAGAGTTTCGGCGGCGGGCCCCTTCAGTGCTTGAACCCTCGATTTCAAACAAAAAGGTTGCGCAAAAACGCCTCTTTTGATATAGACACTGCATATTGCGCACTAAAAATTAAATATATAATTTTCTTATCGCAATTTTTTCTCTCATTTAGACCTATATTTATAAAACATTTTTAATTTCTTCAGTCTACCAGACTATAACCACAGAAAATTGAATTTGAGCTTAAACCAATGAAACTTTTGAGTGTGTACGCCAAACTTGTAGGCTAGACTTGATTAGGTTCTGAATATTCAGAAAGTAAAATATTGACTCTTACTGCCGGGGGCCCTCGTGCACTGCACAGGGTGCACGCCCTATTGCTACGCCACTGCCTACATTGCATGCATGTATATTTGCATGCAATAATAATATGCAAACTGCGCGTGTAAATATTCTTGTAACTCATAGTTGCAAATATTTCAGACTAGGTTGCATTGATACGGCCTATGATAGACCCTGCATGGTCTGAAATTTGTACAGCAGCTGCTGCTCTGCATCGGAGTCAACTTTGCGGGCCAATCTAGATGATACACAGGACCATAATAGGCCTAATAGTATGTCTGTACAGTTGGCTTGTGATGTATACCCACATAGACAGATATTAGGCCTATAGGTATGCATATGCATATATTATTTGGTTCCTATATAGGGGCCTATACATGTGTAATGAATGCATGCATGCACATGCATTAGGCTATAATTTGTGGGGCGCGGTGTTCTAGTGGTGGCGTCGTTGCCTTGGAGCCGGAAGGTCCGAGGTTCGAATCCACCTCCCCGCGTAAGGACCCTGGGCAAGTCCTTCACTTACAATTGCTCAGCGCTTCGGCGTGAAACTCCGATGCAGTGTCCGCTCTGCATCGGGAGCGCCTCTGAGTAGAGAGAGCTTGAAGGGGCGCTATAACAAGTGCACATACAAACAAATATAATAGCCTACAGCTTATGTATTATGTGCAATTGTACATACATGTAGGCCTATACGTAATTACAGATAGACAGGCCTATACCTAAAATATATTAGAACATCTTTTTCACGTAGGTACATGTATGTACGAAAGGATTCATTGTGCAATCCCAAAATAAAAATATCCCGAATAAAAAACTACATGAGTGTCATTTAAAGCACGTTTGCATAAATAACTATAAAAACTATCTATGCGCTCATTGCGCTTGCATCCAGTGAAGCATGAACAAAGGCCAAGGTTGCTGTGAATAGATGCAGCTCATAAACCATAAGTAATGTTAAACTTGTATGTTATCTTCAAGACTAGTGTAGACTTGTTGTGTCTCCATAATGGAGAAAAGTCTATAACACGGGTCGTTGGTGTTGAGTGCAAACCTAAACCATTACCAGGAAGAGCAACAGGGAATTTACGACTATAGCCAGGCCTACTGTAACATGTACATGCAGATCCTATATCAAGTTATCAACACGAAGGTAGCCAGTTTGCCTGAAATAGATATACCGGGTATGGTGATTTGTGCATGGGAGCAAGACATGTGCGGGCCACCGATGTGGGACACAGTTCAAAAGAAAGAGCTAGTCAACTATGCATGACGGGTCACTTAAAATATTCGATAAGTCTGAGAAGTAAAGGAACGACATGTCTGTGTTCTGTAGCCTATGCCTTCGTGCGAAAGTTTGCTCCCTCACGATTCTTCGAATAACTTCTATGGAAAAGTACAAGACTGAGGGAGGAGGCAGAGGCACGAGGTTAATTTGATGGAAATTGATTATTTTAAATAATGATTAATTTTTTGATTGCGAGAATAACTGTTGACTTAAAATGACTCAAATTCGCACGAAATTTATGCATCAATATCTAGGACGATGACGATGACGATAAAAATGATAAAAAATTCTGATGATAACAGTGATAGCTATAATGCAGATAGCGATCATGCAGATAGCGATATGGATAATATTGCTTATGGTATAAATTTAATCATTGCAGCGAAGAGGACAACGACGACGATGATGATGACGATAAATATGATGATGATTATGTCATGATGATGGTGACGATGATGATGCCAACGACGACGACGACGAAAACGATGATGACGATGACGATGATAATAATGATGATGACGATGATGACAATTATAACGAATTTGGCCATAGTGACAATTTATAACCGTTTCAATAACAACGACGCTGTTCCTCTCATAATCACTGGGTTCGTCCGACCATAAAATGCGGTCACTTATGATGACCTAGATATTAGATCACAATCCAATATCTGCTCGTCTGCTAATAATGCTATTGTATGTAGACATTGACTCACAATTATACGTCTCGCAGCGTTCAATTTCAACCTAATTAATAGCATGCACACACGCGTACAAATCTATCCACCCACCCATCCATCCATCCATCCACTCATCCATCCATCTATCCATCCATCCATCCATCCGTATATCCATCCATCCATACATCCCTCCGTCCATCCGTCCGTCCATCCATCCACCCATCAATCCATCCATCCATGATGGATCCATCAATCAATCCGTACATACATCCATCCATATCTACAGACCCATAAATCCATCTATCCATCCATCCATCCACCCATCCATCCATCCATCCGTACATCCATCCATCCATATCTACAGACCCATAAATCCATATGTCCGACTTGCATGCAAGCACACGCACAAACAAACACCAATGACTCAGCATAATGCGAGCACAATCAACACTATCTCTAAGCACTGTAAGCATGGTCTGTCAACAGTCAACTTCATTGTATGTAGCCAATTAGCGTATCACGCAGCGTTGGTAAAAGATAACGAAACCAAATAGGAAGCAAAACTAAACAATTTAATTGATAATAAATTATCTCTCTCCTCACAAAGTTCAGATGAGCAAACAACAAATTTAATCCGGGCAAACAGCCTGAGTGCAAGTTAGGAGCACAATTTTACGCCTCTCAACTTCCTTGTCCGAAGCATAGCTTGATAAATGGATAGTCTTGCTTGAACATAATAATTAGGATTAATGGGAATAAATCTGGCTAAAATGGATGTTTTCTAATGATAACATAAAACCATTACTCTGACCTAACCGACCTATCTACAGACCCGTCCCACTATTAAATACCTTTATGCTTTGCCATAGATTTATTAAAATGGTTAAGAAAATATAAAATTATGTGCAACAGGAAACTGATGTCTCCGGTGGCTGAGTATTTATGACAAGACTGCTGTCTTTGCATGAATCGGATCAATTCACAATAATACACAATGCACAATGCAGGCTTTGTTGACTGTTGGAAAAAGCCTGAAGACATCTCGTCTGCTGGTAGCACATGTCTTATGTGTCTAAGATTGCGTTACAAAGACGACATATAATTATATCGGATGTGATCTTGACTTATTGCAGAAGAACACTGTGACCTGACAATAACTCATTCATTTTGTGCTCTCAATAAAATGAACACGTCTCAAATGTGTATGCTTGCGTGTGTATGTATGTATGTATGTGCACGTGTTTGTAAGTATGCATGTGGACCTACAGTAGTGGCCATATTATTATGGTAAAGGCTAAAAACCAGTTATTTTCACATTTCGCACTTATTTTATGCAATCAAAGAACAGAGAACATCATATAATATACCAAATTACATGGCACGGCATGGCTTGGCATTGCCTGACCTGGCAAGGCATGGCATGGCATGGCAAGGCATGACAAGGCATGGCAAGGCATGACAAGGCATGGCATCAAATGGCATGGCATGGCCTGGAATTGTCTGGCATGGCATGTCCTAGCATGGCACGGCATGACCTGGCATGGCAGGGCATAGCATGGCAGGGCATGGCAAGACAAGGCATGGAGGAAAGGCATGGCATCTCAAAGCATGGCAAGGCGTGGAAAGGCATGGCACGGCCTGGCCTGGCATGGTAGGGCATGGCCTGGCCTGGCCTGGCATGGAAGAGCAAGGCAAGGCATAGCATGGCATGGTAAGGCATGGTATGGCAAGGCATGGTATGGCAAGGCATGGCATGGCAGGGAATGGCATGGCAAGGCATGGCAAGGCATGGCATGGCATTGCATGGCAAGGCATGGCAAGGCAAGGCAAGGCATGTCAAGGCATGTCAAGGCATGGCATGGCAAGACATATCTCAACTATAGGCTGAAACAAAAACAATGCTTAAGGGCCTTATTACTTACAAAAACTACCCCTATGTACCAAAAACCGGTTTTTTAGCCTTTACCATAATAATATGGCCACTACTGTATGTATGCCTGTGTATGTGTGTGTATGTATGTACATGTATGTTTGTATGTATGTATGTATGTATGTATGTATGTATGTATGTATGTATGTATGTATGTATGTATGTATGTATGTATGTATGTATGTATGTATGTATGTATGTATGTATGTATGTATGTATGTATGTATGTATGTATGTATGTATGTATGTATGTATGTATGTATGTATGTATGTATGTATGTATGTATGTATGTATGCTGTTTGAAACTCAAAAGTGAAATTTCCTAGGATGACATGCAAACAATTTATCATGCAATTAATTATTACAGTTGAGTGTTGACTCAAAATTTGTTTGCATACAATAAAATTATATCCGGTTATTATTTGTGTAAGCTTACTTGTGAAGTTGTGAGTGTGAGTGATTAAAACATAGAAAAAATTATTTAAAGTCATAATATCTAGGCCTGCCTGAAGAGTACCAGCATGTATGTAGGCCTAGATCGACGCATGTACGTTTGTACATGTTGGCAGTCGTCCTTGTAGAGGCATGGCTGTGTTACTGTGCCAGATAAATCGTCGTAATTATTATTATTAGTAGTAGGCCATGTAGTATGTAGGCATGAGCGTTAGCTCGTTCTATACCCCGCAGTCGATCGAGTCGTGGGCTACGATCGACTTGGCTCGGCCGACGATCGACTCGATCGACTTCATCGACTCGCCGACCTTTTCACGACTCGATCGACTTGGCTCGGTCGACGATCGACTCGATCGACTTCGTCGACTCGCCGACCTTTTCACGACTCGATCGACTTGGCTTGGTCGACGATCGACTCGATCGACTTCGTCGACTCGCCGACCTTTTCACGACTCGATCGACTTGGCTCGGCCGACGATCGACTCAATCGACTTCGAGTCGATTTGACCTAGTTTTGTCTCTTGCTCACCCCTGCAGTTATATGATCTCAAAATGAAATCTGCGTGACGTCACACTAAGCCTAATTTCGTATTCTCAGTGAATTTATAGTAGATGTGCACTGTAATCGTAGTGACGTCACAATAGGCCTCGTTTAGATTCTGTAAAATTAATGAGTTCCCAAATTATTACGGTTGATCTGCGTAATAATCGAAGTGACGTCACAATTCGTCTAGTTTATACTCTTAAAATGCTCTTCTTTAATAGTAGATATGTATAATAATTAAAGTGACGTCACAGTAGGCCTTGTTTATATTATCAAAATGCACTTCTATAATATTACATTTTGTATCATAATCAAAGTGACGTCACAATAGGCCTAGTTGTTTTAATTCTCGAGGTGAACCTGTAATAGGCCTATAATAGTAAAAATTGCATCATAATCAAAGTGACGTCACAATAAGCATGGGTCTAGTTTTGTATTCTCAAAATTAATGAAATTATATGATAGTAGATCTGTATCCTGATCGAAGTGACGTCATAAAAGGCCCCGTTTTATATTCTCAAAATTACCATCTACATATAATAATTTATACAGGCCTAAATGTATCCTGCTCATTCAGGAGCGGATCCAAGAGGGCAATCCGGCAATGCCCCACTCCATTCGGACCCTCCTCCCATCAGTTTTCAAGAAGCTGCAAATCAACGCAACGGGAACAGGAAGGTGAGAGAGAAACTGGCACATGACTAAAAAGTCATCAGATTTTAAGTAACCGGAGTTGCCACGAGTTTTGAGAAGTTTTTTGGGCAAAAGACTAAAAGAAGGATTTTTCCACGGAAAACCAACCAAAAATTTTGTCGGCCCAAGACCAAAAAATTTGACCCCCCCGTCAAAAATTTCTGTATCCGCCTCTACTGGTTGAACTCAAATCGAAAACGTACGTCTATCAACTTTCACAGTTCCACAAACACGAAATCGTCAGTTGCCAAAAGGTTCATTAGCTGCACTCGTGTGGAAAAACTGAATTACGTCATTATATCATGTAGTTCCCTTTGAGACTTCAAGAAATAGTAGGCCTAAGATAAATATTTTTAAGTGGAGTCCAGTTGACGGAGCAATGATCGACTCGACTTGCAAGTCGACGATTTTTCGATCGACTCGACTTGGCATGTCTCACGATCGACTCGACTCGCAAGTCGATCGAGTCGATCGAAAAAAACTCACGATCGACTCGACTCGCAAGTCGATCGAGTCGATCGAAAAAAACTCACGATCGACTCGACTTGCAAGTCGATCGAGTCGACGATTTTTCGATCGACTCGACTTGGCCGAGTTATGATCGACTCGATCGATCGACTCGATCGATCGACTCGATCGACTGCGGGGTATAGCTCTGTCACCCACTCCTTATTTCCGAGCGTTGACCTCACCAGTCTCTTCGGTAGCTTCTATATTTCCTCAGTGGCCTAAACCTACCCCTACTGATTTAACTGATTCGAATCTACTGTCTAGGTAAAGTTCTACAGTAATTCCTTATTCTACTTCAACGACAACGATGATAGGTTTTCCAAAGTATATTATCATCAACTTCAACATAAAACGTAACAGCAGCAAACAACACGATAATGTCTATCCTTGCATTATCATAGCAACAACGACTCTTCTCTACTACAACTAAACAGCAACTACTACTGTTATCACAGCCTAAACTCGTGACTCATTCCTCAGACGCTCATTCCTTCTCTCAATCCGCCGTCTTCCAGACAGTCGTTCAGACACTCGGCCAGACAGTCGTCTGAAAACCCGCGCCTTAAACACACCTGTGCAGTGTGTGCACTTTGGCCCGTTTCGTCGCTGGCGTACACGCGACCAACCGGCCGCTGTACTAGGCCTACATAAAATACGCTTACATTACCTCTTTCCTTTCTTTTAAAGAGAGCTAATTATCCTTAAAAATTAGCGAACGTCCATTAATTAATTAATTATACAATACCAACAATTCTTACACTAATGCATCATAAAATATCTTACACTACAATCTAGATAAACAGTCAGCTACTACATTCAATTTTCCTTTCTTATAGTTCAACAGAATGTCAAAATTTTGTAATGATAATGACCACCTGACTAACTTAGCAGATTTCGACATTGATTCAGTCAAATAAACTAAAGGATTGTGATCTGTAAACACATTAATCTTAGAAATTATTATTGGATCTTTCAATTTGTTTAAAGCCCATATGATTGCATAGGCTTCCTTCTCAATCGTCGCCCATCTCCTCTGGGTATCTGTCAGTTTCTGACTGATAAATGAAACGGGACGTTCTATCCCTTCGTTGTCCACTTGTGACAATATCGCTCCCACAATAAAATCTCTGTTAACACAATATAAATCAAATAGTTAAACAACCTCAAACATATATAAAATCACATTATGCAATCTGATCTTTTTCAAAACAATTCTAAATGTCTTAAAAGAATGTCCATTCAAATGATTGCGATAATTATCAAAATGTATTGCAATGTCATCTACATAAGGCCCATTGCACACAACACTTGTTTAGATACTACGATCGATGAAGCGCTCATTGGTTTATCATCCACTTGAAATGATTTCTGTTTCGTCTCTGAATAATCGTCTTTCAGCGGTATTCCTACCACTGCTCCGGATTCGTCGTCTTCTTCCGCGATAAGACCACACGATAATGTTTTTGTGATGAACTTTCTCATTCGGTTGGCATGAACGATTCGTCGACCATGTTCCTCCATGTCCACGAGATATGAATATTTGGATCTTCTTTGTAGCACAGTATATGGACCATGCCATCGTGAGATCAAGCTGTTGGTTGACGTTAGATGTAGTACGTCGACGCTTTCTCCATGTTCGAATTCTTTATATTTTGCTTTCTTGTTGTAATGGCTGGCACATTGTTCTTGCTTCTCCAATTTCTTTGCATCCTCCAACTGTCTTTCATCATTCGTATCCTCCATAAACAACTCTCGCATACTCTCGCCAATTTCCATATCGCTCTCCGAATCTTCACTATCATTTCGTTCACATGCAGCCATCTCTTCTTCGTTTTCATTGTTCTCGGATGTTGTTCCTTCTTTTTCTTGAATACTGTGTTCATCTTCGCTTTCAGTGTCATCGTCTAGCAAATTTTCATTTCGCTGATCCTCTTCCTCGTCTTCGACTTCTGTTCTCCGACTCCTTGCTCTTGTAATCACATGCGCCTGTAGTTCTCCTTGCAATACACTGACTGGTGGACTCTCTTTCAGTTCTGCAATTATCTCCGGATGTAGCAGGAACCTTTCCTTGTTTTCTCTACACAGTTCTGCAGGAATGCTGGCACACACCAACGTTGAATATGGCGCAATATTTATGTTCCTGTCCTTCACATCTCCTCCTACTGTCTGACCACTCATTCTCACATCAATCTTCACTAACTTAGCTGGAATAGGCTCTCCAACCATACATTGCAAATGTACTCTGCCAATTTCTTCTACTTTCGCTCCTTCCAGTAGTTCCTCGTTGATTACTGGTATCTCCGTCCCAGAATCGATCAACGCTCTGACCTGCACAGGCTGTCCACTGTTATTATTTCCACGAATTTCTACAGTTACATGCTGCAATACAATCTTCTTCATGCGTTGGCAGTCATCTTTACTCTGTATTTCTCGGCCAAATTCTGCAATGGGAGTAGACTTTATTGCTTGTTTCGGTGTGGTGAACTGAATCGCACACTTCATCACAGACTTCACTTCCGTTTCTCGGTCATCAGGTTCTTCTAGATCATAAGGTGCATTCATTACTTGGATCTGGTTTACTCTAAGATTTTCTGCACTCTTACTAAAGCCCTTTCTCAGATTTGCCGCTCCTGGTGCTTGGCAGTGTTTTATTAGATGTTTGTCTGACTGACAGTTGTGGCAACGTTTCTTGACAAAACCTCTTTGCTCCTGGTTCTCCCACTTGTTGTACGGATTGTATGCTGTATTGCCTTCCGTTGGGCGTCCCATCGGTGGAGTTCGATTGTAGGCTTGTCTGTCCCACGTTGACTGTTTTTTATCTTGCCACCACGGCTTTCCAGAGAAATTATCTTTCTTGCCATCACTACCTTTGGCTTGGCTTCCAGTTTCTTTGGCAGTGCTGTTCCACTTGGTCTGCTTTGGATTATTGTCCCATGCGTCATATTTCGGTTTTTCTTGAAATATTACACCAATTCGATTGTTTACATGTATGTCTGCGAGGTCTGCAACATTACTAGCTTCTAAACAGTCTGTACCCTCTTTCGATAAGACAAACTGTAGTGGTCCTGGTGGTAAACATTCTTTCAGCTTATCCGCCACTAACAAATCGAACAGCTTCTCGTAGTCTTTGCCCACTCGTCTACTTCTGACATAATAATTCAACAGATTCTTCAATCTTGCCGTAAACATCGTATACGTTTCCTCCACAGTTTTCTTGGCATCCGCAAATCTTGATCTGTACTCACGAGCCGTTAACTTGAATTCTTTCAATAAATGCTCTTTGACGACATCATACTTGTCTAGATCATCAAAAGATACGCGGTTCAATACAGTTCGCGCTCTCGACGTCATAAGTGGCAATAGCAATTTCACCCAGTATTGTTTTTCTACAGCAAAGCTATTGAATGCATTTTCCACTGTCTCAAAATATAATGGCACTTCCATCATATCATACGGCATCTTCGGTAACACGTGCTTCATTGCGTCACCGATCTTCTTAATCTTGGACACCATTGTCTCACTTTCTCTGAGCCTATTTTGTTCTGATACTTCCCGGCTCTTACGATCCTCTTCGTCTTTCTTCTTCAGTCGATCTTGATCTTCGATTCTCCGCAGTTCTTCCTGTTCTATCTTCTGTTGTAATAGTTCTAACTGCTTTCTGCGTTCTTCCTTTTCAATAGCCATTTCTTTAAGTTGAGCCTCCTTGATAGCAAGTTTCTTTTGTTCTAACTGCATCTGCTCTTCTCTTTCTTTTTCTGCTTTTTCCAAATTGTCTTTTCCGGCTTGAAATTCTTCCTGACGAATTTCTTCTGCTCTCTCCAGTTCTTGTAAACGCATCTTTTCTTTTTCTTCCTCGCGAGCCTTTTTGTCCTCTATCTGCTGCTTTCGTATCTCTTCATCGCTCTTTCTTGCTTTTTCGTATTCTATCATTAACTCCGTCCTTCGTCGTTCTGCTTCGTCACGATCTATTTTCATTTGTTCTAATTGTATCTGGAACTGCTGCTTCTGCATATCTATCTCTTGCTGTCTCATCCTTTCTGCTTTTTCTATCTCTTGTTGTCGCAGCTTATCTGCTTTTTCTGCTCTTTCTTTCTCCTCTTGTTTACGTTCTTTCTTTTCTTGTCTGCGCTGCTCTTCTTTCTCTTTCTCCTCTTGCCTGCGCCGCTCTTCTTTCTCCTTTTCCTCGTGTCTACGTTGTTCTTCTTTCTCTGCTCGTTGCTCCTCTCTCATCATCATGAATTGCAGCAACGCCTCCATAGACATCGGTGCCTGTGGCTTCTCAACTGGCTTCTCTTCAGCTCCACCAACCGCACCTTCTTCTTCCGCGTCTTTCGCCCAAACCTCCGCCAAAGTTCTCATCAAATGTTCCCTCGACATCTGTCCGACTTCTTCTGCATCTAGACCTGCTTCAATTAATAATTTTATTATTCTTTCGGAAGCCATCTTCTTAATAGCCGCTTGCTTTTGCTCTGTAAGTTTCTCCATCTTACTTCTTTACTTCTTGTTACTATTGCTTCTTTTATAGACAAGCAAGTTTTTCCTACCTTTCAGTCGTTGAGTTGTCGTTTCTCACCGTCGTATAGATAATCGATGACTTGTTGAATCGACGTCGAATAATTGCACAGTTGAGATAAGATATTTCCGTTCCGTGAAAATTAAAATCAACATCCGTAGTTTCCGTGAAATATCAAACATCCGTAAATAAGTATCAATCAGTATGGATCAGTATCCGTAGCATCGATAAAGAAACCCAGATATCGTTCCTTCCGTATTCTCAGGTGAGAATACCAGCGTGTGAAGATAAGCAAAACACAGCGTCAGAAGATCAGAAAATCAATATTCCGAATCCACGTGTAAATGTAGATCGTCAAACAACGTAAATTCGTGTCCAAACTTTCGCAAATTCGTATCCCACCGTACGACACCAAATGTCACCCACTCCTTTTATATATCCGAGCGTTGACCTCACCAGTCTCTTCGGTAGCTTCTATATTTCCTCAGTGGCCTAAACCTACCCCTACTGATTTAACTGATTCGAATCTACTGTCTAGGTAAAGTTCTACAGTAATTCCTTATTCTACTTCAACGACAACGATGATAGGTTTTCCAAAGTATATTATCATCAACTTCAACATAAAACGTAACAGCAGCAAACAACACGATAATGTCTATCCTTGCATTATCATAGCAACAACGACTCTTCTCTACTACAACTAAACAGCAACTACTACTGTTATCACAGCCTAAACTCGTGACTCATTCCTCAGACGCTCATTCCTTCTCTCAATCCGCCGTCTTCCAGACAGTCGTTCAGACACTCGGCCAGACAGTCGTCTGAAAACCCGCGCCTTAAACACACCTGTGCAGTGTGTGCACTTTGGCCCGTTTCGTCGCTGGCGTACACGCGACCAACCGGCCGCTGTACTAGGCCTACATAAAATACGCTTACAAGCTCGTTCGATTGCATGTACGCATAAAGTTGTGTTCCGAACGTGCGAACATACGTATGCACACACGGATGTACGAACGTACGTACGTGCATGTATTGTATGCACATAATTTTTTATGTTGTATGCATCTATAGCCAATGCAATGTTATGCATGTTGACACTGCTACTTGTTTTGTCTTGCTGCTAATAAAAACATTGCTATGTTGCCCAGCCTTATTAGCATAAAGAGAAACTAGTAAAGCTAAACGATGATATCATTTTGACCAGCACAAGACGCTCAGAATTTAATCTGTCATATATATGACTAGTATTTTGAAGCTCTGCCAAGTTATAGATTCAAAGCTTGAAAGAACACTGTGAATTAAGAATGGTAGCTCTATGATGATGATGGTTCTCTGCCCGAACGCAGGTTCATTGGCTTTTATGCCTCTGGAGGATGAGATGAGTGAGGTGGTTTCCCGTTGCCTTTCCCACAGACAATGATGGGTAAGCAACTTGCCCAAGGCCGCTCCGCAGCAGCTTGCGCCACCACGTCCCATGCGTGCTAGCCCGATATATCTAAATCTTTGAGTGTCAACTTCCAGACCGGGACTTGAACCGCAGTACGTGCACACATTCTAGCACTTACTTGCAGGCACATAGGCTACACAAGTACAATATGTCAATATATTGATGTAGGCCTAGACTATATACATAATCCAAACAAACGCTGACGCTGCTAACAGTCATAATAATATAGAGAACAAGAAAATTCATAATTATTATATCATTTCTGGAGCATAACGGTAATTAGATTGCACCATCTATCTCTCTCTTACCAACTCTATTAGACCTACTCGCCACACTTCATAAGTAATACTTACTTACATGAAGCGAAATCGAAAGTGTTCCCAGTGTAAGCCCGTTAGATCTTCTGATCCAAGGAACTCTCCCAAACTTCACTGGATCTATCGGTATCCCAATCCATCATAGCAACTTATAGTTTATAATAATATAAAGGCACTATTATATGAGTTTCATGATTGGATTGCAATACATTGGAAATCAGAATAATAATATTATTCTTACCAGTCATGACTGCGTGTGTGTCAGAGTGTTGCCGAAGTTTTCACGTTCAACGCTGAAGTGATTCGTTGTAATTGGTCGACAGCTGAAGAGATGAGTGTTTGCGAACGTGTTGTAGTCGACTGAAGCCCTCAACAATAATATTATAATGACGACTAGCTGCAGTCGCTGGATTATATAGACGCAGTTGAAGCCCACGCATAGCCTGTTAAGAGGTCCACAGTGCATCCTGGCTGTGACTGTTGCATGCATGTGCAGGTTGTTCAGAAAATGCATAGCCAATAAGTGCATGGTTTTAGAGTTGGTCGGATACATGCACAAGTTGGCTTGACGAAAAGAATTCTCGCTAAGAATAAGTGGGATGGACGAAAATAATTAGGCTACAATACTACAATTAGGCCTATAGTCATTGGTTGGATTTTAATTGTTGTGTTGTGAAGGTGTTTATTAGCCTAGATGTTGATGGAGTAGGTCTACAGCACTTTGGTGATCCTATCGCTTTTTAGCGTTCTAAATTATTTGCTATTGCATGGTTTTAAAGTTTACCGCATACAAGTTTGGTTGACAAAAAGAATTATCGCTAAGTAGAAGTGGTATGGTTGAAAATAATTTGTTGTTAAACCGGCCTAAAGATGTGGAATTGATTGACGTAACCTTGCTTAAACTTAATCTGCTCTACTTGGTTAACGACAAGAACCTAATATTATAGCTTAAATGTTTTTGGATAGATGTTGAACAGAAGATGGATTAGTTAAATGATCAAATTCTTGAAAAATATGGAAGCTAGAATGGTGAATAGGATTCCTGCGATAGTAGAATTCGAAAAAAGTAGACCAACTCTGCGCCGATCAAATAATTATAATCATAGACCGCCACAACATTAGATTACCAAACTTATACTGCGCCAGTCGAAAGGTAAGCGCAGGGCATCAATTAACTTACACAGGAGCGCGGCGTCGATTCTGAGTGTAGTAATACATGGAGTTAGAGCCTGCATGTCATTGGATCAGAGGAGGCTGCTCGCTTAGGTGGATCATAATGTTATTATTGGACGGCAGGTGATCAGATGAGGTGGGATAGAAAATCTTGATTGCTCGATCACAATAGACATTTCTGAGTTCGGTAAGTTTGCCTTAGATTGAGATAGGGCTTGGACTGGTGTGAATCTTAATCTTTAATGTGTTACTTCAGCAGAACTATAGTTGACTTTATTCATGGGAATCCCCTATTATTGTTTGTCATAATAATGAACCAGGCTTAATCAATAATCAGAACAAACTGACGACAGCAGAGTTTCTTATCAATATTTATTGACTCGTATCATGCAGGATATAACTGACCAACGTCATCTGCATAGATTTACTTGTAGACCTATGAACACGATGATTCAGCTTAAGCATTATTAATAAATGTTTGGCTCACACGGTTTATTATTCATGTGGACCGCACAGTGTACCAATAATTATACCACAGACAAGTGAGACAACGTCACGTTTTATTATCAATTTCAGTTGGTATTATGAAGCACAATGTAGCTATTTTTGGTAACTAGTGATTGCTTCTCTGTTTGGACCAAACTTCAATGATGACATGATGACAGCATTATAATAGGTGGAAGTTTCTAGGAAGAAAACACGACAATCTAATTCTCAATGTGATGATGGTAGTAACACGGAAGATAGGCTCTCCTTATATATTATTACTCGTTGTCTTTCGCAGAAAAAGTATCTACCTAAGAAATATTGATGATCACGCATTAGGCCTATTTTATGCTCATGAAGCCTGTTATGCATATCACATCACGGAACTTAATATTGTGTATCTCACAAAAGTCATTTAAATACGTGCTGGCCAATTATTTTGATGTTAATTTCCACTTCTAGGCTTAACCCAATAGGGCCTACAACTGCAATTTTGTATCTTCCTTCTTACAAACTTCAGAAGTGCCCAGGCTTCGACTGCGCGGCTACATTATTCGGCATAGCCTATTATATTGCAGAGTAATTGTGAGAGAAAGATTTGCTCAAGGTCCTTACACTGTAACCGCTTCGTACGGGACTCGAACCCGTGCTCTCCGCGTCGATCAGGCCGATCGCTCTAAGTCTAACCAATCGTTCTTTTCAATATTACCCTGCTGTTACGTTATTGCAGTGGCATAATTATACCCGGTTACATTGGATAGGCGTATGTTTTATGTTCGTGACCATGTTATTGTTTATGATTACTTTCTGATGATAGATTGGATAGGCTACATGTAGGCTATAGCATAATATTATGTTACTTCATTCTTTGGTTCCACTGTTTCACAAAAATTTTATTGTTATTGAAACAATGGATATATTTTTGTTCTATGGATATTAACATAATTATTTACATCTTGCTTCTTCTAATCTAAACTTGATATAGGCCTAGCGCAATTAAGCCGAACTTCTGCCCCTTTGGGTTACCCTTTGAAAGCCGGCAGCTGCACCACATCTTTGTATTCAATGTCTATAGATCGATAAGTGATTGATTGATTGATTGACATGCCAGCCATTTTGATGATGCTGACGATGGCCATGAGTCAGACAATTGTGTTCCACAATAAACATGAGCCATCATTTCATTTGTAGCAAATCATGTCACACTGACGTAGATCATCTCAAGTTATCGCTTATCAGTGTTTTTGAATCATACACAGCTTACACTGTTTTGGTTGAACGCTTAGAACTCTAACCCTGCACAACTGTGGCCTACATTGAGACACTCAAGCTATCGTTTACTAACTAGAATACATGTAGTGTCGGGAAATACCAACCAGCGCTTATACATAGGTTACACAGTAGGCTACTACACAATAATAATTGCGACTTGTTACTTTGTATGCATAGCCTCGAGAATTTTCACGGCAAAAATGTAAAGCAGTGGCAGTAGAAACTTGTGATAAGCGCTCATCAATGGGCGACGTTTATCATGGGCTAGGAGGGCTAAACCCCCCACCCCCAGAAGACCCAGACTCGTCTTTTTTACCCTTAAATTGTTATCTTTTCCCGGGGTTAGTCCCCCCCACCCCAAGAAGGCCCAGACTCGAAAATATATTCGTGGAAAATGGCTCTTTCCACGAACAAAACTTCGATCCAATGACAAGAAAGGTCATGAACTTCTTCGGCGGAGAAAATAGTATGGTTTTTATGAGATTTCAACTGGATGACTAAAAAAGGTCACCAACTTTTTTGACCCGAGAAACAATTTTTCGGCGCCGCTCGATCTGGCCTAATTAAGTCCTCGCCCCAACCAAAGTCCAAGTTTTTATCCCCACCCCCCTCCCAAGAACGGAAACCAAGCACCGCCCATGCGCTCACACAAGATTATAATCAAACCCTCGGCTGCACAAAAATATCTGAGGTTCGGGAAGCCAAGACGACTATAAAATCCAATCAACATTTCTGTATAGGCTATCAAATCAAAAGCCGTTCATCAATTATTCTACTTCTGACCACACCCTGTAATAATTATCGTTGCACATTATTGTTTGTAAAAATCAACCATTATTGATTAGTTGATTCCAAAACAGATAATTGACAATTAGATCTATTATAGGCATACACTGTATGTGCCGTGATTTAGTGAAAAGATAACATGTACAAACGACGCATCGTAAATACACAATTTGTTCGCGATTGTGTACTTGGCCTAAATGGGGCGGGGCCCTCAAAGCACAATTATTATGGTGGATGATGATTTAGTATAATTATTATTATTGATGCCGCAAGACTGGTAAGTGTCAGGCTAGATCCGGATGAAATAATGGAACAGGGATGCATATGAACGAACGGCTTACAGTAACTGGGGACTGCAAGAGACTCAACTCCAGTAATATCTACAATAAAAAAACTGTAGGCTTTCTAAACCAGGTTTGACTGGTTCTCGTTTTTATTGTATTTGCACTTGTTGGCCGACCTTCGATGCATTCAAAGCGTGTGGTGTTCACAAGGCTTTCCAATTGTATAAAAAGACCCACCGTTGAATGACTTGGGTTCTCTTTCACGGTCCGTTGGTTCAGATGGAATAATAAGACCTGTACTACGCCCGAGACGGGGTAGTAAATGCACATACAAAAGAACGACAAGAATAGACAGAGACCTTGTCACGTAGGCTAGACTAAGTGCACGGGAAAGATACAACACCCAATAGTTTGTAGACGTACAAAAAGAGGCCACATTTACCCCAGCATGATGAAGAATACTGTCTTAGTGTAGCAGTTTTGTAAGCTTGCCCCACGAGGCATTCGTGGGCGTGAACTTTGAAGTACCAGCAACTTCGTTTTTTAGTCTCGACAGTACAAGACTGGTGGCCAGTACGGTTCTCACCCTTACCTCTGGTCCTCTCACTCGCAGTAGGCTATAATATGTATTTATGTAAGTGCATCTGCTGTTTTTAGCCGAATAATTATCCGATCAAAAACTCTGGTTTCTGATCAATTCTTTCCGCCATCTTTCCTTACACCAAAATCAGTGACTTTGGTCACTTGAAGAAAAATGGTATAAATTTTCGCCGTAGCCTACTCGTTAGATTATAGTATTGTCCCTGTAACGCGGAAAGTACGGGTTCCAACCCACGCTGTGACGACTACGGCATAGGAACCTAAATAAAAAGCAAGTTCTTTGCTTAGCGCCATTGCATGAGGCAGAATGTCCTTGTGTGCTTTGCAATGAGAGCCAGCATCAAATACAGTTGTGTTGTATTGTTTTTTAACTTACACTTTTTGTCAGCTCAATTCTGTGGTCTATGCTGGACTATTCTTAACCACACCATCGACCCTTTCTGCAGCTAACGACTAAAGCCTATAGAGGCATCCGGAGGACTGGGTGTTCCAGTATTGCACCGCTGCGCATGTGTGCGTCTCAAATTGGAGCATGCATGCGAAGAACAGTAAAAATAAACTTATAGAATCCAAACAACACCAAAGAGGTATCTAAACGGAACTTTACAGGGCTTTTTTTAGCGTGCAGTTGTACACAAAATGTGCAGTTCGATTTGCGCAGTTGTAAAAGCTCTTCTGTACAGTTAAAACTAGCAAAAAATGGTCATTGTCCTCCGATTGAAAGTAATTTACCATGGAGGATGGGAAGGAAAAGAAGGAGTTGTGCAGTTCTAAAAATTCCTTAAAAACAGCCCTGGAACTTTACAATTTCAATGACATTCAAATTCTAGACAACACAAAGTAGTTCATCTGACACTCGCTCAGTTTTACACATTATGATAAAAGGATCATATAGGCTATCTAAACATTAGACAATAGAAAGTATGCCAGATATGTTTGAACGCTTCATTTATTGTTTAAGTTTTAAATGTGTTTCAAGAACATTATCGCATGAGATTAATTTCTATTCAGTCAAGTAAATGACTTTAGGATTTGTCCAAATATCGAATTTCGAAATATGTTTAGCATGTCTTTCTTTGCGAATGCGGTCTCCGTGATTTATTCAAACTGAAATCAACAGAAAGCATTTTTTAATGAATAGGCCTATGTAGCCTACTATGCAGATTTAATTGATGGCATTAATATTTAATATAGCTGGATTTTTTCGGATCATTACATGCTGTTAGTATCACTGTCATCATTGTCGTAACGAAAGTTGCATATTTCTATTTAATTCAATTTTCGTCATTTATCCACGCACTCCCAATGCCAATGATGAGAATAATGCTAGTAACAACAATAATAATGCTAATAATAATGCTAATGATGCTAAGAACAACAACAACAACAACAACAATAATAATAATAATAATAATAATAATAATAATAATAATAATAATAATAATAATAATAATAATAATAGTAATAGGCTAATAATAATAATAATAATAATATTATTATTATTATTGTCACACAATGCTCATGCAACAGAATAATTTTCGTTGACGAGACAAAAGATGATTTAACCTGCATAGTTTATTCAGTTACTGCTGAAGCGTTAACGTACTTTTCGAGACATTGAAAACCTAAAAATAATTAGAACGATATCTAATTATCAGGTTTCATCATATCACTTAGCTAAATAGAAATGGTCGCATTTATGATCATCATCATCGTCGTTGTCGTCCTCGTCGTCGTCGCCGCCATCGCCATCATCTTTAGCAGTGGATTGCATACAAGTCCTCAGACAGTTCATGTCTGGCGTACACTCAATTTTCCTTTTCGCAAGTTTAGCAGACAGATCGCGTCCTAAAACAATTTGAAAATTGTAGAATAAGCAAGTAAACAACTTTTGTTCTGATGGTATTTTTTTAGTAAAACATTTGAATGAGCCTCTATTAAGGTGAATCGTTCAGAGGCACGACCAGTGCTCAATGCAATGATAGAAGAAAATTGTTTATAAATCTATAATTTAATAAAGAGAAGATTCTGTCTGTGTGTCTATTTGAAAATCATGATAGCCTACATATACATTGTAAATTCTTGCAAAGATGGATACTTGACGTGAGCGAAGAAACTCTATTGTAAGCCTAGCATAAAATTTATTCCTGACTTGGGTAGTCTCCGATTTGAGTAGGTCCTACATGTACGGGATGATGTACCAATACACTAAACATACAAAATACATGATGCCCCATCTAGTTCCTGACAGTCTACATGTATCTATTCTCACTCAGCCACTCACTTATCAAATGGGTCGTCTACCAGCGGGACCTGTCCTTTCATGTCCGCCCATTGTTCCCACTTAAACTTATTTTAAAATCTGCTGTTTTAATTCTTTCATTTCGACTTTCTTTTATTGATGCACTGTTTTAACTGAAAAAATTATATAATAGGCTAATTATATTGGGTTCAAAAAATGAAATTGAATTGAATATGTTTAAACGTGCTACAGCCTACAGTTGTCAAAGTAACTAACGAGAGAGGAGAACTTGAGTGACCTTATTATGATTCTACGATATTAATAAAGATTAACTCGTTGTCGAAACAGCTGAATTGAACCAAAAGATCTATGATGATCTATGTTACATCGACACACTTATTTGTCTTTCACGTTGTTCACTGTCTACTTACCATTGACAATCAACAGAAGGCAGAAGACGAGTATCAGGAATGTCTTCATGTTAAATATTAAGAAATAGTAAAATAATGAGCAGTTATTATCGTACGATGAATCTGCACTAATTCAAA
Source organism: Lumbricus rubellus (assembly GCA_945859605.1). NCBI lineage: Eukaryota > Metazoa > Annelida > Clitellata > Crassiclitellata > Lumbricidae > Lumbricus > Lumbricus rubellus. The sequence continues at coordinate 28,581,432 of OX243825.1, forward strand.
GCCCAGGTAAAGACACAGCAACATAGCTATGAAAGGTAGGCCTTATAAACTGCCGTTAAAACGCACACTGAGTAGGCTACTGAGTACTGAGCAGGCCTAGGCCAACATCTATGTATACGGAATAAATTTCAATAATATTGTAAATTGAATGCTCTCATCTTTTACAAAACTATAAGATAAATCATTTGATTCAAAAAATAATAAATAAATAAATAAGCGGTTTCGTGTGTGTGTGACAGTCTTTTACGTAAGCTCGACGGCTGAATAACCATGAAAACCGCATTGGCATAATCAAAGCGATAGGAGACAAAACAACCCAAAATGGTTTGCGACATAGCACTGAAAATAAGCCTATAAATATCCGACATAGCACTGAAAATAAGCCTATAAATATCCGACATAGCACTGAAAATAGGCCTATAAATATCCGACATAGCACTGAAAATAGGCCTATAAATATCCGACATAGCACTGAAAATAGGCCTATAAATATCCGACATAGCACTGAAAATAGGCCTATAAATATCCGACATAGCACTGAAAATAAGCCTATAAATATCCGACATAGCACTGAAAATAGGCCTATAAATATCCGACGTGGTGTAATTTATTGCATTAATGTGATAGAAACAAAACAATTATTCAAATGCTTGTCATGCGGTTATGTGCTGTGCGGTAGAAATGTGAGACCACTCAAGGGTTGCTCATTGCTCAAGTGTTCTGACAATATCTAGTAGGGGACACATCAGTGTCGGCGAGTCGATACTAGACAGTGGAGCTGTGACCCGAACCGAACAGAATTGTCTCAGAAACAGAGCCAGGCTTACATAGATGAAAGGCACGCCTCAAGTTTTAGTTTTCCAAACTGAACAGTATGTGACTGATCAATATGAAGGTGAGTATCATCCTCATAGGTCTACAGCTGCAACCGAACTCCAAAGTGAATGTGGCGCCTCACACCGTAATGATTTTACAAGATATTGAGTTTGATACATCATTTCATAGGCCTTGTCTCAGGCATCAAAATGACACAAAAAATCGTTGCTCTAGCTTAATTCTAACCGAAGATAATATTATAAGGAAATAAGTGATTTATTGAATTAATTAATTAATTAAATTTAATTAATTAAAAAAAATAATATGAATATCAAGAGCATTAAAATAGCTTAGGAACTTGTCTTTTGAAATAAATAGCAGCATATAAAGTCCGCTGATATCCGTTCCAGTGTGTTACCCAATGCACGCCCCCGCCCCCCAAGAACATTTGGGGCGAGAAAGTTCCAGCTACTAAGCTACCCGACAGCAACTGAAAGAAGAGACTTAAAAGAAAGTAACGCTTCTATTTTTTATCACTGAAGAGGGTCTTTCGGATAGAACGCTCATTCTTAGAATTATATTTATCGATCAGCCATTGGTAGGCTATAGCCTAGGACCTACTCTTACATGCATATCGTAATATTATAATTTGATTTAGATTAAATTAATGACTTATGAGTTTACTGTAGCGATCCTCGGCTTCAAGGATTAGGCCCACTGCTTCTGCGGCCAGTGATGCCAAAAAAGGTGAACAGCACTATTAGGTCTATTTTTTTTTATTAGACCAGCGCTCCAACCATGCAGCGGCAAATAGCTTGCATCACTAAAACAATAGAGTACGCTACTAAGTCTTGTACACCGATTCAGATCCACACACTCAAAATAAAGGTGCTGTGTTATTTTGCACAGCAACCGGAATGTTTCAAACACAATTGTATGAACTGAACAATTTCAAGTGATATCGGAGATATTTTAGAACGTTTTGTTTTACACAGAGGATTTCAAGAACATGATAATTATAACAGGAAATTCATTTCTGTTCAATCAATTAAATGACTTCACATTTTGTCCAAGCATAGAATTTCGAAATATGTTTAACATTATTTTCTTTCCTGGCGAATGATGTCTACGGGATTATTTTCGAACTGAAAACAACAGAAAACGTTGAGTATAGCCTGTATACATGTAATTATAATGAAAGATTTTTGATATCAATCATTAAATAAATGCTGCCACATGATAAAACCCTGTCATCGTTGTGTGCATGCATACACGCATACATGCATACATTCATAGCCTACACACATGCATACATGCATACATAAATTCCAACAGACATGTACATACATATACATACATTCACTATCATATCGCCCACAGTGACGAACCAGCAACGGTCGGTCGGTGCATGTTTTAGGTGGTATAGCCTAGGAATAGGTAGCGTAGGTGTGGTTTCTCAGAGTTCTGATGAGGCAGGCCAGCTAGGATGTTATCAGCGGCTTAGCCTAGAAGATGTGTATCCTAAGCCTCCCCTTTCCCCGGTGGTTAAAGAGCGTTTGGTGTCTCCTGTTAAGGGCGATAGTTCGAGGGTCGCGAAGTGTAGACTATGGTGCGTAGGAGCTCAGACCTAGCGGATAAGAAGAAGAAGACGCATGCAGTTGAGAAGGGAAACACTTAGGCGAAAGACACCACTAGTGAACTTGCGAACTCTGTTCCGGAGGCCGACCATTCTCCGGACGTTGCCCATCCGGTGACCTCAGGATAAGAAGAGTTGGAGTCCGACGCCGAACTGTGTAAGCTTAATGCTTCTTCCCGTCAATGTAGGTAGGGATAGCGATCGACAATTTGCCCCTGTAGCCTGTAGATAAGCAGGGCTGCGACTCGGGGGGCTCCCAGCCTCCAGGTGTATTGGAGTTCAAGCCGAGTCATGAGCAGTTAAACCCTGGACCCAGAAAAACAAGGTCGCCATATATATATATATATATATATATATATATATTTAAATATATATTATAGCCTAATTATGAGAAACAACTATTTTGGAGACAACAGGATTTTACATACTGTGTGTTGTAGCTTATCCCCACGGCGGAAAAAATCAGAGAGGCAGAATTCGACATTTCAACCATAGATTTCTACTACCTAAACGAGAACGATAATAAAGGCAAAAATCAACCAGTTCCTAAGCTAGTCGTCATAGTCGCCATCATCATTATCGTCGTCGTCGTCATCATCATTATCATCGTCGTCATAATCATCATCGTCGTCGTCCTCGTCGTCGTCACCACCAGCACCAGCACCACCACCACCACCACCACCACCACCACCACCACCACCACACCACCACCACCATCATCATCATCATCATCATCGTCGTCATCGTCGTCGTCATCATCGTCATCATCGCCGCCACCACCACTAACACACCCACCACCAGCATCATCATCATCATCATTAACAACATCATCATCATCAACTACAACATACAGGGTGGCGCAAAATAAACCGGACTATTAGTTTTTGCAATTGCATCGCTTGAATAATCAAAGTAATAATCTCCTTAAAACTATCATTAGACAGAAATGACACAGAAAAATGTACGCCAACGTAGCTGTGAAACGAGACATTCCTTCAGAACGCTTGCTGAAAGGTCGGAAGCACTTCTCACAGAGCATCATGGTTTCGGTTGCCGTGTCGCAGCTGGGGAAATGGTCATTAGTTTTCGTTGAACGAGGAGCAAAAGTTAACAGTTCCTATTACTGTGACGTCGTCCTACATCAAGGATTACTGCATGCTAGACATTATAGCTCACTCTGGTGACAATTTCACTTTCCAGCAGGATGGAGCACCTGCTCATCGGTCACGAAAAGCAGTTGCTTTTCTCACTGCTCACGTTCCAGACTTTATTGAACCAGAAAATTGGCCACCGAACAGTCCGGACTTGAATCCCGTAGACTATTCGATCTGGGTAATGCTTCAGCAGCTTGTCTACAGGCAGAGAATTCGAGATATTGAACATTAATTTTAAAGAAGTTCTGACCGCATGCTGGGACGAAATAAGCGAGGACACTATCAACCGGGCTATTGGACAGTTTCGCAAGCGATTATAATTCATAATTCATTAGTTATCGCAGCAAACGGAGGACATATTGAACATCACTTTGACTGAAATTTCTACGCATTCAGAAATTCTGAAATTTTACAGTTCATTCAATGTTATAAAATTATTACATGCCAAACCAATGCCATTTTTCTGTGTCATTTCTGTCTAATGATAGTTTTAAGACAATAATTACTTTGATTATTCAAGCGATACAATTGCAAAAACTATTAGTCCGGTTTATTTTGCGCCACCCTGTACATGTATATATTTTTCTGCTGCATAGAAATCATAATTAATAGACATATATCCAATGACTAGTGCAAAGCGCTGATCACTTACAATTCAAACATACTTGTCGAAAATTATGGTCCGCTTTACAAAAAGCATCACAAACCGTCTTAAACGTCTCGCACTCTTGCGGACTTTTTTCCTGTTTAGCGAACAAATCGCTTCCTAAAACAATTTACAAAATCCAACATGAAGCAAGTCAGAAATTTTTGCGCTATGTGCATTGTATTAAAGCATTTGCGATGCGCCTCTAGTAGTGCGAACCGTTTTAGAGGTACGACCTATGCTCAACGCCACGAGAGAAGAAATAGGTTTGAGAAATGCAAAATTAATGAGTGGGATGGCTTACCAATCAGAATTAGAGACGCAGTAGGCGCCGCCTATACGCTGAAAGCATATTCCAAGGCGTAGGCGCAACCGAGTCCCAAATGTTTGGAGGGGGAACTAATGGAAATTCTGAGTACGAGAAGGTCTAATAATAGTTAGATCGAAACGCTTTTGGCAACTAAGATGTGGATTTCTAATTATATCATAAGTATAGGCCTAGAAGTTACAGGAATTCTTATAATCGTCACTTAAGATAGACCTTTGTATTACATGTATTTGCATTGAAGCAATGATTCGAAACCAAATAAAAGTTCACATCTACAAACGATTGAAATCGTTGCAATCACATCATCTAATAATACTAGGCCTACCACTTATACTGCAACCACTACAACTGCCCATATAGGTCTACTACTTCTAGTAGTTAGCTTACTATTACAACCACTAGGGGCCTATTGAAATTGGAAATAGCTATAATAGCTTTCGCAAGGAAAATTTACATTTTATGAGAAACCCTGTAATTATGTATCGTATAGGCTAATTACGAAACTCAACATTCGTACAAATTTATCTATCTATCCATCCATCTACAATAGCCTACATTATCTCTGTATCTACAATGTGTACTATCTTTATGTAGGCTATATCTGTCTATCAGTCTGTCTGCTGTCTGTTCGTCCGTCCGTCGATCTATGCATGCACAGCATCTATAGCCTCCCGATAAAGCAAAGCGTCCATTGACTTCATTCTAGGGTCACCCTATCGTCTGCATTGTGTCCTGGATGTACACCTGTCTATCTTTGAAATCTCTTTACTTTAACTTCGGCTTACCTGTTCGCCGTTCTTTGCGCTCGACCTCTAACGAGAATATAACTATAATAGGAATGAGCGATGAATTTTGAGTAACCTTATTATAATCGTACACGAATAAATAAAGATGCACTCCTTGTAGAAACAGCTAGACTGGTCCAATAGATCTATGCTCACATCGCCACACTGATTTATTTACTACCCGTACATTGTTCACTGTCTACTTACCAGGGACAATCGCCAGAAGGCAGACCACGAGTATCAGGATTGTCTTCATCTGAAATATTAAGAAATAGTAAAAAAAATGATTAGGTCTATATTATCTTATGATGTAGGCTATTTGCATTAAGTCAAAGCACACGTAAAGACACAGTTACTGCCGTCAAAATGCACACTTAATAGGCCTACACCTGAGCGGAACAAATAATAAATAGTAATTTAAATGATCTCATCTTATTTGAGGTCAATATAAATTATTTGATTTAGGATAGATGGTTATAAGCTGTTTTGGATGCGATACAGCTTGTTGCGCTGAAAGTCTAATGGACCCAGATAACCGAATTAGCATATTCAGGGCGAGACAAGAGAAGAGGCAATTATATAGTTTGTGACATATTCATAGACATCTTGCTGTAAAGTATTGCATTGATGTGACTGAAACAAGATCTACAAATCCTTGCTACGTGCAGTCGGAATGTGAGCTTACTGTCCAGGGTACTAAAAGTGTTTTGACATTACTAGAAGCGACACAGTGGGAGAGGCCGAAGCTAGAGTGTAGATGGAAAGAGTGCAGGCGAAGGCGTGACCCTAAAAAATTGTCTCAGAAACAGAACCAGGTATTATAACATAGATGAAAGGCAGATCACATGCTTCAGTTTACCAAACTTAGCAGCATGTAACTGATCAATATGTAGTCAGATATCATCCACAGTCATGCCACTCTAATTGGACTCCAAAGTGAATAGCTATAGGCCTAAGACTGATTGGTGGAAGTTAAGACTGTCAATAGTAAGGGCCGATGACAGATCCCTGTAGCACTTGAGAAGCGCAAATAGTGGGATCAGGCCAATCAATCCCGATGTCCAACTGCTGATAGGGCCTACCCGTCACGAATTTAAGAAGCTAACCTGTGTTACGAATGCCCAACAGATAGCCTACCGAAGCTATTGGCAAGTCTTGAAAGAAGTAGCTGATGGTCTACTGTAGTGTCAAGACATACTGAGAGTGACGTCTTTACATTGCAAAAAAGTTGAGCAGAAGTCATCTAGTGTAGAGACACAGTGCTGCACAACGGTAACGAAAGCACTATACCAATAATGCTGCAATAAGCCTACTTCTTCAATCGACGTATTTAAAACGATGTTAGCAGACTAGAGACAATCATGCTTAACTAGAATAAAAGCATTCTACTATGACGTCTGCAAATACTTTTTCAATGGCGATGTAAAAACGACATTACCGTTCTCTTGAAATAACGCTTTAGTCGATCGGATTTCCTGCAGAGGCAAACGGCTATTCACCAGCATGCGAATACACGAAGTCAATTTCTATAAAATATTTAACAATTATATAATTATTATAACTTTATAAGCTTAGGCTACATATAGACTACCGCAACGCTGCGAAGTCTTGAATGACGTAGTTGCTCATGCCGCAGGATTTCACTGGAAGTGAAACATCATAATATCCTGATCATAGAATATGATTTGTTTGATCGAACCAACAGAAAATCACCGAGACTGCCGGGCTTCTTTTCATAAATTAATTGGTTCATGCTCTCTCTTATTTAAGTTAAGTGCGCGTATAATAATAGTCACTCGTCGTTGGTATCGATCGTACATGCATGTAGACAATCATACACAACATCGGTTACCAGGTCTTTGTGCGTCATCACTGCAGGTCTACGCGTGAACTTTCACCGTGTTCCAGAGGAACTTTTGCACTATGCAGTTTGCAGCATAACGTGGCGATCTATTAATACTTTCTGTCGACGTCAGTTACTGTACTCGTTCGCCCTCGATATAATAATAATATCCATGCATATTATATATATATATAATTATATATATATTTATATGGATGTGTGTGCATGCATGTATGTATGTAACTAAATGTATGTATATAGGTATGTATGTATATAGGTATGTATGTAAGTATGTATGTATGTAAGTACATGTATGTACAGTAAGTATGTATGTAGGCTATGCATGTATAGATATTATGTGTAAATATATATGGATGGATGTGTGTGTGTACATGCATGTATGTATGTAACTAACTGTATGTATATAGGTATGTATGTAAGTATGTATATATGTAAGTATGTACAGTATGTATGTATGTATGCATGTATAGATATTATGTGTAAATATATATGCATGAATATTACTATGCATGTGCTTCTGTATTGGAAATTATTCGGAATTTATTTTAATCAATCAGCTGCAGCTGTTGTTCCTTTCCGAGATTTCTATTAGAGTCAAAACTTCTGTCACAACAATTGAATCAATCAAACATAGCAATCTTCTTTTCGTTAAATGAGTAAAGGAGAAACACTATTTTTTTGTCCTTTATTATTTTCGGTTCGATAGCTAGTTCATTAGCGTAAAAATCGATCGTATGTGCCTTCAGTCTTTGGTTTCTCTTGCTGTATGCAACTAGGCCTATACATTTCTAAAGAGTCATTGTCTAATTGCGTAACGCTCGAGGGTGGGTGAGTGGGGTCGTGTTATACGATTCGTTGATTGGAAAGTGATTTATCACCAGAATGCTAGGTCCCTATATACATGTATATACATGTTTATATGACTTATTTGACGCTAATGTTTTAGTAATTATATTATACTAGCTGAATTACCCGGCGTTGCTCAGGAAATTTAGATTTTTCACCCTCCCCCCGCCACGCTTTACTGTTACAACGACTAAAAACCATAATAATGGTATTATTCAATATAATAGGCCTAGACAACGTTTCCATCAATATGAGTGGCATATCTTTTAATTGTGTCTTACTTCCAATTGAAACTACAGCCCCTAACGTATGCGGCCCTTAGTTACACAGCACTTGAAATGATAGATTCTCGGGCAAAGTCCTTTCAATTCGAAAATGACGATCAGTTGCATCTTTGCTTCATCCAAGCACAATCTCAACGGTCGGTGATTCCGTCTCGTGAGTGGAATTCGACTCCAATGAAGATCGGAATCTAAAAGCAGCAGACGACCTTTCTTTGTATCTGCCACCAAAACTCGATCGTCGGAATCGACCAAAAGGTGGCGAGGATAATTGAATTCCTGCTCAGAATTCTGTGGAATGTAGCGACGGATGACCATCGCTCCATTCCTGGCCACTTCCCAGATTAACCATTTATACGCCGCACCATCCTCCCCATTATCATCGATCGACTCGTGTAGAATGAGAAAGTTTCCAGTTGATGTTTCAACGGCATGTTGAGGGAACTGAATGTCTGGCGGCAAATGGATGGAAAGTCGGCAGTTAGCGTCTTTATCATAGATTTCCAATCGCGACAGTGGACTACTACCTCTCACGATCAACAAATCGTCGTCTTTGGACATTGACAAAACAGACGACCAATCAATTCCGATAGACATCCACTTTTCGACACTGTACTTTACTTCAAATTCTCTCATAATTTTCCAGATACAGTGGTTGCCTGTGTCAATGACATACAGGCAATTCCCCTTCTCGCAGGATGCAACATCTTCTGCAAACTTGCAATCGTCTATTGTCATTTCTCTTTGAAGGTAGAATGGATATGTGTCTTGAAAGACACGCAACAGAGTTTGGGAATAAACCGAACGATAGAGTATGTAGATTTCTCCTCGCAGTTTAGCCACTCCAACCACAAATTCGTCATCTTTCGCTTCCAGATTCGCTCTAAAGTTGACGACCAGCGGAAACAGCACTAAAGCAAAGAATCATCTGTTCTTCAGTATTATTGTGTCGACATACAAGATTTAATATTCGCATTCCAGTTATAATTCAAAATTGAATTTAAGAAAAAAGTTGCAGATTTGATGCAAACATTTGTAACTCTAGTACTTGAAGAAGTTGAAGTTGTTTGAAACTGGTATGCTGAACATAAAATACTATGTAAACTAAGGCCATAAAATTAAGAAGACAGTTTGTAAAAATTACAAAAGTCAATCAATGTAATCATTTCAGAAATTGGATTAAATCAAAACAAACCGTCTATCTATCATTTCAGACGAAATATATTTTAAAAACCATTTAATGCATCGATTAAAAGAAAACATTTTTGATCAATCGATTTAGAAAGACGTCTTTTTTATTTAAGCTTACCAACTGTTTTCTTGAACTGATCGAAGTCTATGTCGACATTACGTCGTTGAATTGCTGCACGCACTGAAACAGTATTTGACTGTGAAGTCTTGGTTAGGCATGAAAACAGCTTCACAAGGTTATGCTTGGCATCTAGCGATCGGAGATTTTCAAAAGCGGTTTGAGATCGACTCCAAATCCAAACCACAAGTTGTCTGTCTGGAGAAGTGTTTAGAATTTCTATCTGACCATCGTGTATTCGCTGCAAGAGTTTATCCAACTCATCCGATACTACTCTGCTTTTATTGTTTAAGTCATTGAGTCTTTGAACCAATTGTTGCTCCAATTCTTTTTGCCTTGTTTCTTTCCTTGGTACGATCCTTGCCTTAATGACAGCTATGCGAAAAGCACACCACACAGAATGAACATAGTTATATATTATGAAATAAATAATCGTAGTACATTATTCAGAAAACAATTGTCTCACATTTTTGCTTATAATTCGTAACGACGTTCCTGTGAAGAAACACAGTATAAGGACCCATTTGAGAGGTTCCATGACAAAATGTCGCACGACAAAATGTCGCCGACAAAATGTCGTGGAGACAAAATGTCGCACGACAAAATGTCGCCGACAAAATGTCGCCGACAAAATGTCGTGGAGACAATATGTCGCAGGACAAAATGTCGCCGACAAAATGTCGCCGGCAAAATGTCGCAAAGACAATATGTAGCAGGACAAAATGTCGCCGACAATATGTTGCCGACAATATGTCGCCGACGTTATGTCGTTGATAATTGTACATTCAACATTATACATTCTGCCCAAAATTATTTATTTATTTATTTATTTATTTAGCTTTTGCAGTTCAAGCAAAAGAGACAATATGTCGCAGGACAAAATGTCGCCGACAAAATGAGTAAAACACTTTTGTATTATACAAGATAATATAATCGACGACACAATCGAGTTCGCGATACGATGGCTGGTCGATAAGGTTTTCAAATGTGCTGATGACAGCAGGGGTGGGGACGAAGGCAAGTGCAAGGAGACGCTTTGCGAGCATGGCAAATTCAAGGTCATCTCTATATCGTGTTGCTAATCCTTCGCTCTGCAACTTTTTCCAAACGCATTGTCCAAAATGAAACATGCAGCCGTTCATTGAGGCAGATGGAAATGCAGTTTGGAAAGCTGCAATTGCTGCCATTTCAAAGTCTATCACCACTTATACAGGGTTGAGATCTGCCCTCAAAGACAACAATGCCTGTAAGAAACGGTTATAGGCCTAGATGCGCCCAGATCTAGCATTCAAAAGAGCGTAGACAGCGGGAAATATTTCTCCATTTATCAAACCATGAATTGTATACACTGTGCCCCACAGTGCCGGATTAACTTTTTAGAGGCCTGGCGCAAACAATGCAACAAAACTAAAGTAGGCCCTTTATCCAATACAAATTATCAAATAAATGGGGGAAAGTAATTATATAGAAAAACATACTTTAATAATTTATGAACACAAAATGAAGCTGTGATAGGATCATAGGAGATTTTTTAATTTTAGCCTACTTGTTACAGTTCAACTGTTCAAAAATGTTCGTCGAGTTTAAAAGTCTTTCCTTCGCGCTTTTAAAGTAGAGAAAGAATCAATGATATCTTGAAAGTCAAGATCTTGTAGCGAAATTCGCCTGTGCATCCGCGGTAGTCCCCCCTTCCCCCTCCTTCGCCGCCGCGATCTTGCTATCGGTTAATTGGCTTCGTTGGCGGTCGATTCGCGCCGTCGTTGGCACGTGTGCTTGCGCGGATCTTTGCGCGGGAAGTCCTCGACCGGACCTCTGACGTCGGTTCCCCCTTAGTGCGCATGCGCGGATCTTTGCGCGGGAAGACCCCGGACCGGACCTCTGACGTCGGTCCCCTTTAGTGCGCATGCGCGGATCTTTGCGCGGGAAGACCCCGGACCTCGGACCGGACCTCTGACGTCATAGACCCCTGTCCGGTCCTCTGACGTAGCGGTCCCCTCCCCTTCCCTTGCACCTAGTGATCTCGGACCTGATCCCTGACGTGGTAGTCCCCTCCCCTCCTCCCTCGCTTCCAGCCCCCGGTCCGGACCTCTGACGTCATAGCCCCCTGTCCGGACCCCTGTCCCCTCGGTCTTGTATAAATAGAGGTGCTGCCTGCACGCATGAGCTGAAGATCCTGCGTGGTCGAGTGGGTTGTAGCCCGCTCGCCGCGCCGGCGGCCCGGGTTCAATTCCCGGTCGGATCTTTACAGCGGGTGGCTCGGTCGCAATATAAACGTGGAGTGTGAGGTTGTTCTCTGCCTCCGACACTAATCATCTTCGATATGAAACAGTGTCGTTAAGCCCTGAACATTTCACGCATGAGCTCAGTCGTCGCAGGAAGTCAGTGAGTTCAGTCCAGCTCAGTCGGTCATCAACAGTCGTCGTCGCCAGTGGGAGCTGCCGTCGCTGAGAGTCGATCGTCGGTGCTTGCCTTTGCCGCCGTTGCAGTACGTCGCTGCCGCTGCCGTGTAGTGTCCGTGTTCGACGCTGTGGGGCGCCCCCGTAGTCAGCCATTGCTGTGGGAGTTGCCGAGAGGTACATGACCGTCCGCCGCTGGGGTTCGATAGTTCACGGTGTATCACGTGCATGCCTGCTTCTGACGTGTGGAGTCGTGTGTTACAATATATCGTCTGAAAATACCTACTGTCTTCGTGTTGATTCGTACGGACGTCGCGGCTGGGGAAACACTGCTAAGCCCTTCGATAGACGACGGAGGCCGGACTTGCGCCATCTTTGTGCGACACGCAAGCCTTACCACCTGGTGGGAGAGTTAGGCATCCGCTCTTCCCACCCGCCGGCTGAGATTCCGTTACAATCTGTCAAGATTTCCGACTCAATGTTCAAAAGAGTTAAATTTGCCAATCTGTCCTGGCCCATTGTTGACCTCAAAGACGATTTTGTGCGTTTTAAATGACTGAATGATCTTTCTCCACTGCAGTTACTTACAGGCAAAGTTAAGTAAATGCGTAGTGCAATACAAAAATTTGGAAAGCCGTCTTTCAGATTATAGCGGTACATTATATTCAGCATCTTTTGTGGAGTAACTGCTGTACATGTTTCTGTCTCTTGTTTTAATGGTAGATCTATGGCAGTTTCAGATTTAGGCATATCAATAATATCATTGCTGAAATCAAGGGTGTCTGTTGTTGGCATTAGTGCTGACACTGCTGAGCGGCCTAAGCCTGAACTGCATCCAGCTTCTGACGCTGAGTCGACACCATCTATAAATTTCGGCACTTCTCGTGTTTTTACTGCCAGAAATCTATCAATAGGCCTACTACCACGTTGCTGTTTGCCTACCTCTTCAAGTTCACGTTTTCCTTTGACGTTTCTGCCAACCAGACTCAAATTTCTTCATTTTCTTTAGGCCTACTTATTTTATTTGTTTAAAAATAAAAATAAATAAAAATAAGCAGCTACATAAACACTAAATAGTAGATAATAATATTACATGGAGCAAACACTGTGTCGTCTGCACCGTACGCGAACTACGCATATCTATATTTTATTTGGTGATGGGTCGATCAGCGCATAAATTGATTACGTCATACGTCATCATTACAGTACACAATTAATTAGTACGTCATCATTATAGTACTTAGTAGTAGGCATACTGTAGAAGGCTTGTTTTTATAATGCCACCAAATTTTATATGCAATGCTTGTTTTAGAAATTAAACATTTTAAATAAGCCGGACTGTGACTTATAATTATAAACAAATTCTATCGGATAATCGGATATCTCAATGTTTAAAAAAATTTACCCCCGAAAGAAGGCCTGGCGCAAGTGCGCCAGTTGCGCCATAGTTAATCTGGCACTGGTGCCCCATAAAAAAACACACCAAAAAACTTTGTCATGAAACGCATGTAAGTCTAATGTTAAATAAGAAAAAGTAATGTTTCATTTAAGAAGATGTTCGAAGTGATGTCCCTTCGCTTGAACGCAGGCTCGCAGCCTTGGCCGCCACTGTTCAATGGCTTTGTCAATGACACTCTGCTTCAACTGTGCCCACACAACGATGAGGCGCTCCTTCAACTCGTTGATGTCCCGTATTGCTGTCTGGTAGACGCGTTCCTGTATTAGACCCCACATTCTGTAGTCAACGGGATTGAGGTCTGGTGAGTTTGCTGGCCAGAGTTCCGGTCCAATGAAGCTTGGTGTTTCACGTCGCAGCAACGCAATGGTGTCCTTTGCGCGATGTGCTGGGGCGCTGTCCTATCAGTTACTAATCTCTGTTTAAATGTTTCCAAACACGCCTAGTCTGCGTCACTGCCTCCAACAGCAACCACTTCTGTGAGTAAGTAAAATGTAACATATTTTGTGGCAAAATTATTTGAGAAACAACGTACAAACTTTTATTACAATTGGCTTAGTTTTATAGAAGTTTTTGAAAAGTTTTTTGGTGTTTTTTTATGGGGCACAGTGTATATCTGATCATACCCGTCCTACACGATGCCTATGAGGCTGCTTTTGAGTGGCTACGCGGGAAAAGCTGCAAAAGCTAAATAAATAACTAATTTTGGGCAGAATGTATAATGTGGAATGTACAATTATCAACGACATATTGTTGGTGACATTTTGTCGGCGACATATTGTCGGCGACATTTTGTCGGCGACTGTCGGCGACATTTTTGTCGGCGACATTTTGTCGGCGACTGTCGGCGACATTTTGTCGGCGACATTTTGTCCTGCGACATAATATTATCTCCACGACATTTTGTCCGCGACATTTTGTCGGCGACATTTTGTCGTGCGACATTTTGTCAGGCCACCATTTGAGATGCTCGTGAGCAACTAATGCCTTTGTGAATTCACATGTCTGAAGAAAAACCAAAACACCAGCAGCTGCTATGCACAAAAGGTTGGACCATAGTCGCCTAACATGGACCGCACATGGTTCATCTTAGGCTGTTTGTACACACCAACTTCCATCTCATGCTACTTTTAGAACAGCTTTGATTTTTTTAATTTCTGTTATAGTATCATGTAAAGAACTGAAAAACTTAGTTTACAAACGAATTCCAAATTTTCAAGCAGGTCCAGCCTCGATTTTGTATTCATTTTTACCCAAACTGGGTCCCAAAGCTATTACTAGATCAAGCAGTGTCAATTAACGTTTTGTCTGTTTTCTCGAAGGCTTATCTGCTAGCGGATGTTTAATTAACTATTTAAATCAAGTTATCTTGTGACCTGCTAGATACAACAGCATCACGTGACAATCCAGTTTCAATTCTCGTGACCAATCACCATCTTAGGTGCTGGTCCATCTTTAGCAACCTTCCCCTACTCAAAAATCCTGTTTCAAAATGTCAAAGTACGGTAATAAAACTACGTCTCTCTCTGTATCGCTTGAGTGTATCGTATAATTGATAAAGAGTGGCAGTACGGTAAGCTTACCTCCTCCATTTTGCGAAACTTTTTCAGCGACATATTGGCCGGACTGTCGTAAACAACGAGTGAAATTTGAGAAACTTGTTTTATCTTTGAAGAATCGCACGATTTGCAATAGCTCATCGTTGATCTCCTTATTGTCTCGCTCTGTTCCACCTTTGCGACATTTTTGTCGGCTAACAAGTCTTGCTTGCACGTCAGATAGACAATCGCAAGATCTCAACCGACTGATTAGAACTTTTGGTTGAATATTCTCCACAAAATAATGCTGGTTAACCCTGTAGACGGCGAAATCGTCGACGTCTTTATAGAAAGCTGCAAAACAATTCGAATTAAATGCTGACATATACCTAAGCTTCATTAATTTCCACTACCCAAAAGCAGCTTTATGACCTCGCATTGAGAAAGACATCATGCAGGGCACAATGCCAGGAGACCGGAAAAGAGGAAGATCAAGAACAAACTGGCTGGGCAACATCAAAAAGTGGACTGGATTGACATTGGGAGAAATGATAAGATTGACGGAGGACAGGAAGCGTTGGAGGAACATTGTACATGATGCGGCCGACCCTCGGATCGAGGATGGCTGAGAACAGAACAGAATAGGTAATTGAATTTTAAGAGCTGTGCATCCTTCAAATCCATCATCCTACCATTAAAGACCGGGACAAAAGAAAATAATTATTGTGTAACAACGAAAAATGGTTAAACCTATAATAGTATGAATACAAGAGAAATTCAATAGCAGCTGTTGACGCATGAAGTGAAATCACACTCTTAAAATTTATGGCAATTTAGTTAAATCAATGAGTTAGGTTATTCATGAAAGATTTTCCATTGATTAAAATTTTATTTTCTAAGCAAAGTCATGAAATTTCGTCACGAACATAATACTGCAATGCTATGAAACTATCCTAAATAGGTGCAGACAATCAAAATCGTTTTTGTTAGCTTTTAACACAGGCACAGACCTGTAATATTGGCCCACAATTCGTTAACACTTAAAACATGTAGGCCTATCAATGAAGTTGGGTTGACCGTAAATAGGCCTATTCGCAATTATATAGCCAGTTGCGAAGATGAAAATCAGGATAATGACAATTAACTCAAACAAGACAAATCTTTGGTGACAGTTTTGAAATTTGCTATAATTCATAGATTGAACGCAGCTATCTTAATAAAAACAAACGTTGGAGTCAAATGGAAAGCTACTTAAGGTGATCATTATCCGCCATGCTGCAAGTGAGGAAGGTAGGCTATGAGTGAAACTAAATTAAATGTCAACCGTCAATACTCACCAGCTAGATGTCTCCAAATTCTCCGTTTGAATCGTCTTCTTCGGAGTCTTTGAAACCAACAAAAGTCGACTGAAGCCAGTCTTCTGAAAAAGTCGTCCTTCCTTGAAAAACACTGCGAACGTTTTGCGATCGTCAAGAAACTTAAATATGACTTTTGTAGAATGAGATCCATCAGTTCAAGAGGAAGTTCTTTCATCTGAAATTTTTTAAATTTGATTTTTTTTCATAATTTTTATTTAAAATAGACGATAATATAATTGAAAAAGTTTTATTGCAAGTTCTAAGTAAAGCACGCTGCATCAATTAATTATTTTAATAAAATTTGGACAAAATAATTAGAGTTCGTTGAAGTGAGACTTACTGTCGTCTGGTGTGGAATGACCTTTGAGTCCAGAAGCATCCGTTCAATCGCCTCGAACTCTGTAAATAAATATATTTGTTATTACATACAATGTAGACCTAATGGACATCAGCAATTGGAAGTTCTGAGTAAATTAATCAAGATGGAGTAATTACTTTATCATTCTTCTTGGCAACGGCAACACAAAAACCAGCTATGAAAATCATTTTTCAATATAATTTATCATGATAATTATCAGCTTTCTGTAATAAAACTAGACCGCAAATGAAGATATCCTATTATTACAATGTCATGACATTGTACAGGTCTATATTAGGCTACATGTAGGTGTGGATAATCGATCAATATTTACTGCTTTATATGAACTGGTTAGTCTTCAAAATACAATAATTAGTTCATGCAATAAGTTGCATTATGTTTCCTTGAATAAACCAGATAGGGCTACAGGCCTGTATCATAAAAAATATTAGGCCTATAAGT
Organism: Lumbricus rubellus; assembly: GCA_945859605.1. Classification (NCBI taxonomy): domain Eukaryota; kingdom Metazoa; phylum Annelida; class Clitellata; order Crassiclitellata; family Lumbricidae; genus Lumbricus; species Lumbricus rubellus. Next base: position 28,598,665 of record OX243825.1, read on the forward strand.
TTAGCTGTGGAATTCTACAGCCTACATTTAGCCTACATTTCAGAGGATAATTTTGCCGTAAAGAGAGCAGTTAAATTTTATTTTCAGATAGTAATTTTCTTAGATTAATTGTTTTCACACGAAAAACGTTAATCAACCTAGAATGATGTCATCATCAAGAATTCAAACCTATTCTTTAGTATTACCTTTGCAGTTGTGTCGACTTAGACTGAAATCAAAATCTATTCGTTCAATCTTTACTTGAATGTTTTCATTTGCCTGCAGCAATCTATTAAACACAGCTTCAGCAATATTGACCATTTCTCCGCTTTCACAGATTTCCTGAAGACGATCCACATCTTTTAGATCCATGCAGTGGAAATAGAGGGCGACACTGTGACCGACTTTCGCTCCAACTAATCTCAGTTGAACCAATTCCAAGATTCGATTACTTTCAGGCAGAGATCGATGAACGAGTAGATTCGTGATTCCTGCTACGATTAACTTTTCTGCCTCATCGACGTCCACTCCTACCGAATCTAACGTGGCATCTGTCTTCACAATCACTGCAAAGCAACAAATCAAGAACAATAGGATGCTTTACTAATTTTGGTCTGCTAAGGTTCTTCAGTCACTTTATTTACATAAAGTAAAGCAGGGAGGTGACCTGACCGACGTATCTTTCGATCGTAGACTCGGAACCGACCTGGGCTGATGAACCAAAGTCCTCCGTGCCAGTGTTGTACAGTAACGAAGTAAAAGTAACGCGTTACTTTACTTAAGTAAAAGTTTGAGTACTTTCACATGTAACGAAGTATCGAAAAAATGAAATACTTTTACTTTCAACGAAGTAAAATTTTACCCATATTTCAGTACTTTTACTTCGTTACAATTTATGTGACACTCGTTACAATGTTCGTTACTTCAAAGCGCTGAATAACATTTCGTTTCGCTAAGCTAAGACAGCTTATTCAAATTTGCGTGCTTAAAAATAGATTTTCGATGGGTGATGAACGCTGGATGCACTGCCATTTCTGCAGCAAAACAACTCTTCAGCTGTGCATTGTGCTAACAATGAATCGGAAGCGTGTGTACTAGACTCAACGATAAGTGCCATTTCGAGAATTTAGTATTTTTGAAGGTTAATAATCGATTAAGTTAAGCTTTTAGAAAGACTCGGTACTTTTACTTTTTACTTAAAAAGTATTATTTGAAGGGGCTACTTTTTACTTTTACTTAAGTAAAATTTTTGATGAGTACTTTTACTTTTACTTAAGTAATTAAAATCCATTTTACTTTTACTTTTACTTAAGTACATTTGCCCGATACTTTCAACAACACTGCTCCGTGCCCAACTTCACGTGGCGCAGACCGTTAGTAACTTTCCTGCAATGGGAAAGTGAACGAACGGGCACGGCAGGCAAAACCAAGGGAAGGCAATGGCAAACCACCCCTGTCATTATTGTGCCAAGAAAACCGACATGAAACAATAAAAATCTCATGTCGGTCGCTAGAGTTCAGAGAGCTGGAAGCACAAGGTAACTAATTTTTGAAATACCATAGTTGCCATAATCACTGAATGAAAAGGTATTGCATAGACGAAAAACAAGGCAGGCCTACTGGCTAATTCAATTTCTGAGTTTGCCCTAACTCTATTATCTTAAAACTTCCAGTTAGAGCAAATTATTAGCCTACCAAGCGCCGACGGTGGATTGGCTGAGTTTTAGTTACAAAGAATTGTTTAATAGGCCTATGTCTTGTAGCCTACGTTAAGACATGTATGTTAACGTACCACCGCCTTTCTCAAATATTTCTGCAATGTGACTTTGATTGGTCGAACGAAGACATTTTATGGTCTGCCAATAACTGCTTAAGCTGCTTCTTCTCAAGATCTTCAACAGTTCTTCGTTTCTCTCGTAAGATGTTGGCTTCGAAGAAATAAATTCCATCTGTCTTTTATTGATGACTGCGCTGGCAAATAATCGAGAAAGTAGATCACCGGTGTCTAGCAGGTCGACCAAGTTTTCTTCGTTACCATCGATCGTCAAGATCTCTTTCTCATCCAAAGGCCAATCTCCACCAAATTCTGACTTATATTCTAAAAACAAAAAATATAAAAAAAAGTTATACATCAGTGACCACGTGATATCAGCGTTAGTAAATTTTAAACCTGATTGCGACTGCTCAAATGACTGATAGCCTATATAATAATTATTACGAATGCACTTTCGGTTGCAAACTCTAATGAATATTAATTTAATATCAATTAATGTCTTAACGATTTCTTAGCGATACCAATGATAGCAGAATGATATAAAGGGCTTATCGTACAGATGTTTCGGATAACGGAAGTTACGTGTAGGGATCAATCTTAACTTTTATTTACCACCACCACAAAGTAGGCTAATACAAGCACACAGTTTACACATTCGTATGCAGGTTGTCAATAGGTAAACCCAAAGGAACGTATGACTCCGCAAAACAGGGTTACCTATTTACGTCAGTAATTGATCACTTATTTTACATTGATAGTCACCATTGTATAGTCATATTATAAAATGTCAACAGTTGAATAATTTTGGGGGGAGGGGTCAACTCACCTCCATTTGAAACCAGATAGTTTGCAAGATGAGTCTGTTTCACATCCTTTAAAGCATCGATCAGCGATCCAAACTTCTTCTTAGCTACAATGTAGTCAATGATCTTCAAGTTTCTTTTTCGATAAGGACGTTGTTCTTTGATTTCATCAATCTCTTCTTCAGTTAGAGCTTTTCTGGCACGAAGTTTACTCATCAATCCAAAGTCTGGATCCATCCGTTCTTTCAAAATGTCTTTGTGCTGGAATATGGCTTTTGAGACTTGCACGAAAATCGAACCTTCTGCCATTTCCCTTTTTTCTGCAGACAATTACACCAGGTCCTGCCAATAAATAAGATGGTAAGCGAATCAACTGTGTAATAAATCTTGGCACAGGTGACTTGTTCATATCGTATCTTTATAGGAAAACTTAAAGAGTCATGCCACGTAGGCCTACATTAACAAAAACGCAGTAACTAAACACTAATACAGCGCGTTTTTGTATAGTTAGTCCGTGACTTTAACTAGAAGTTTTAACTATTTAGCCATGGCATGCGTGTATGTGTAGACCTATTCATGTGCTCTCCATGAGTATTTATGTAGTGCTTATAGCTACGTGGTTAAGTAGGCCTACGGTAAAAATTGTTTTTGTTACCGTATAGCATAGCCGCAGTCTAAGTAGGCTATGTATAAATTGGTTCCACGACAACTGGTCTACCGACAACTCGTCTAACGACAACTCGTCTCCGGACAATTGGTCTAACGACAACTCGTCTACTGACGAATTGTATTGATGAAATAGAAGCTGGATTTACGAAAATGGTTTTTTTTGCTTAAATGGAAGCTGGATTGATGATTTTCATTCATGTATTCCAACATGCACCCTTTTCTACTTCAAATCTAAAAATACCTTCATCCAGCTTCTATTTCTCGCCTGTTATTTTAGCCAATCCAGCTTTTATTTCATATATAAAAATACCCTCATCCAGCTTCCATTACTTAAGCGGTTTTCTTATCAATCCAGCTTCCATTTCAGATATAGAAATACCTTCATCCAGCTTTTATTTATCATGCGTTACTTTCGTCAATCCAGCTTCTATTTCACCTGTAAGAGAACCATCATCCAGATTCTATATCTCTTGCGTTTTTTCATCAATCCAACCTCCATTTCACCTCTAAAAACTATCATCCAGCTTCCACTTCTTAAGCGCTGGATCAGTTGTCAGTAGACCAGTTGTCGTTAGACGAATTGTCCGGAGACCACTTGTCGTTAGACGAGTTGTCGTTAGACGAGTTGTCGTGACACCGTATAAATTATATAAGCCTCTATATGCATTGTGTGTATTAGTGCATAGAGTTATATTTTGTTGTTGTGAGCGTAGGCTGTACCAATTATATATTGCATATTGTTGCCTACAGTTCTGTAGTACTGTCTATGAGAGATTGGAAAAGTTTTGGATTCCTTCAAATTATGTCAGCAGTTATCAACCTCTCCAACATTAATGACCAACAACTGATAGACTACCATACCCTGAGGATCGTAGGCGCGAATATACATGTCCTTGTTCGTGGTGCTCCTTACCGGTTCACATGCAAAAATATGCATGCATATACTAGGCTACATGTATTGTCTACAGACTCTACATGTTCAGCATGCAAATATGCTAGCTTTTAATTTACGCAGGCAATGATACCTACTCTTAAATTAGCAACAACCGAAGTGCGGCAGCATAATAGGACTGCTGTGTTGATCGACGAAATAACAGTCTATTATTGCACGGTCTACAACAGTCACAGACAATTGCATTGGTCTCTTGGAGAGACGCCATAATAATTACATAACTGAATAAACGAATGAGTGAATGAATCTGATAATGAATAAGATAATGAGTATTATGACAATGAGTCAATTTTCTAATATTTATAACCTGATGGCTTTTGCAGGCCCTACACTTGATTAACATATGAATATTATCCTACCGTTAGATCTATAATAGGCCTAGACTTTCAGCGCTACCTTAACTGAATAGGGGTTACATCCGGTTGTGGAAATGTACTATGCGTCATTTTTTTACTGCATCCTGGACATGCGGCCTTTAAACTAAGGCAATGCAGTATTACAGTAGCCCTAAGCTAAAAGCACGTTGGAGCCTCGAATTAATGAAGTGCACACACGCGAGTAGCGCGACCTATTTCACTGGTAGGCCTAGTTGCTGGTGTCACGATATAAAGTCTACCCCGATATAGAGTCTCCCATGCCTGAAACTTTCTATTAGAATTTGTTCTGATTATGACAGTTAATAGTTATGGGAACGTATAATAATATAATCATGTTAAATAATTTAGCAACGTAATTCAATGATTTACTAATTGTTTGGTGGAGGGGTAGCGCATTGGATAGCACAATGGCATGGAAATCAGCGGAACTGAGTTCGATTCCTCTAGCTCCCGTGGGTTAGACGTGCTTTCTAGGCTGCTATTAACGACGTAGAAATCGGTTGAATCTGTTCTGTTAGTAATTGAGATTGATATTTATTCAGATTCATAGGCGTAGGGGACATTTCAGCGTTGGGGGGGGGGGGCAAAAATGAGACTTTTGCCCGAAAATTGTTTTTCGTACGGCCGAAATATTAAGAAAAATTTCCGTTACGTTTGCCCGAAAATTCTGACGACCTTTTTCTAGTCATCCGGCCGAAATCTTCTGAAATTTCCCGTTACTTTTTGCCCGAAAGGTTTTTTGTTCGGGCAAGTCTGATTTTTCGGGCAAGAAGACCCGGGAAAAAAAATAAAAAAATTTAAACTTTTTTATTTTTCCGGGTCTGCTTGCCCGAAAAATCAGACTTGCCCGAAATTTGGGGGGCATTTGCCCCCCCCCTGGACCCCCGCCTCCTACGCCTATGTTAAGATTGCTTCAAATTTTATGCGAGTATAGGCATTTCACGTTGAACGGGGAGACTTTATTTTATGGCCGATTATATAATAGGCCTATTCTCTCCTCGGATATTTTATTCCAGAATATAGTCGTGGGGAGGGAAATTTATTCTCAAACGGAACCGCCTGGGTGAACCTGTTTCGAAATAGTCTCCGGCGGGAGACGTTTAGGGGTAGACTGTTACGCTACACCCGCGTTTAGGCTATTGGCGTGCAGGTCTAGGGAATAACAGGCCATCGGTCGGCATACATTGGCTGCATAAAAGAAAATATTTACCCTCCAACTTAGCGCTGGCAGTAGTTAGGCGGCTTAGGCCTAATTCTTATTCTTATACATGCAGCAAAAATGGCGTACCGAGTAGGCCTACTCCTGGTTCGGGCAGCTTTTTCCAATCCCAGGAGGGTACAGCAAATATTATGGGACTACCCGGACTAGTCAGTATTAGGCTATTTATCATTTTAGAGTTCTAAGGTATTCTTCTAAATAATGTCAATTTAGACACAGGTTGGATTAATGACGACAATTCACATTTGAAAAGAAAATGGATTGATGAAAAATAATTCTTGCTTGTGTCATAAAACTATCATAGACAAAATTACATAAAATGTTAAGTCGCATATTTTGTGCTTTTTAATCTCCATAGGAACTTAAAAATTATCCAAAACTGACCAATTAGCCTACAAATGACTTGAAACAACTTTCTAAAATCAATAATCAGAATTTATAATTCAGATAGGCTATTTCCAAAACATTACAAAATGCAAAGAATTTGAAAGTATCCTACACTGAGATACTTGCAATTATTGGCCTATGTAATTTTAAGGCGATAAGAAAATTTAAAAAAATAAAACGGTAGAAGTCAATAAACAAATGCTCGGATGTCATCCAATCGTTACATCCCTGCCAGTCGATCATAGTTTAACTTCATAAATTTTGGGAATAAATCCTCTATAATCGCCCATGACAATCAATTGGTTCTTTTCTTCGTCGTAGTTCATTTTAAATGGATTATATCTGCTCTCTTCAATAAGAATTCTACTCCACCGAAGATCGGAATCAAAGAGAATTACTCGATAGGCTTGTGGATTTGCAACCAAAATCCGATCTTTTGAATCGATTAGAATATAACTAGAGGAGCGTATTTCCTGTCTCATACTTTGAGGAATGAAACGGCGGATGATCATGCTTCCATCCCGGGTAACTTCACATAATTCCCATTTAAATAGTGAGCATGTGATAGTTTCCACTTCATCGACACACACATAAGAAATGACAAAGTTTCCAGATGACGTTTCAACTGCACGTTGAGGAAACTCAACTTCTTGAGGTAAATGGATGGAAACAATTAGGTTATCATTTGTTCCATAGATTTCCAGTCGACTTAGTGGTCGACTTCCTCTCACTATCAACAAATCGCCATCTTTGGAAACTGACAGCAGAGATGACCAATCAATGCCAGTAGACATCCACCTAATTACATCGTAATCATTTCCCGATTCTCTGATAATTTTCCATATACATTGATTTCCTGTGTCAATAACCAACAGGCAGTTATCTTTCTCACTGGAAACAACATCTTCTGGAAACTTGACAGGCTTTAGATCGATTCTCTCTTTGAGAAGAAATGGTTCAGTGTCGTGGAAAACACGAATTGCACTGGAAAAAGGTTTTATTGTGCAGAGAACATAAATTTCTGATCGAAGTTTTGTAACTCCTATGAGAAATTCTTCCTCTCCCACTTTGAGATTTCCAATGAGGTTGTTGGAAGCTGGAAGTTGAACTAAGACAAAGAAAACATTTCGTTAACATTTCGTTATCATTTCTGTCCAATTAATACAAAAATAATTGCTATCGTATTCGTAAATTTATATCAGGCTACTTTAAAATAAAACGGTCCATGCTCATCGGTCGGGACAGTGCAGGGAAGTCCAATAAAATAATGGTTAATAAAAAGGTTTGGAAGCAATGTTCGGATATGACAAGTCGTTGCAACAACAGAAGTATATTGAAGGTCGAGACTCGTACAAACATACAGTGGAGCCACAAACTGTAAAATTTAATTATTTATATAGATCTACGATTGAGAACATCACAGAATAGGATCTATTCATGGATTTTGATGATGTCTACCGGTACTGTGAACATCATATTTCACTCAACGTTCAACAAACTATGTTGGCGATAGTGCATAATCTATTTCGTTGTCCAGAATTGTCGTAAAAGTAGCCAGGCCTGTTACAGTAGTAGTGTCAAAGTTTTACCAATAATAGGCCTACTTTGAAACATTGGAACATGACACAGTTTTGCTGTTTGAGCCGTTTGATTTCTAAGCTCACAAAATAATTAGGCTTGCTATTATTTTGTTTCTTCTGCGCTAATTAAAACTTGTCCAGGAAATTCGTGTTGAAATAACTTACCAAATGTCTTCTTGAACTGATCGCTGTCTATGTGGATATTGCGTCGTTGAATAGCCGCATGCACTGTGCTAGTATCTGACTGTGGAGTCCTGGTTAAGTATGAAAACAGCTTCACAAGGTCATGCCGTTCATCTAGAGATCGGAGATTTTCAGAAGCGACCTGCGATCGACTCCAAATCCAAACCACGGGATATCTGTCAGGAAAAGATTTCAGGATTTCGACTTCATCAGCGATCAGTTGACACATCAATATATTTAAGTCAGCCGGCCATGATTGGGTCATATCTTGTAGGTCGATGAGTCCTTGGATGAAGAGTTGTGCTTTCTGTTTCTGCTTTCTCCATGTTTCTGTTACAACCTTAGCCTTTACGGCAGCTAAAAAGAAAAGCATACAATATCAGCAAAGTCAATAATAATATTATGACATAACTGTCCTTGTCATTATCATTCAGAATTAGACCGCCAGTCTGCCCTTTAAGTTATTCCAGATTCTTAAAGCTTTCGCGCTTGGCTTGGGTCGTCTCAAGATTATAATACATTAAATATACAAGCCTACCGACATCGTCTCCACATACGTTTTCAAACGGGCTGATCGAGTGATGATGAATTTTGCATATTTTGAGCAATAGCCTATCATGATTCATTACACTCAAAATATTTATTTAAAAAACAGCGAGGGCAATCTTAGCCACACATAAACCTACAAACCAATGGTATGTATTCAACTTTTAAAAAAATCAAAGCTGTAGGTATAGGCATAACCTTAGTTTTTTTACATAGTTATATGCTACTTAGTAATGTTGCTATATTTGAAACAGTTTAAATGTAGGCCTACCTCCTCCGGTTTGTGCAACTTTTGCAACGACATTCTGTTTGGATTGCTTGAGACATCGAAGAAAATCCAAGTATCTTGTTTCTGTGGAGAATTTTCTAACGACATGTAAAAGTTCCTCATTGATTTCCATGTTGCTTCGATTTGTTTTGCCACAACGATGTTTCTTTCGAGTAATGAGTCTTGTTTGAACGTCTGTGAGACAATCTGTGGATCCCAACCGACTGATTAGATGTCTGGGTTGAATAGTCTCCGAAAAATAATGATAGTTATTCCTGTACAATGCGTATCTACCAACGTCTTTATAGAAAGCTGCAACACAAAACATCGACGAATAGCCCCTTCGGCAATCAACAGCTCTAAAACTTGATTCTTGCATTAATCTTGAAGTAGAAAGATTTCAAAGCTCTACTCCTAATATAATTAAGTGGGGCAACTGCTTAAATTGCTCGTTAATAAACTGAATTTCGAGTGGTGCTCTAGAAATATGGAGGCTACGATTGCAAGTATTGACAGCTGAGTAAAGTTAGATAGTTCTGAAGTTCTCCCAAGAAACACACGAAGCAAAATATTCGCTTGCCAGACACTGCAATTGTTGTCAGGTCTACTGTAACAGGTGTTTGTCTTCCATATGTAGGGAAAGAAGAAAGGAATAAAGCTCGATCGGATCAAATCATGTCGTATCCTGTTTCCCTCTCCATCAAACGCTATGGACAAATACAATTAGATTTTGCAATGTTACCATACGATTATGCAACACGACATATTCAAGTAGGCTCTTCACCGTTGCTACAATGATAAACTCTAGTATTGTCGGAGAGATAAAGACTCCGATCAAGCGATGGATTGAATCTGTGCCAGTACATCTAACTGAATCAACAACATTTATTAGAAGACAAATTATGTGAAATAAAAAACTAAACAACTCATGTCTCGTTTCTACGCAAACCTGCAAGATGTCTCCATATTCTCCGTTTCAATCGTCTCTTGGTGAGTCTTTGAAACCAACAGACATCTACTGACGCCATTCGAATGAACAAGTCATGTCCATGTTTACAATCAGGAGATTTTCTTTCGATCGTCACAAATGAAAGATAAGACTTCTGCAGAATCAGGTCCATCAGTTCTAGCGGAAGATCATTCATCTGAAATAAAGTTGCATTCTATAAAATATTAGGCTACATTAAAAACAATTATGGCAAAATAAGTGTGCCGTTTCCTGTTAAGGTATTAACGGCATAAAAATTGACTCACTAAAAAGTCCAGCTTTTTTGCACAGTTATCGAGTTCGAAGACAGCAAAAATCTGATTAAATGTTTCTTCTGGTATATGACTAGTGATATAACTTATATGTTTGTTTGCAGACTATGTACGAAGCACCTTTGGTGCCTTCCCTACGGAGATGAATGATTCTCGAGAAAAAAAAAATCTTAAGCTTGCGTAAGATATCTTGTGTTGAATGACTTGCGGACATCGATTCACTTTATGACTTTCAATTCTCTTTGCAGATTCGTCGAATGCTATAAAATAACAATAATCTTCAGCATCATGATAATCATCGACTTATGAGTTCCTTTGGAACAGGTTATAAAATAAAATAAAGTAAATCGATTTATGTAAGGTATTCGATAAACGTTCTGATCGACAAAATAATCATCTGCACAAGTTCTAGAGACGTAGTCAAAGAACACTAAAAACCAACCATTTGAAATGTGACTATAATAATTATTGTTCACAATCTTTGATGAATTTCTGCCTATACGTGGATTTACTGCTTGATTCTTTGTGCATATTCGTAAGAACTGGGCATATTATCAAATCTCACGATAACTAATATATTGACACTGTCTTGAAGCCGATATCCTACATTTTAATCTGATAAATCGTGCAAAAGCAACGTAGGTAACAGAATTAAGGTTTACTACTTGAGCCAGAGTAACCTAATTGCATATATTTTTAATCAAGCCTAGAGCTGGTGCATGCGATAGAACCTCGTGTTTTATTTACGCGGATAAAAAATCTATAGACCTACGGACGAGTTATAGGTTATTGCAAGCATGGAGAAATCAGTTCTTAGTAAAAGCTTCCATGTGAATGAAGAATTAAATAACATTCCGAAATAAATCTATTCTGAGCCTGTGCTTTAGCCTATTATTTACCTTTACAAAACTTTCGCCTTCCATCGAAGCTATATGTAATTTTCTCTATTTTCACTCGAATGCTTCCAGTAGTTTTGAGCAAATCATTGAACACTGTTTCAATTATGTCCTTCAGAGGTTCTCCATTTGCACAAATATCCTTTAGATGATCAACGTCGCTTTGTAGACGACAGTGGAAATAGAGGGAGACACTATGACGAACGCTGGCTCCGATCAATCCAAGCTTTACCAATTCCCAGATTCGATTACTTTCAGGTATGGACCTCTGACCAAGAAGGTTAGTAATGCTTGCTACAATTTGCTGGTCTGCCTCAATGGTTTCCGCTCCCATTGCGCTTAAGCTAGCGTTTGCTTGAACGAGCACTGAAAGCAACGAAAATAGTTTTGTCTTATAATGTTATAATGTTACTTGTATGCATGTGAAAGGACTGCCTCTTTGTTTTGCTTATTATACTGCACGTCTGCCTACAGAAGTCAATTAAGTAGGCTACGGAGAAGTGTGTTCTTGAACAACAAGTCTAAATTGTTGGGTTTTTTTGTTCAGCAAACGGAAAATCATGGACGAGAACAAACACAACGGTTATGGTTGAACGTTTTCAACAACAGCTTGAGGATTTCAAATCAGTTAGTTAAGAATATGGGTAGCTTAGGTTAGTTTTTATGGAGGCTTCTGCTGAAGTTTATCAGTTATAGGCCTATTTGGTGCATCATTAGTGTCATCAGGGCTCTAGTACAAAGACATTTCTGCTTTTAAAGTACGGTAGCAATTACAAATAATGATCAATTTACCAGGAGGAAAATTCCCCATGCAGATAGGGGAACATGCGGGAACAGCTTGTGAAGAACTCTATCACAGTTTTCGAGCATCGTAGCCATTTATAATCTCCACGACACACACATAAGCCTATATCTATTTGCTACATTCTCCCCAACTTTCTCCTTATACACGAAGATGTAAGCTAGGCCTATGCCCAGTCGGTGAATAAGATGATCTCAATGGCAAAGAGTTTTTTCTATAAATAATATTATTGCTAATTTCTATCTATGTTGAGACAAGAACGTGATAGTAACCTACCTCCGCCATTTTCAAATAAGTCTGCAATGTGACTTTGATTGGTCGAACGAAGACATTTTATGGTCTGCCAAAAACTGCTTAAGCTGCTTCTTCTCAAGATCTTCAGCAGTTCTTCGTTCTTCTCGTAAGACGTTGTCTTCAAAGCAATAAATTCCATCTGTCTTTTATTGATGACTCCGGTGGCAAATAATCGAGAAAGCAGATCACATGTTTCAAGGAAGTCGACCAAATAATCCTCGTTAGCATAGATTGTTGTGATCTCTTTCTCACACAAAGGCCAATCTCCACCAAATTCTGGCTTATATTCTAAAAATTAAATATTTACCTAACTAAACCAGTCTTAAGCAGTGATAAACAATTTGATAGTTAGAGAATACACGTTTACAACTTTACATAACAGCGGTATGTGTATAGGTCCTATCGATTAATAGTCTAATTAGCACACCCACTAACGTGTCCTGGGCATGACGTTAAACTGCATCTATCCTCCGCCACAGGGAACCATCAACTTCCATGTGCCGGTCCTAAGCCCGGATAAAAGAGGAAGGTTTGCCAGATGGGTGGCGATACTCTGGCAGTAGAAGACCAAGACGATTGAAGTCCGCAAAAACCACGACACAAGTGACATAGCGGCCCAGTTGCTTCAAGTTGTCATGATGTCAGGGCCGGATTTACATATAAGCCAACTAAGCAACTGCTTAGGGCCTCCGGAATCTGGGGGCCTCCAAAAGTGAGCTTAAAAAATTCAGTGGATTATAAATTGTAACTTTAATATTAATATTGACAATTTGTACAGGATAGAAAATATAAATAACACGAGACATTCAATTTTGATTCAATTATAGCAATTTAGGCCTATATAGGCCTACTTTTAGCTAATTGGATGTTAACCATGTGGCCCCCTAATGTCCTTCAACTTATAAAAAGTGGCCCTCGTGTCCTACAACTTCGAAAAAGTGGCCCTGAAGCAGGGCCGGATTAAGGCATGTTCAACATGTTCGGCCGAACAGGGGCCCCCACACTTTAGGGGGCCCCACACATGCGAAAAAGACTGTTTTTGAGAAAATATTGGTATATTCTGATGAAATTTCGGCCAAAAGACAAAGGTCGTCAGATATTTCGATTGATTGACAGCGCATTTATATCAAGTCAACCAAACTGCTAAAAAGTTATCAGCTGATTTGGACGAGAAAATCGGTAGGCTATATTCTGAGGAAAATGTTCGACCAAACGACTTAAAAAGGTCGTCAGATTTTTCGATTGAAAATTCAAAAAAATTTCGAACAGGGCCCCGCATTTCTTACTCCGGCCCTGCCCTGAATTCAAAAAAGGTTGGGAATCACCGCGTTAGAGACTAACAGATCAAACATGGATTCTTGGCGCAATATGCCTTAGGAATATTATACCCGGTACTTAGATCTAGCAATATGCATTTTGTCTGTTTCTATCCTTAAGTGGGCCTCATAATTGAAATTGCTTAGGGCCTCACTCTGCTCAAATCCGGCCCTGCATGATGTGGAGCAGACATGCACAGGCCGGTCAGGACAGACCGGTGAAGAGAGTCGGTGGAGAGGGCATTGGACACAAAACGGGCTTGTCCCACTGGTTGTCTTTCATGCCTCTTTCCTAACATTCTCTTCAAGCAGACAAGGCGGTCCAGCTACTTCAAGATATAATGGTATGAAGTTGACCTGCTAGCATGTAGAAACTGGGAGATGACACGAGACAGATTCAAAGAGTGGCGTCGGACACCTACGGGGGTTGCGCCTATGGTTTGTGATGATGATGATGATGATGATGATGATGACACCCACTAGCATAGTAATGTTATATTCATTCATTCAAACTCATAGGCCCTATTATAATCACTTCAAGGCGACTGACATTGCATCGTTTTCAATTGCAAACTTTTACAGCAACATGGACATAATGTATTTACGATATGCAAAAATTGGAACAGATAGCAGCGAGAAGAATGGTCATAAAATACATAGCCTAAATTATCAGAAATATGATATCTCACCTCCATTTGTAATCAGGTAGTTTGCAAGATGAATCTGTTTTACGTCTTGTAAAGCTCCGACCAGTTCTTCGAAATTTTCTGTGACTATTATGTGTTCAATGATCATTAAGTTTCTTTTGCGATAAGTTTGCTGAGCCCTGATTTCATCGATGTATTTTTCGGATAAAGCATTTCTGGCTCGAAGTTTATTCAATAATCCGAAATCTGGGTCCATCCGTTCCTCTAAAAAGTCTCTGCGCTCAGAAAGCATTGTTCCCGAAATTTCTGGCCGTGTTCTTGTCGGCTAAACTCCTTTTCATGACATTGAACGCATCAGCTGTAAAATTTTTGTTTGAGATTTATAGACTTTGAATAAAATTACTCATGCACACATAAGGTCTACGTGTCATGAAAACTGGCGGGTTCGTTCAAACAAGTGAGAGTGAGAGAGACAGACAGACAGACAGACAGACAGACACAGCCAGACAGACAGACAGAGGACTTACTTCCTCAGATTTCTTAGACCGCTTTCTTCAGCTTGCTCTGAGCGGCTGACAAAAAAAATCCTAAGAGTTCTTCACTTTCATTCAGTGGCGTAGCTAGCTTTTCATGGGCCCGTGTGCAGAAGTTCCGCATGGGCCCCTGAATGGCCTTGTTAGGCCTGTATTTTGAGTTCATGCAATCAGCATAAGAATTGTAGAAAAATAATACGGGGGTCAGACGTTGACCTATGTGGAGTTGGGACCTGGGCGAACGATGAGGACTTTACTATGGCGTCCAAAGAAAGACTGGGGTTAAACCCACAACCCTCCGCAATTCTTACTCTGCCTGCAATCAAGATCCCTAAGACAAATCAATGACATTTTGCTATTAGACCTCACATAATAAACATGAATGCAGCACGAATTAAACAGATAATCTAAAGTGCTATGCCTTCGTCGATTTTGAAATCTACCACTTAGCATAATTATTATACTTAACCACTTCTAGTAGGCCTTCTAGCCTACAATGTCATGGCATCATAGAGTTTATTTCTAGCATTTTGTTCTGCAGAAATTGTCAATCATCTATCACTTCAGGTCCACCGTCCATGATTTGCAATGTGCACACCAAAAAGACACAATCATCAAATTTGTTCTTGTAGGCCTACCTAAAAATAAGTTTTGCAATATTCCATGCAAGTGCAAAATAAGGGTAAATAGGCTATATGTGATTCCCTACAACCCTGATCTACACGTGCTCAATTTTTTTGTTTCCCCGATTGTGGAGTGAGAGCTGAGAGAAGTTGAGAACAGAGTGAGGATTGTAGTTTGGTTGTGAAACAGTGACAAGAAGACTACCACCTGAAACCCCGACAATTCTCACCCTGGTTGAGGGAGATGCCAGGTCACCACCGTTACCACATCCAGTAAATGACCGGAATATACAAGCATGACTGTGACAAGTAGCCTCTGAGATTTCTACGGCGCACCTTTATACGAATGCGACAGATACATGATTATCACACCTATCCTATAGATAGCTTATAGGCAGTGATTAGGCACCCATGCCACTAAGTCTTGCATAGGAAAGCTAATCAGCTAAATAGAAATCTAATGCTGCATGGTATGATTCGTTTCTTGTTCTCAGCTGAAAACTATGTTAGACCTTTTTCATGACTCGGCACAAAAGCACAAGTTAAAAGGAGTTCAGTAGACTGAGTAGGGCCTAGGCCTACAATTTTTTCCTATCAAAGAACGGCGGTTGACAGGCGTCACTGCATCAGTAGAGTAAAGAAGTAACGCAAGTGTGTTCATAAAACTACATTTGTCACAAAATAATGCGAATTACTAATTAGGTTCGATTAATAATGTTTTAAATATTTAGCAATCTCTGTGGGCCCCTGGAGGTTGTGGGCCCGTGTGCTTTGCACACATTGCACACATGGTAGCTACGTCACTGCTTTCATTGTACAAAACCACCAGTCTGTCAAAAACGCCCAGCTTATGTAGACCTACACAGATAAAGAAGTAAACATCGACCATTTTGTAACACTGTCTCATTTGCAGTTGTAGACCTCAGCAGTCTCTAACTCTATCTAGTTTCCCGGTTCGGAGTCGTATATATATATAGTTATATACAAAATTACATATGTGTACTGTGTATATACAAGTAACTCATAATGGGTAGGTAGGCTGCGCATAAGATCACCCAATCAAATCATTAACCGATGCGATTATTGTTAATAATGGGGCGTTGGCAAAATGAACTGCAACATCGAATGGCATGTGATAATGATTGTGCTATTTCACATAGGTATAACAACATCATTCCTCTCATAGGTCGGTCCAATTATAAGCTTCATGCATATAATTATGCGCATATCGGAGTATGATTTTGCAAGCTCAACAGCAGTTATATTTACGTTCAGTGGCAAAATTTCATCAAAAGATTTTCAACAGAACAAAAGTTATATCACTTTTAGTGAGACCACCCACTTTTGACGCTCATAAACATAACGCAACAAAAGTATCAAAAACGTACTTTTGTCGAAATTTTTAACAAATAACACCTCTCAAATCTTTCTTGTGGAGAGAACCTTTCCTGGGGAACTTCCCCTAGAGATGTCTAGATTAAACACTGGTACATTTTAATGGAAATTTGGTAGAAAAGACTAGGAAAGGACATCAGATTTTAAAGTGCCAGAGTTGGCACGTTTTTCTTAAATTTAGTGTGGAAGACTACAAACGTCGTCATAGAAATGTCCGGTCAACGAGTGTTATCGTTTCATTTGCCCCGCCTCTTCTAAACTGTCTGTATCAGTCACTGCCCCGTTCCCAACATCAAAGCCTTCTGCTTAATATCGACCTAAATTAAGCCACAGAAAACAGCAGACAGCTTCATTTGACAAAAAGCACTAACGGATGTAGCCTAAACATAGTTTTGTGTTAAAGTTATACACAATTCAAATGTATGCCTATAGCCTATCAGTTATTTTTATTTCATCGGCAGCCCATGGTCCTTATAGGGTACTCGTCAGTTTCATGACCCCAGGAAGTATCCGGGACCGAATGACTGCACTGACGTTATAACTCTAATCCTGACCGACCCTCACGACGCCTAACATGAGCCCTAACCGACCCGCACGACGCCTAACATGAGCCCTAACCGACCCGCACGACGCCTAACCTGAGGCCTAACCGACCCTCACGCTGTATATTTTCCTTTAACAATTTCGAAACCGACTCACAAGAAAAGAATAATTTGTTGGGGTGGGGGTCGTGAGACTGACAAGAACCCTTTAGGTTTGCAACGAATATTGGCCCTGATGAACATTAAAAAATAGTTACTGCTCACCCTTTGCGATCAAATACATGTATATAGTCAAAGCAGTGTATAGTCAATCGCATGTTTATTCTAAAATTACAACGCATGTAGAATATTATGCAGCCCACTGTTCTCAGCAGGCCTACACGATCGAGGCCAATATTCGCTGCCAACCTAAGGTCCTCTGTAGAAGGCCCGGTAAGCACAGATCCGCTGTACTCAGAAATAATACACTAGCCTACTGCAATGGTATTTAATTACGGGTTGCGTGTAGACCTAGTTCTATGGTTACAATCCTGGATGAGTAGGAGGATGGCGGTGCTAATACTAATTTTGTTCGTTCATTCTCTGTCCTCAGGCAGGTTCGTATGTCCATTGTTCAACGGCGTCATACATCTCCATTTTCTATAGACTCTATGACCTTTCTAGGCCTAGCCTTCCTCTGTCATCATTCAGTCTAGCAGCATCATTCTTGGACTTCATCGTGTCTTTTCCCCCTCAATCAATTCTTCCTTCAATGATGTAAGTCTGATCTTATTATTGCAATAGGGTGGGTGATAGGTAAGTGGGACAGGCCACTATAGTGGGACACCTAAGCTAGTGAGGCTTACATGCTTATTATGTCCAATACATTCAAAATCTAAAAATACATGGTGTATGGCAATATATCCGACGTCATTAATATGTGCGTACACACGTTTTTTGCGAAGTGTTTAAAGACCTTTGGTGGTGCGTGTAACATTCGATGTTCGAAAGTTAGTGAATTTGCGGTTTTCATAATTTTGATAACACTAACTTGCTAAGGCCCTTGTCGACACCAACGATAAATAATTCTATTGAATGCAATTTATGTTGAAATATACTGGCGAAATGAACTACCAGAAACCGTTTTTATCAACAAATCTCAACATGCATTTACAAAATATGCTGGTGTATAGGTGTCCCACTTTAGCGACAGCTGTGTTGTCAAAGTGGGACAGCGATCTGCTGCTAAAGTGGGACGGCCTATTGCAGCTGAATTAAGCATACGTGTTGATAGGCCTGTTGAATATAAGCCTATATAAATCCTAGATTACGATTACGTTGATTGTTTTAGATGTCTTTGTAACTCTGTTGCCAGTTCCAGTTCGGAAAAGACCAACAAGCACTAGACTATAGTGATTAAGTCGCCTACTCACTTAGGCCTAGCCTACTGACCAGCAAGGAACATGGCGAGTTTCTGAAAGAGAAGGTCACTCGACATAAGCCTAAGAAAAACAAGGGGGGAAGAGAACTTGAATGGACCTACTTCTAATGAAAGCAAAGTAAAGAGACAGAAGAAAGAAAATGAAGTGATAGCTAAGCTGAAAAACAAGAAAGCAAAAAAGAAAGCTGGGACGGACTATTATAGGTCTACAAATGAGCCCTCCACTTGCTACGAGTGTAGTGTTGTTGAGAACAGTAAAGCCGACAAGAACCTCGCACAATCTTGGATACAATGCAGCCGCTGTTTTCTGATTTTTTTGGTGCTCTCTGTGCGCAACAACTTACCTTCTAGCCTTAAGTTATCATTGACTACCTTTTTGTATGTTAACTAGGCTTATAGACCTTTAAGTTTTGGTGCAAATAGAGCCTAACAGTGTTGGACCACTTTAGTAGCAATAGTGGACCACTTTACCGTTTTTCGAAGAAAAAATAAATTGTCGTGCCTTCCTAAGAAACAACAAGTTATGGACCACTTTAATAACTATTTTGTCCCACTTTAGCAGCTCCTGGAATCAGACACAGTCTAAACTATCTGTTTATGCATTTAGTTTGGTCTGTTTTACTATATCGACTCCTCGACTGCACGTCATTCCCTTAAGTGTCCCACTTACCCATCACTCACCCTACCCCTCGACCAAGTTGTGGTCAATCCATTTTCTCTGTCGTCCTCGTATTGGCCTCCAGCATAGACCTTTTCTCTCTCACCATCTGTAAGATTTCGTCGTTCGTTTTGTGCTCCCTCATTCCCTCCTGCCGACTCTTTCAATTCTGCGTCAAATCCACAATTACAAAGGCGCTAATGGTCTTTGTTAGAACACATTGTCGTGAAACTGAAACCTCTAAGCCTACAGAGGAACGCTCTGCCTTATTGGCTACGTGAAGTGCACATTTTTTGTGCTGGTAGAACGAACGATACGGTCGTCACATTAGGCCAGCGCATGCATCCTACTGGCAACCATGTTCAGACTAATTTCGTGTATAGTAGGCCTATACAGTCGTGCAACGAATTTATGTCACATAGCCTACTATTGCTGACATTTACCCTGCTGCTGTGACTGTCTGTCTGTCTCTGCCTATTTCGCTGTCTCTCTCTGTCTCTGTTTTTTGTCAATCTCTCTCTGTTTCTCTGTGCGTGTCTCTCTTTCTGTTTCTCTCACTTTCTATAAATGGAAATACGCGTAGGGCCTACACGTATTCCCTTATTCACCGCACGATACTTTAGATTTACTTAAATGCACTAATAACTGCTTTGCAGTCCAAAGACAGTAAAACACATGATGAAAATGTCTAGTCATGACACCCTCAGTCCGTTCCACTGTCTAACTCTCTGTCCCAACTTCCGTCCGTCCGTCCCTCTTTACCTCCTTCCACACGTGCGCGTCCCTGCATCTACCCCCCCTACTTCCAACCATCAGTCCATTCGCGTGCATTCTACTAATAATTATTGTTCTGTTATAATTATAGATTAGTTGCTAAAGTGGGCTTGGCCACTGCCTGCGCCGGATTCAGATAAACAGAGTAACACGATCTTCTAATATTTTGATTAGTAATAATTTTTTTATTGTTATTAGGCTTTGGTTCATGAGCTGCAACATCCATGGCATGTGATGAGGATGATTCATGTAGGTTTAGGACTATAGTTTAGTTGCTTAGACACGATTTATAAACATCATAACCACAGCTATTATCACCTCACCAGTTCCATTAGACCAATGCACGTTTTGATAATAGAACAGTAGAAACGGTATTACGACTTAGTCTATCGGCATATTCTTCACAGCATCCGGAATAATTGTTCAAGATTACGGCGAAATTATGGACAATAGTAGGCCTATGTCGGGTGTCAAATGTTGTAGACTACAATAATTATTATTGTGTACACAGCCATACTCGAAGTTAAGAACCTGTCTTGCATGGTTGCAGGCAGACTTACTGTACAGACTATAAGCATAATTATATCAAGCATCAACATGTAGGCCTTAATTTAGTCGATGTGAAATAAATAGGCCTACACTCTTAACTGAACAGTCATAGAATAGCCACTAGTCCAGCGGGCCTAACCCTGACCTACGAAACATTTTACAAATAATGGACCTGAGAAAGTTACCATTCCTATGCTAGCCTACATTTATAGACTGTCGAACGCATTTCAAGAATGTCCCTATTTTAAAGTTCCAAATGTAACATCGTTGACATATAATAACTGACATAATTATTATGCTTAGACACGGTAGTGTTACTGCAAGCAGCAAACTATAGTCACTTGCATCACCTCAGTCAAGATAATTATGATTTTGTGACCGTTAACTCCGTGAGGTCGTTAAGATTCCATAGTACGGGTGTAGCCTGTGTAGGACATTCATTGTCCGTTCCACTACAACTCTGCTGGGGCTCCTCTTCCGTCAATTACTATCAACGTCATGTTCTCAGCACTATTCACGTTTCCGCATGCTGAACAGTAGGCCTACTATGACTTTACCTATCCGAAGGTTTCCTAATACAATACAGTTCTGTTTCAATGAGTAAATAAATGTCTCAATTTTGGTTTAAAAATTAATTTTGAAATGAAGCAAATGTCCTTTTGGAACAAAATGGATAGGCCTAATATGTAAACCGTAATAAAAAAATACTTACTGACTGTGTTTCCTACATTGAAACGAAACAGGAAAATTGTTCTGTGAAATAGATGAACCGTCGTGGGCCTATCAATATATCCTATAGGCTAGTAGAATGAACTTATAAACTTTGTAAAGAGGGTAATATCAAAATAGAGTTGTTTGCTATTAATTAGGCTATAATTATTTCATTGCATAATCTCAAGCCCAGCGCGTTCGAATGTGTACGTCAGGATAAAGTCGGTGAGCTAACAAATTTAGAAGAGCTGGGCATTCAGTGAATATTGATCAGTAAGCTTACGTTTTACCAACAATGTGAACTGAGAACTTGGTCGACAAGCCAACCGGCACCAGTTGCAATACGAAACACCGGATAACTAAGCAACATACTAATTTGCAACGTTGTTTGAAAACTATCTTCAAGCGTCCTTGACTCCTTGCATTTTCTTACTGAAACACATAATGGTGAAGTCACTAAATTTTATTTCTTATCAGTCTTTAAAACAATTGATAAAATCAACAATGAGCAGGACGCATAGCTGACTTGAAAGAATAGAAAATTTAATTACGAATGTCTAATTATTATGTAGCCAAGATTATAGACACGATACACAATAATATAATACATCCATTAGATCTAATTGTGAAGACTGCACGTATACGAACTGGCCTAAATCAAGTTCTTTAGAAGCGAAATAATTTTTAGACTGCATATATAGGTTTAGAACAAACAACAGTGTCATCACTATTTTGAATGCACTACTTCGATGTAGGCTTGTAGCTGTGCAATGTGTGCATATTTTGACTTGAAACGGAATAGGCCTATTATCGGGGAGAGCCCTCTTAATTCGAAGCTAACGACCAATTGTTTCTTTGTTTTATCATGGCATAGCGTCAGTGGAAGACGGCCCGAAACCTTTAGCAGAATTCCATTCCATCGGAAATTGGAATCCAACAGAATCACTCGATCTTTTCCTGCGTCCGCAACTAAAACTCGATTCTTCGAATCGATTAGAAGATTAGGGCCTACGTGGACACTGGACAGCATAGAATTCTTGCCCTATACATTGAGTGATAAAGAGACGTTTGGTCACTTCCCAGATAAGCCACTGAGAGATCTCAACATCCTCTTCATCATCAATGCACTCGCGTAGAATGATAAAGTCTCCAGTCGAAGTCTCTACTGCATGTTGAGGAAACTGGATGTCTTGGGGCAAATGGATGGACAGAAGTAGGTTGGCATCTGTTCAGTAGATCTCCAGTCGAGATAGTGGAAGCTGAAGACACTGGAATGGCTACACTGTAGGCAACTGGATCTCCATGGTTCTTTGTTACATAGACGGCTTTTGAGAGGGGAAGTTTCCGCAGAAGTGAGATCATTAAGACAAGAATAAAAAACAAACGGTCGGGATCAGTAGACAAGAACGATGCCCGGATGCTGATGACGTCATCCAATCATTGCATCCATGCCAGAAAGTCAATCATAGTTTCACTTCATAAATTTTTGGACTAAATCCTTTATAATCGCTCAAAACGACCAGTTGATTCTTTGCTTCATCGTAGTTCATTTTCAATGGATAGCTGCATTCGTCAATAAGAGTAATATTCAAACGAAGATCGGAATCCAAGAGAATCACTCGAAAAGCTTGTGGGTCTGCAACCAAAATGCGGTCTTTTGAATCGATTAAAATATAATTAGTTCTTGAAAGTAGTTCTTGCCCCATACTCTGAGGAATGAAACGACGGATGATCATGCTTTCATTTCGGCTAACTTCACATATTTCCCATTTAGATATTGACCTTGTGATATTCTCCACTTCATCAAGACACAAGTGAGATATGATGAAATTTCCAGTTGAAGTTTCAACTGCTTGTTGAGGAAACTCAATTTCTTGATGCAAACGGATGGACAGAAGAAGGTTAGCATTTTTTCCGTAGATCTCCAGTCGTGATAGTGGACTACAACCTCTGACAATCAGCATATCATGATCTCTGGACACTGACAGAATTGATGACCAATCAATGCCAGTTGACAGCCATTTAGTTACATTGTCTTTATTATATGCTTCTCTGCTGATTTTCCAGATACATTGATTCCCTACGTCAATAACGTACAGGCAGTTTTCTTTTTCACTAGCTACAATATCTTGTGGAAATTTAGCAGTTTTTAATTCTATTTTCTCTTGAAGAAGAAACGGTTTTCTGTCCTGGAAAACACGAATTGCACTTGGAGGAGATTTTAATGCGCAGAGAACATAGATTTCTGATCGAAGTTTTGTAACTCCTATGATAAATTCTTTCGCTCCCACTTTGAGATTTCCAGTGAGGTTGTTGAAAGCTGGAAGCTGAACTAAGACAAATGAAACATTTCGTTATTATTTCAGTCTAATTATCGTATAGGCTAATCATAAATTTATATTGGGCCATTTCGAGATTAACTCATCGGACTCATCACCAAACCATGATGAACGAGAATAGTTTTCAAACGCTTGCAGAATGGGAAAAAGAAAGATCAAGAAGTTTTTCGTGGAGATTGTTAGGTAACTTATTTCAGAAAAACTATCAGTCAATGAAAATGTTTTGCTCCGAAGTTGAGCTTTCCGTAATAAAGTTGTGAGTCTCTTAAGCTAATTCCCGAGTAAATCAGTAGCCTACGTTTATCCTAAGTAGCCTACAGGATTTACGTAGGCATATTATACATGTGTTCCCAATGCATTATTAATGAAATGCGACAATATGAACACAAAGGTCGGTTGTTTTGTAAACTCGCTCATTATCGTCTGTTATGCATTTAAACTTGTGCAAGAAATATAACAATTTGCTATATAATTAGTTTTCTTGTGAAATAACTTACCAAATGACTTTTTGAACTGATCGCTGTCTATGTCAATATTGCGTCGTTGAATTGTCGAATGCACTTTGTCAGATTGTGAAGTCTTCGCTATGCATGAAAGCAGCTTCACAAGGTCATGCTGTTCATCTAGAGATCGGAGACTCTTGAAAGCGATCTGTGATCGACTCCAAATCCAAACCACGAGATGTCTGTCAGGAAAAGAATGAAGGATTTCCACGTCGCCATCGATCAGCTGACACGTCAATGCATTTACATGTAAGTCAGCCGACCATGTTTGGGTCATATCATGTAGGTCGATGGGGCCTTGAATAAAAAGCTGTGCTTTCTGCTCATGTTTTCTCCATGTTTCGGATACGACCTTAACCTTTATGGCATCTAAAAAGATGTGCAGCCATTTTTAGCAAAGTCAATAAAATTATGACATAACATGTAGGCCTACTTGTCATTATCATTCAGAAATAGATAATCCTTCAAGTTATTTGTATTTGTTTATAACGTTTCGCGATAAGCTTTATATCATTATGTAGTAGATTAAACATACCAGCTTACCTACATCGCTTCCATAATAGGCCTGAATCAAAATTTGTTTGGGTAATCGCAGTTTTGCACCATCGTTGAATGCTAATTGACAATTTTACAATCGTTGAAACAGTTTAAATGTAGGCCTACCTCCTCCGGTTTGTGCAACTTTTGCAACGACATCCTGTTTTGATTGCTTGAGACATCGAAGAAAATCTAAGTATCTTCTTTCAGTTGAGAATGTTCTAACGACATGTAAAAGTTCCTCATTGATTTCTATGTTGCTTCGACTTGTTTTTCCACAACAATGTTTCTTTCGACTAATGAGTCTTGTTTGGCCGTCAGTGACGCAATCTGTGGATCTCAACCGACTGAATAGCACTCTGGGTTGAATAGTCTCCGAAAAATAACGATGGTTAGTTCTGTATATGGCGTATAATAGATCAACGTCCTTATAAACATCTGCAACGCAATCATCAGCGACGTCAATCAAGATTATGCAACACGACACTTTCCCGTTGTCACAATAACAAATTCTAGAAATGGATTCATGAACTCTCAGACTCAGATAAAAAGACAACGATGGATCGAATGCGTACTGATCCCACAACAATAATTACAAGAAGACAACTGTAATAAATTAAACAACTCATGCTTCGCTTTTGTGTAAACCTGCAAGATGTCTCCAGATTCTTCTTTTGAATCTTCTCTTTATGAGTCTTCGAAACCAGCAGTTCTTTCGATCGCCACAAATGAAAGATAAGTCTTCTGTAGAATCAGATCCATCAGTTCTAGTGGAAGATCATTCATCTGAAATTACATCACATTCTATAAGTATAAATATTGAAAGTAAAGACAGAATAGGTAAATTCGAGCGTTCCAACTGTGCTGCTTCCTGATTATGGTTTGACGACGTAAGAAGAAATTGACTCGTGGTCCAATTCTCTAAAATTATATTTGGAAAATTTTAGCATGTTCAAAAATTATGTTATCAGGCATTAGAGATATATGAAAAACAATTTGGCTTAGTTTTTTTAAATCACGGTGTATGCTATGCACATGTATGAATTTATGTAGGCCTATGTATGAATTTATGTAGGCCTATGTAAGTATGTACGTATGCATGCATGCATGTATGTATGCATATGTAAGATATCTCGTGCGGAATGACCTGCGGATATTGGTGTAAGCTTACTATACGACTTTCCATTCCTCGTTCAGACTCGGCGAATGCTAAAAAGATTAAAATAATCATCAGCATTATTATGATAATCGTCGCCTTATGAGTTCATCACAGGCAGGCTATAAATTCGATTCTTGTAAGCTGTTGAACCAACGATGTGAACGACAAATCATTATTACTCTGGGGACGAAGATACGGAAGAATAGATCAATGTGAAAACCTTTCGAAAACTGAGTAAAATAGTTCGCAAATTCGCAATCTCCGGAGAATTTCTGCCTATACCGACTAAGTAAATAATAAACACGCACAAACAAAGTAGGTCACAGAGGAACTGTTTACAACTTAAGCGTAAGCCAGAGTAGTTGTATTTTTTTAACAAGCCTATATTGAATGTAGTAAAGTCTTGGATTATCTTTACTTTGAAGTATTTTATCATTTTGAGTAAGCCTATATCAAAAGGCATTAATTGCAATGGTGGAAAGATACTTTGCCAGAACCAGACTGAGCCTCGACGTGATAAAGCTGGGAAACCAGACATTCATCGACTAAGCCTGCTAGTATCCCCCCCAAAATTATTTTAAACCAGTGCTTTATATCTTACCGTTACAAAAATGTCGGCTTCCATTGAAGCTATATGTAATCTTCACGACTTTTACTCGAATGCTTCCAGTAGTTGTCAGCAAATCATTGAACACTGTTTCAATTATGTCTTTCAGATCTCCATTGGCACAAATATCCTGAAGATGATCAACATCTCTTTGTAGAAGACAGTGGAAGTAGAGGGAGACACTATGACGAACACTGTCTCCAATCAATCCAAGTTTCACCAATTCCCAGATTCGATTGCTTTCAGGTAAGGATCGATGACGGAGAATGTTGGTAATGCTTGTTACAATTTGCTGGTCTGCCTCACTGGCTTCCGCCCCCACTGCACTTAGATTAACGTTTGCCTGAACGAGCACTGAAAAACAACGAAGTAGCTGTGTCTTATAATTGTTATTTTTTATGCATTAAAAAAGACTTCGTCTCTATTCTGTCTGTGTAAACTGCGCTTTATCCAGGAAAATTTAAGTGAAACTAGACCCGAGAAAGTTTGCACTAAAATAATTATTGTTCACTGCTGCTACTAAGTTTCCAATCGGTAGGCTACCAGGTAAAGCAAAACCGATTAGCGAATAATTCCGTCACAGATAAACAACGACGTACCAGCACAAAATTTTAATGGATTACTTTGAACAATTATGCAGTATTACAAGCTTCTAATTCTAGTGATTGTGCGATATAAAAGTAAATACTTGAATACATAACCTTATTCTGGTGATAGCAATTAAATCGTATTCTCCAAATTTCTAGAGTGCCATTCGAAAGCCAAGCGCAGGGCACCAGCTTATTCACGAGCGCTGTATCAAGTCGTAAGGGTTGTCCAAAAGAGTAGTTCGAGGTGGTCGTAGTCCGGATACCGAAGAATCACAGGTGGCAGGATAGCTGTGTTAAGGTAGGTTGCGTTTAGGTCGAGAGTTGGAAGACGAAATATCAGGTGAGTCGGGGTAAGAGTGTCTGAAACTGTGAGACTTCCCTAGTTTTGAATGGAAAGCCTCATGATTGATAAATAGAGGAGATTTAGGAAGGTGATGGTGGGTGACTGGAAAAGATGGAGGAGGAACGGGAAAATAATTCTGGAGGCAGATTATTCCAAAGGCGTGGGGGCAGTGTTTGAAATGGTTCGGTTGGAGAACATGAGATGAGTAGTGACAGGAGGTCGAGAAAGAGCGAGACAAGCGGATGATCGGGTGGAAAGGGTTGGCTGAATGGTGAAGAGTTCACGAATATATTTTGGCTGAGAGTATTGCATGGGATTGTAGGAATGTAGGTATGGATAGGACTTTGAAATAAATTCATTCTGTGATTTTAAGACAATGTAGTTATTTCAGGATTGGAGTGATGTGATGATGTTTGGGAGTTCTGGTGACAACTCACGAATATTTGTAATCGGCGCTAGGATTTGGTGGTAGTATGGGAACTGGTGCTGCGTTTAAAATATCAGGTAAGTGCTAAACGTTTTGACTGACTTCTGACACTTTTTGCGGCTCTATTTCTCATCGGAACACAGTGTACATCAGCTTGGCTCATATTGCTGAATTTTCGTAACTTTATCTTTGCAGGCGTGGCTTCAGACGCCTGGCTATTATTTAGTTCTAAGCAACTGCTCATTTTTAATAACAGATTCTATGTTAAGATAAGTATACAAGGTAAGAACCTCCTCCATTTTCAAATATTACTGCAAGGTGACTTTGATTTGAATCATGAAGACATTTGATAGTCTGCCAATAACTGCTTAAGCTGCTTTTTCTCAAGATCTTCAACAGTTCTTCGTTCTTCTCATAAGATGTTGGCTTCGAAGAAATAAATTCCATCTGTCTTTTATTGATTACTCCGGTGGAATACAATCGGAAAAATAGATCACATGTTTCCAGGTGGTCGACTAAATATTCATCGAAAGCATCGATTGTTGCGATTTCTTTCTCATGCAGAGGCCAATCTCCGCCGAATTCTGGTTTGTATTCTAAAAACGAAATAGCGACCTAACTAAACCAGTCATTGCACAATTAAATAATGCGTGTTTAGATAAATAGCCCACATGCATGCCTATTCGACTATGACCCAAACTAATAATCATAGGCGTACGGGAGATTTCAGCAGTGGGGGGGGGGGCAAGATTGAACTTCTGCCCGAAAAATACATCCGTGAAAAAATTGACGACCTTTTTTTTTTAGTCGTTCGGGTCTGTGTTTGCCCGAAAAACCCGACTTGCCCGAAAGTTCACGACCTTTTTTTAGTCATCGGGGGCTTTTGCCCGAAAAAACCACCACACTTGCCCGAATTTGTGGGGGAATTTGCCCCCTGCACCCCCGCCTCGTACGCCTGTGCTAATAATAATAATAATAATTGTGAGCTTATTTCCTCATGTAGCCTATAATCTTCCCGTCCAGTCTCTTAGGGTTTTCGTTAATCGTTACTCGCTGCCTATCAGCCTAACCTAAATCAAATATACGGTAGTAGTTATAAACGTTAGATATAAGTATGTACAGTTCGTGAACCAAGCTTAATTATTTGACTTCGTTACGCATATCAACGACAAGTTTCTCGTATTTTTGTTCAAATCCAGTAGTAGCAATCATTTAAAAAAATGCGCCATGAACAACTAATTCTCGCGTATCAAACAACTCAACGTTAAACCTCCATATAGCCTACATGTAATATATCGAGATTTCACGTTGAGTTGTTTGATACGCGTAATGTTTTAATTGCAATAATATTATAGGGTGTCTCGATAGGTCGTGAACGATTTTGAATGCAGACAAATATATGTTATACACAATATAATGTGGAAAGGTTTATACTGGCGGATAGGTTATTCAAATGAAAATGTTAATATAAAAAAATTAGATCACTAGCTCACTTAATAAAATTGTAGCGCCAATATCCGTGACGTCATCAAATTTGTGTCA
Source organism: Lumbricus rubellus (assembly GCA_945859605.1). Classification (NCBI taxonomy): domain Eukaryota; kingdom Metazoa; phylum Annelida; class Clitellata; order Crassiclitellata; family Lumbricidae; genus Lumbricus; species Lumbricus rubellus. The sequence goes on from OX243825.1 coordinate 28,627,869, forward strand.
AATAAACGTCCAGTAGGACATTGCATTTTTGCATGGGTGAAAATTTTTGTTAAAATTTTTCTGATGCACCCCTCCTATATTGTTTCTAATGGCAAAATATGTATGTACACCAAATTTTAGATAATTTCATGCTGTTTTGACCCCCGCCCAACACGTTTAACTGATTTAGTTAACAAATCTTCGTTTTCCTACATTATGATCATGACAAAAATCTTTGTAATTCAACAGTTCATTATACAGAAAAGACAAACTACATAATATATAGTAACTAACAAGTTTGGTAATAGTGCGTACACAATACACATAACCCAATAATGTAAAATCCCTTTACTGGGTTTTAAGATTTTTGTGGAAGAGAAGGTTAATTTCTTTAATGTCTCTTTTTGAAAGTTGGGAATTTCGTTGCATTGATATTCGACCATTTGCAATAAAACCGTATTCGTATTTTATCATTGGTTACACTAGTTGAGAAGTCCTGGCATGGGCGGAGACTTGGGAGGAGACTTGGACGGGGGGGGGGGCGAACGAGTGGCGCCGAAGGAAGGACGCAAAATTTTGGGCTGACGAATGGCTGAGCCGCCGACGAAATTTTCCATTTTTGCAGACCAAAATTTCTTACGACTTTTTTAGTAATCCGGCCGACCATTTTTCCCGTAAAAAGTTAATGACTTTTTTTAGTCATCCGGCCGAAATCTCCATAAAAAATACCCATTTTTTCCGTCAAAACGTCGATCACTTTTTTTAGTCATTTATTCGCCAGTGTATATGCAGTGTGTCTTCGTGAAGTGTCCATGTCCTAACACTCAACAATGGGGCGGGGGACAAATGCATGGGCCGTCCCCACAACACATTCATTGAGGGGACCGTCCCCTGTTTCTGCCTAAGTTTCCGCCCATATGTCTTGGATTAGTTTCACAGCTCATTCCGAGAGATCATTCACCACTTTGACATGCCGCACATAATATATGAATGAAATCATGGGCGGAGTTTGGTTTCCTTTCTTGGGGTGGGGGCCTAAAACTTGGGCTTGGGTTGGGGCGGAGACTTAGTCCAGATCGAGCGGCGCCCAATTTTTTTCTCGGCCAAAAAAGTTGATGACATTTTTAACCATCAATTGAAGTTTCCTTCGTGAAAAGAGCCATTTTCCCGAATATGTTATTATCGAGTCTGGGCCTTCTTGTGGGTGGGGCTAAGTCCGGTAAAAGATACCATTTTCATAGTAAAAAAACTTACTCTGGGCCTTCTGGGGGGCTTAGCCCCTCCCTAGCCCCTGATAAACTCCGCCCATGAATGAAGTTGGTGTTTTAAAAGGTAGAGCAAAAATTTACAATTTGCTACCATGTTGTCAATGTCCGTTTTGAACATAAAACTACTTTTGAGGTGGGCGGGGGTCAAAACCTGACCTACAGACCTAAACATTTGCAGGCAAATATGTTTCAGTAATAGAAACAATATGGCAGGGGTGCACATGAAACATTAAAAAAAAAATTTTTGCAATGCCCTAACGTCCAGTTAAGCCGCAAACAATATTTGTACGACCATCATTGTTAATCCACACATAATTAATTAATACAAATTAGCATTTAGTATTTAATAATGTTTCCTTTACTCTTTATTACAGCCTCAAGTCAATTAGTCATCGAGCAAATAGATTTGTCAGAGTTGTCAGAGGTAGGCCTATCGATGTCCCTGCCTTACAAAGCCCACGTTTTAAGGTGTTCAGTGTCTGGGGTTCGGGTTCGGCATGAACAGTTGGATTTACAAAACTTCATATCATTCCAAATAGAACTTCAGTCACTTCGACTTATTACACCAGTGAGATACTGGAGAAAAAGGTAAAACCCGCATTCCAGCGAAGTGTAGCCTAGTCTGCGCTCAGCTAACAACCACAAAAATGTTTCATAATAACGGCGAAGGATTATTTCAACAAGACGGTGCACGTGCACATACATCAAAGGCCTCAGTCGAATGGTTGAACAAGAATATCAATATCACCGAGGGACTGGTCGCCTAATTCGCCGGATTTGTCACCCATGGAAAATGTTTGGTGTATTATCATTATGGCGGCAACTGTTTATGCCGATCCTGAACCCCAAAAGACCTTAAAACGTCGACTTTGTAAGGCATGTACATCAATCTGACAACTCTGAAAAATCTATTTGGCTCGATGACTAATCGACTTGAGGTTGTAATAAAGAGTAAAGGAAACATTATTAAATACTAAATGATAAATTGTATTAATTAATTATGTGTGGATTAACAATGATGGTCGTACAATATTGTTTGCGGCTTAACTGGACGTTTATTTGGCACGAATTTGATAACGTCACGGATATTGGCGCTACAATTTTATTAAGTGAGCTAGTGATCTAATTTTTTTATATTAACATTTTCATTTGAATAACCTATCCGCCAGTATAAAACTTTCCACATTATATTGTGTATAACATATATTTGTCTGCATTCAAAATCGTTCACGACCTATCGAGACACCCTATATATTAAAATCGCCAGTGGCGTAGCCAAGGGAGTGTGAGGGCTAAAACTTCCATTGACTTAGGAAAAACGTTTTTTAATGGTTATTTGTCCAATTATATAAGAATAAACAAGCATCCGGCCATAAACCCTCATCAGAAATTCCTGGCTACGCCACTGAAATTCGCTATCTTTCTTTACTCTTTCAATCAACACTTCTACTACTGTAACACTTCTTCTGCACTGGTCACTCCTACAACACTATCCGCTTTTCGCATACATCTATCCTATCGCTTCACCCCTCTCTCAGTCTTTCTCTCTCTCGCTCCCCGGTGTACCTAGTCGCCCAGCAGCGGTTTCCCGCCCTAAATTTACAGGTGTGCTTTACATACAAATGTATGTAATAGTTATACATAGGCTATGCAATACAAAATTAGCTTACAATAATAACTTCCTTTTGGCCAACCAGCATAATATGGAAACGATTATAGTCATGATGCGTAGATTTGGGATGTCAAAACGACGTTAACCATACAAAGGCTTACATAATAGCAATTATAGTATGTAGGCAATGTAGGTCAGATTCTGTAATTTGCTGCATGTGACAAAGAGCATCTTCTTTCTTCTTTCTTTCTCCTCCGTCAGGTATTCGCCGACGATGAGGCTCTAACAAAACTTCTCCATTTCGGCCGGTCTCTTGCGAGTTCTATTGCCTTTCCCAGCTCCATTCCTCTGTCTTCTATGTCCTCCAGTACGGTACGTTGTCTATCCATTTCTTCTTCGGTCGTCCTCTGCTCCTCGTTCCCTCCAATTCTCCGTGCAGCGCTTTTGCCGGTATTCTTCCGCTCTCCATCCTGATCACATGTCCATACCATGTTAGTCTTCTTTTCTTTATTCTTTCCACTACTGTTTCCTTCTGGTCTAGTTCTTCTCGTGTCACCTCATTCCGTATCTTTTCTCTCCGTGATCTATTCAGTAGACCTCGTAGCCATCCCATCTCCGCCACCAGCAGTCTTCTCTCATCCTCCTTTTTTATGCACCAAGACTCTGCTCCGTACATGAGGACCGGTATCACCAGTGATTCATATAGCTTGATTTTTGTTCTTGTTGAGTTGTTGCCTGATCTCCATAGTTTCCTCAGCTTCCCAAACATTGCTGATGCCAGCCCAATTATTTTCCTTACGTCCTTTGTCGACTCTGCATCTTCCGTAATTAGGCCACCCAAGTACACAAATTCCGCCACCTGCTCCAGCTCCTCTTCCTCCAAGGTGATGGTTATCTTCTCTTTTTTCTTACCAATTGTCATGGTTTTTGTCTTCTCTCCATTGATCCTGAGCCCGAATCTTTTACTACTTTCGTGTACCCTGGTCGTTAACTCCTGCAGTTGGCTTTCGCTTTCCGCCATCAGATCTATATCGTCTGCAAATCTTAGGTTGTTGACTATTTATCCATTTATTCTCACCCCTATTTCTGTATCTGCCAGCGCTATGTTCATCATTGCCTCCATTATCAAGTTGAATAGGTATGGGGATAGACCGCAGCCTTGTCTTACTCCAACATGTACTCTGAACCATTCCGTTAGTTCCCCGTCTACTCTCACTGCGCTTATTGTCTTACTATACAGGTCCTCCATTAGTTCCACTAGCTCCTCTGGTATTCCGTAATTCCTCATAACTCTCCACAGCCCCTGCTGCCAGACGCTGTCAAAAGCTTGTCTGAAATCGATAAAGTTGTTATATATCACCTTGTTTTTTTCATAGTATTTCTCCGCTAGTTGCCTGATTGTGAATATTTGGTCCACTGTTCCCCTTCCTCTTCTGAAACCCGCTTGTTCCTCCCCTATACTATTTCCCCCACATACCTCCGTAGTCGTTGTTGCAGGACTCTGGTCACCTAGTCTATCCTGATTATTATTCTGTGGCATTTCTTCCAGGACCGTTGCATCCGTTGGATTCTCTTCGTTATACAGTTCCTCGAAGTGTTCCCTCCATCTTCTTCTGATCTCTTTCTTGCCCTATATCTTTTCCCCATTCTTGCCTCTTATTTCTGATGATCTGCTGCTCATTGTGCCGCATATTTCGTCTACCATCCTGAACAATCCTCTGGTGTCTTGTCTCTCCGCACTTTGCTCCACCTCTGTGCATTTTTCCTCTATCCATTGTTCTTTGCATTTCTTTGCCTTCTTTTTGATTTCTCTGGTTATTTTGTTGTATCTTTTCCTGTTTCCTTCGTTGTCCGTTTTGGTCCTTCTTAGCTCCCTCCTTTGGTCACTTAGCCTAAGCACTTCCTGCGTTATCCACGGCTTAGTCTTTCTTGTTTCGCTGTACCCGAGCACTTGTTTTGCCGTTTCGTCCACCCTCCCAAAGCCCTACCTGCACCTCACCGCGGTGGGAGGGTGAACAGCCAAGCAGGGGATAGCCCGGTGGGGCTATGCCATCAGTGGTGAAGACTTCGGTCGAAGTACCACCTAGGGCATTACGCGAGGTGGACAGGCTCACCGGGAACCCTGAAAGTGCTGGCCAACGCAGGAGGCAGGTGTTGGAAGGACACCTCAGACCGGATGAGGCCAAAATGGCCCAACGATCTCCTTACCCTACCAGGAGAGGACTGGTCACCGCCTGGCAAGAGACCTAAAAACTCTATAGCAAAATGAAAATAACAAAGAGCATCAATCAATATTATTGTAACTATTACAAAAACAAATAGGCATGCGTTAATGTATTTGCTATTCTGGCAATGGGAACAGACAGGGTTGAAGAGAATGATCATTTAATACATATAAACTTTAAGAAATATCTCACCTCCATTTGTAATCAGGTAGTTTGCAAGATGAGCCTGACTTGCGTCTTGTAAAGCCATGATCAGTTCTTCGAATTTTCCGGCAGCTATTATGTAGTCAATGATCATTACGTTTCTTTCACGATAAGTTTGCTGAGCTTTGATCTTATCGATGTATTTTTCGGATAAAGAATTTCTGGCTCGAAGTTTGTTCAGTAATCCGAAGTCCGGATCCATCCGTTCCTCTAAAAAGTCTCTGCGCTCAGGAAGCAATGGTCCAATCATTTCTGACGGTGTACTTGTCAGCTGTTATGTTACACTACCTTTCAATGACAATGACGCATCTGCTGTTAACAGGGCTTTCTTCCATTAAACAATGCTTATAACTGCCACCCACTTCTCTCATTCCCATCATCCATGGTAGGATATTATCATTGCCATTCGAATGGCAATGAATAATTTTAATTATCGTGAATGCCAAAAAATTGGTTTTACAGCTGCACAGGTTCATGCAGAATAGGGTGGATTGAAAAACCCGAAATTTCGAAATTCGAAATGTAATAGCAAAATAAAGTTGTCTAATGATATGAGGTCACGAAATGTCGAAAAAGTTTTGAAAAATATTTATGTCTTCCTTTTGCCCCAGAGGGCCAAAGTTTCGAAAAATTGTCTTTTTTAAAGAAAATTTATGGTTTTCTTATGAAATATTTTTCATGCAACACAATTTATCACCATACAATATACCGTTGGAAAGAGCTCTTAAAATTGAATAAAATGATGTGTTAATTGAAGCCCTGGGCAACATTTGCAATGGCTCTGCTGGAATGGCTGCTCTTAACTAAGTATGTTTAGACACCAAAGTGACGATTCTAAGTGCACTGGCAGTTGAGATATAGAAAAATCAGTATTTTGGTCGGCCATTTTGGAAAATGGCAGCCATTGAAGCCCTGGAGAACGTTTGTAATGACTCCATTGGAATCCTCGCCCCTAACTATGTATGTTTAGACACCAAGATGACGATTCTAAGTGCACTGGAAGCTGAGATAATTTGAAAACTGGAAACCAGTCCGCCATTTTGAAAAATGGCTGCCATTGGGGCCAGGGGTCAAATCTGCGATGGCCCTATAGCCAAATCTTTTTCTCCTGACATTTTCGTGGTATGTACCAAATTTCATGCTTGTATCACAAAGTGAACAATTTTTGACCAGGCCGCTCTACTAATAGCGAAACACGCGACAATGTATTTAAACAAGAGGATATTTCATTTTATTGAACATTGTTAGGCTACTTACAAAGACAAAGGGGGAAAAGCAACAGCTCCGGAGCTCATTCAACATTTTCTCTTCTGAAAAAGCTTGCTCGGTTCGTTAAGACGAGAGAGAGAGAGAGAGAGGTCTCATTTTCTTGAGTGCCTCCTTCACCCATGGGAGGAGTTTGGTTTCCATTCTTGATAAACTCCGCCCATGCCTTCACCTCGCGTTACGTTCAGTGACATACATGTAGGGTCTACTCAAGATTTCCTCGAGTTCTTCTTGATCGGCTTCGCAACATTCTAGCTTAGGTTACGTACACAGAGAAAGCCATAAACATGGGCCATTTCGCAATACTGCCGCATTGCAATAATTTATTTTAAACAGTCTAAAGTCTCTTTTACTTTGCGGCTGATGGCTTTGGTTAATTACAATTTGCACACTTGTTAGAGTTTTAAAACCTCTTCACATCCTCAACTCCAGAGACGGTTAGACACATACAGGGTGCTCAAAAAAGTAATTCTCAAAGAAATTTTGTCCATATCCTGGTCAGCAGTCAAATTTTTTAAATCGCGTTTCACAGGCTTAAAGGGAAAAATTCATATTTATACAATAACCAAATTTTAAACATTTTAAACAGAGCAAACACGCACCCACTGTTTTGGCGACCCACAAACGTAACGCAACAAAAAAGTAAGAAATCACTTATTTAGTAATTGTCATCAAATAAACTTGAAACGTGCATCCTAACTTGTGCTCAATGTGTCCATCACCAGTGCCCACACTTGTTCTGAGAGTCTTGCAACGTTCCTCATTGCCTTCTTGATGATTAGTGCCACCCTCCTCCTTTATCCAGTCTTGGGACTGGCATTGGTCGAGTGCAACCAGTGGCGGAGTTCGGAATTGAAATAGGCCTACTTCGGGCTTAACGACACTTTTTCATTTCGAAGATGATTAGTGTCGGAGGCAGAGTACAACCGCTCACTTCACGTTTATATTGCGACCGAGCCACCCGCAGTAAAGATCCGAGAAATTAATCTCTGATAAACCGACCGACCGGGAATCGAACCCGGGCCGGCGGCGTGGTGAGCGGGCTACAAACCCACTCGGCCACTCAGGATCTCTGGAATTGAAATATTGTTGTTGTATTCGGGCTTAACGACACTGTTTCATATCGAAGATGATTAGTGTCGGAAGCAGAATACAACCTCACACTCCACGTTTATATTGCGACCGAGTCACCCGCAGTAGAGATCCGAGAAATTAATCTCCCGACCGGGAATCGGACCCGGTGTAAAGGTTTCAAATTACCCCCTCCTAAACATTACCCCCCGGTAACTTGAAACCGGTTTCAGATTACCCCCCGAAAACTTGATTTGCATCAATCATCGCATTTATTGCACTAAAAATATCAGAAAAATCATCCCGCTTTTTCTTTTGGTCTGAAGATTTTCATCCGTCATCCCACTTCGTGGTTTGTTATCAATATTTTAATCGGAAAAAAATAATAGCCTCGAAGCCATTTCTCCATGTAATTTCAGCGGCGATTTAGTATTTTAGTTACATAGGCCTATGAAAATATTGATAACAAACCACGAAGTGGGATGACGGATGAAAATCTTCAGACCCAAACAAGAAGCGGGATAATATTTCTGGTATTTTTAGTGCAATAAATGCGATGATTGATGCAAATTACAGTTTGCAGGGGGGGGGGGTAATGTTTAGGAGGGGGTAATTTGAAACCTTTACACCGGGCCGCCGGTATAAAGGTTTCAAATTACCCCCTCCTAAACATTACCCCCGGGTACTTGAAACCGGTTTCATATTACCCCCCGTAAACTAGATTTGCATCAAAAACCGCATTTATTGCACTTAAAAAATCAGAAAAATCATCCCGAAAAATCATCCCGCTTCTTGCTTTGGTCTGAAGATTTCCATCCGTCATCCCGCTTCGTGGTTTGCTATCAATATTTTGATCGGGAAAAAATAATAGCCTCGAAGCCATTTTTTCCATGTAAACTTCAGCGGCGATTAGTATTTAAGTTAAGGATGAAAATATTGATAACAAACCACGAAGTGTGATGACGGATGAAAATCTTCAGACCAAAACAAGAAGCGGGATGATTTTGCGGATATGTTTAGTGCAATAAATGCGATGATTGATGCAATTTACAGTTTTCAGGGGGGTAATGTTTAGGAGGGGTAATCTGAAACCTTTACACCGGCGCGGCGAGCGGGCTACAACCCACTCGACCATGTAGGATCTTTAAATTGAAATAAAAATGAAATGTTGGGGTTTAACGACTCTTTTCATATCGAAGATGATCAGCGTCGGAGGCAGAAAACAACCTCGTACTCCACGTTTATATTGCGACCGAGTCACCCGCAGTAGAGATCCGAGAAATTAATCTCTGACCGGGAATCGAATCCGGGCCACCGGCGCGGCGAGCGGGCTACAACCCACTCGACCACGCAGGATCTCTTAAATTGAAATAATGAAATGTTCAGGGCTTAACGACACTGTTTCATATCGAAGATGATTAGTGTCGGAGGCAGAGAACAACCTCATACTCCACGTTTATATTGCGACCGAGCCACCCGCTGTAAAGATCCGACCGGGAATTGAACCCGGGCCGCCGGCGCGGCGAGCGGGCTACAACCCACTCGACCACGCAGGATCTTAAATTGAAATATCTGAGTAACCTCTTTATATAGGCCAAGGCTAACTATAGGCGACAACCACTGATGCTGTCTCTCTCACGTGTCAACCTCTTCTATAATTAGACAGACCACCTGAGACCCAACAGCTGCTGATAATAGTAGGCGCGAATCTACTAGTTCGTATTAGCTGCTTATACCGGTGTAAAGGTTTCAGATTACCCCCTCCTAAACATTACCCCCCTGAAAACTGTAAATTGGACCAATCATCGCATTTATTGCACTAAAATAATCGGAAAAATCATCCCGCTTCTTGTTTTGGTCTGAAGATTTTCATCCGTCATCCCACTTCGTGGTTTGTTATCAATATTTTCATCTGTAACTAAAATACTAATCGCCGCTGAAGTTTACATGGAGAAAATGGCGTCGAGGCTATTATTTTTTCGGATCAAAATATTGATAACAAAGCACGAAGTAGGATGACGGATGATATTCTGCAGACCAAAACAAGAAGCGGGATGATTTTTCTGATTTTTTTAGTGCAATAAATGCGATGATTGATGCAAATCTAGTTTTCGGGGGGTAATCTGAGACCGGTTTCAAGTTACCGGGGGGTAATGTTTAGGAGGGGGTAATTTGAAACCTTTACACCGGCTCACATACAACAATAAGCAAGCATTTAGGCCTAATGTAGGCCTATTGTGTAAATTTTTAGCATGCTAATAATATTATCTTTGAATTTACGCAGGCAATGATAGATAGGCTACTCTTAAATTAGCAATACCTGAAAATGAAAAGGAGACTTTGCCTAACCACATTACGTGCCAAGACCTTGCTGAACAACCACCTGGGTTGAGCATACAAAATATTATACTATACATGCTGCAGTCTATTATAATAGGCCTAGGCCTACTACACAAACTGCAACAGTCACAGAAAATAATAGTGCATTGGCTTTTTTAGGAGACGCCATAATAAAAATTATATAACTGAATAGATGAATTAGTGAATAATCTGATAATGAATACGAAAAATATTATGACAATCATGAGTAAAATTTCGTATAGCTATGGCTTTAGCCTAGTAGACCCTACGCTTGATCAATACATTTTGAATCGCCCTACCGTTATAGTATTTCAGCGCAACCTTAACTTAATAGCTTTAGATCCGGTGGTGGAAATTTGCTACGCGTCACTTTGCTGCATCCTGGACATGACATTGTGACTTCTAAAATATGGCCATGCAGTGGTAGGCCTACAGTAGCCCTCATAATTATCAGCCAATAGCACGCTGGAGTTTCGAATAACGAAGTAGGCCTATTCATACGCGACCCATTTCGCCGGCGGTTGCCGGTGTCACTATACTAGTCTCCCCCGATATAAAGTCTCCCCGAAGCAGAATCTCCCCTGCCTAAAAACTCGGTAACAGAAATTTCTACGTCTAGCCTATCTCAAACTTTTATGACTACAGCCCGTTTCACGTTTAAGAGCATACTTTATTCCAGGGCGAATGAAAATATTCTCCCCCGGATAGGCTAATTTATTTTAAAATTATAGTCTCGAAGGACGAACTTATTCTCAAACAGATTCGCCTGGAGGGGAGAATCTGTTTCAAAATAGAGCTTACAGCGGGATACGTATTAGGCTATAGGGGAGACTGTTAGAGCCTACGCAACGCCAGCATTTAGGCTGGGCCTAGACAGCAGCGCTGGCGTGCAGGCCTAGTGAACAACAGGATGTCGGCACGCAAATATTGGCAGACATAGCCTACATGTAAACACAGTCGATCGAGCCAAGTCAATCGAGCGACTTCTGGGTATAAAATTGTTAATGCAACTCGTTAATAGCCTAGGTAATGGACGTCAACTTTCAGATTCACACGATTTTACACGATTGTGCATGTGGGCGAGTTTTCGTGAAACTTTATAAACTTGGAAAAACATGTTTGATAAACACAGTTTCATGCTCAGAGAATCTTAGTCACTGCTACGCCCAATTGGCGACGACATTAGCCTACTTTTTGCTAAACTAAGCGATTGATAATTTATTGACACCAAATAAGTTCGAAGCCTGTGGGGCCTAATTCTGGCAAGACTCATTAAAGTTAGGCTATAATAGTCCTATATAAAAAAGTTACGGTGAAGTTGCTTATTTTGTGTGTTTTAATCTCCATAAGAGCTTCAAAATTATCACAAGCTGACCTAGACCTACTGCAAATGACTTGAAATAACTTTTTAAAATTGATAGTCAGGATTACCGTACCAAGATACTTCCATAATATGAAACAAAATGTAAAGAATCATAATTTCCGTTTTGAAGGTGCAATTACATAGGCCTACGTGCAAATAAATAGCCTACTCATGTGTAATTTCAAATAGGCCTAAGCGTCAAGTCAGGAATACATGTCATGTACATGTAGGCTAAGATGGTAGAAGTCCATAGACAAGGACGATGCTCAAGTGCTGCTGACGTCATCCAATCATTGCATTTCTGTCAGAAAGCCAATCATGGTTTCACTTCATGAACTTTGGGACAAAGTCCCTTATAATCGCCCATGACGAGCAGTTGATTCTTTGATTCACTGTGGTTCGTAGAAAAACAATGGGTGGTCTCACTGATAGTGGTATAACCTTTGGCATGTTTTAAATATTTGGGGGAAATGTGGCCACTCTACGTAGCCTACATATGAATTGCATGCAAACCTATAAAATGCCATTTTAAAATTCATATTTTTCTCCAAGATATCGGCCAAAAACTTAGTTTTTTATGGCACACCCTGTACTGTCCTTAGACTAGGCTACATAAAGATCCCTAGTGGTTGACAGCACTGCGAGAGGGAGTTGCTAAGAAAATGTGATGACAGTGTGACAAAATGGTACCGGTATATTTACACAATATAACATTGATTTTGGTAAGAAATGATAGCGCTTCAAAAGTAAACTTGAAGAAGGTCATGCTACTTTGCTTAGTTACACTGTAACAGATTCTATTGTAGCAGAAAGCAGTTACAAACGTCATTTCCACTGAGTGACGTCATAGTAGGCTATAATTATCTTTACTGTGTCCAATGCGCCATTAGTCGCTTCAGGATTTAGCCTGCATCGATAATGCTTTAATATTTAAAATTTAGTTAATTAATTAATGGCAATAATTCGTGCATGTTATTCGCGTCCGATTTTCACTCCATCATAGTTTGGTGTTTCTTGCAATAGGCTATTGGCGTAAATTGTGTTTCTTCAAAAGGCGACGTTTGATCTTCTGAAGATGGGAAATGCAATCCATCGCGTCATGTCAAAGAAACGGACAGCAGTTGATTTTAGTAATGCGTTATTCCTGCTTGTTTTCTTGCAATGTTTATATCTTTTTTATAGTAAGCTACACAAATGAGATAATGAAACATTTCTAAAGAGGGAAAACGGTATAATTGCATGCTTTCTTTTTGGCAGTATTCCGGCAAGTAGCCAGTGCAAAACGTGGAAGATTCGACTCATTGAGCGAAAAAACGGTAAGTTACATGTATAATCAGTGATGTAGCCGGACTAAAATTCAAGAGGAGCCAACTCCCGGAAGTAACCATTATCCAAACTTCTCAGACCATTCGCAAAATCGCAATAGCCTGGACATTGACCAAATGTCTATTTTAAAAAAAAACAAGAAAAGGCAGCTGCCTCCTCGTCTCTGATGCTGTTTTACTTGCGAAAAACTTAGAAAATACAAATCCAGAAATCACAGTAGGCCCTACTATAATTGCAATTCACAATATCAACATTTCTTCGTTTAGGCCTATTAATAGGCCTACTTTGAAATGCAAGTGACATTGATTTTTAATATTTCTGTGAATTGCAATTTATTACTCACAAATTTAGGCCTACTCTATTAGATAATTTCTCGGTTACGTGATGCATAATTATATAAAACGCGTGTAGCCTAAACATAAATTATAATTATTATGTGAATAATGCTTTGACATTCTCTGCAGCTGCATGATCTTCCATTGACGACGCTGGAATGTATTCTCGCTAAAGCCGTGGCTATGGAAGTGAAGGACATGAAGTTGGATAAAGATTTATGGGAAGAAAAAGCTGATCTCGTTATAAACAGAATGAGATCTGTCTGTCCGTACTGGAACAGTATTCTTACGACTGACTTCTTTCAAGATGAACTTCAGCAAGCTCTTTACGGTATATAGGCTGTTGATTATTGTGTAGAATAATTATGTTGTTGACCTTGGATTGCGGTCAATGTGCATGTCAGCCAAAATACTTAACCTCTAAGTACTGAGGAGTGTATCCAGAAAATACTCGGAGGTTCCATGTAGCTATCGTGAAGGGTTACGAATATGCAGGCTGCAATGAATTTTTTAAACTCCGCCACAGGTTGCGAAACTCGTGCAATTGCTTGAATGTTGCAAGATTTCCTCAGTGCAATACTGTAATAGCTCTCGAGTCAATAACTATGGTGCTTTTTCGTATTCTACTAATACAGTATTTTGCTCAATTACTTGCTGCATTTTATATTATCTAGTTTAACATTGCATTAAACATGTAATTCCTCTATCACATTTTGATCTAGATATGGGACCCCAATAAAAATTGATCCATACATGCAGGGCTGTAGGCCTACTATAAATTGGTTAGGATTAGATTTGATTTCTTGAACAGCTGCTTGTTGCTTAGTCCAAATTTACAAATCCACTTAATTAAACTCTGTATATTATCATGTCTCCTCCTTGCATTTCGTTTATCTTTAAAATGCTACAGTAGATTACGAACGGCCTCCACTACGCACACGTACCCTACTCGTTTAGGTTGTTTGCGCTCTAACATTAGGCTGCATAACTTTACATTTGAATTAGAGCATAATAATGTGTGCATGTAGGCTAAGCTGAAAACCGTCCGCATATTTACTTTACGTATTTCGTATTGTTTGCATAGGCTCTAAATAAAAAAAGGATTTCGTTTTTAGCTCAGAAGACGATTGGTTTGAAGATTTTGCATCACTCACTGATCCAATGCGACGTCATCAGCGTTACTACACTGAAGGATGAAGTGCTTCTATTCTGCTTGTTCAATGATCATGATCAAAAGAAGGGTTTTGTCAACGAGATAAGAGTTTACGACCGTAACAATATGTCAGAGGTGAAAGAGATCATCCCGTTCAAAAAGATACGTCCAGCGTGCGTAGCAGCTTGCAACGTTTCAAATTGCATTTATGTGCTAGAACAACACAACAATTTCAAGTGGTGTTCTTCTGTATTTCGCTATACGAGAGATGATACACACAAGTGGAAGACGCAGCCGTGGCTTAGTGATTTAGACTTTGCAATTTTCCTCATGTCCGTCTCCGCTAATGGCAACCTGATAATCAGAGATCGGACAATAAAAATATATGGTCCAAACGGTTTCTTGCAACATGAGATATCTGGGCTAGGATATGTTGAAAGTATAATCGAGAGATCAAATGGAAACCTTGTATTAACCGAGAGCGACCAACACCACACGATACTAACAGAGATTGATACAGATGGGGCTATTGAATGCCGATACATATCATCACTAGGTGGAAAGAGTGGAGTGAATTTTGCAGACATTTCCGGTCGAATTCTGATAAATAATCCGAGAAACGGAATTGAGCTGTTAGATTCTGAGTTCAATCTTTTGGATTACACTGGTCCAAAGCCAAACCAGAGCGGTTTCAATGTTCTCAATAGTGTGCACTACAACAGCGAAAGGAATGAGGTAGCAAGTGTTTATTCTACTCGTGATGAGCCTAATACCTGTGCTCTTGCTATCTTTCGTTTCATTGAAGAATAGAAGAATGATAACGATGGGGAACAATTTCAGTTGAATAGGTCTACACTAAGTGTAAACATATTATCGCTTTGTAACTGTCATATCGTAGGACAAAATAATGTTGACTACAATTTTTTAAATTGTTGAAAAGGAACTCTTTTTCAAATAAGTAGGCCTATATGCATGTATGCCTACCGGTTGTTCTTTTTACAGTTTCATTATTTAAAAAAAACAGTCGACTGGTTTTTGTTTTAGTGCATATAATTCTAAACTAGCCGAATGACCCGGTGTAGCCTAAAGGTTTCATATTATCCCTAAACAGGTCACGTGTAATCGTGTATGCCTATCATACCTGCAGCATTCCTCGGCGCTTTAAATTTCGCTCGTTCAATTCATTACGGTCGAAACCGATCGGGCGATGCATTATAACAAATCTCTTATGTAGTAGGCCTATGGATAATCGTGTGATTCACATCCTGCTGGCAACCATGCCAAGCATATATTCCAGCTAATTTTTTTTTTATTAGAGTCATAATAATATTTATAACGATTGAATTAACTCATTTTTTCAATTAGGTTCCTGCATTATTTTCACCATTTTTACATCCTCGATAAGGTAGGCTAAACGTAGAGATAGACCACGGTCGATAATAATTATTCGGCATTGCATGGGTTTCAGCGGTGTTCGAATAGGCTGAAACTTGGAATAACGAAACAACGAATTATTCTTGCCAAACAGGGCCTAGTAGGCCTAGTCGAATTTATGAAAATTATTCTCGCTTCACCCATTAATGTCCACATTTGTTGTTTCGAAAAATATTTTAATTCTCTGCCATGCATTATAGGTCTAGCCTACTAGCCTTAGGCTACATAAAGATCTCAAGTGATTGACAGCATTGCAAAGCAAATTGCTAAGAAAGTGTGATGAGAGTGCGACAAAATGGGATCTTCAGACAAAAAATAATATTGGTTTTCGTAAGAAATGATAGCGCTTAAAAACTGAACTTGAAGAGGACCATACTTTGCTAATTTACATTGAACAGTCCCAATAGCGGAAAACAGTTACAAACGTCACTCCCACTGGGTGACGTCATAAGAATTTATCATTAGTCGCTTCAGGGCTCACATCGTGCTTCAGGGTTTAGCCTGCATCGATAATGATTTTAATATTCAAACATTAGAAAATTGTTTGCAATAATTCGTGCGTGTTATTCGCGTTTGATTTTCCTCAGACATAGCCTAGTTTTGTGTTTCTTGCAATATCGGCGTAAATTGTGTTTCTTCGAAAGGCGACGTTTGATTTTCTGAAGATGGGAAATGCAATCGACCGCGTCATGTCAAAGAAACGGACAGCAGTTGATTTTAGTAATGCGTTATTCCTGCTTGGTTTCCGTTTTTCAAGAAAATTTATGAGACCATAATTTTTTTTGCTCTCTGGGTAGGCTACTATAATTTTAATTCACCCGAATTAATTTCGGATATTATATTAAAAGAGCCATTCCATATCGGAAAATTTGTCAAATCCAACTTCTGATTCAGCGATATTATTTTCATCAATCCAACTTCTATTTCACAAGAAATTATCTCCCTCAATAATTTATACGAGAGTTTCTAAGACGGCACCAACCATAACACTAGCCCTAACCGACCCTCACGACGGTTAACCTGAACTAACCGACACTCACGACAAAGACTACCCTCTTGGGCTAAATAGTCTGTATTTTGGTATGCAGCAATGACATCTCCGACAGCACTGTAAAAATAAGTTTATAATAGGCCCCTATGCCTGTAGAATAAATACGAAATTAATTCGGGTGAATTAAATTTATAGTACCGCTTTCTGTAATCAGGCTATTTCCCTTAATTTTATTTTCCTCATATCCATTAAGCGGTGTCACGACAACTCGTCTAACGACAATTCGTCTAACGACAAGTGGTCTCCGGACAATTCGTCTAACGACAATTGGTCTACTTACAACTGATCCAGCGCTTGAGAAATGGAAGCTGGATGACAGTTTTTAGATATAAATTGGAGGTTGGATTGGTGAAAAAACGCAAGAGAAATGGAATCTGGATGATGGTTCGTTTACATGTGAAATAGAAGCTGGATTGACGAAAATAACGCATGATAAATAAAAGCTGGATGAAGATATTTCTAGATCTCAAAGAAGAAGATGGATTGATAAGAAAACAGCTTAAGTAATGGAAGCTGGATGAGGGTATTTTTATATCTGAAATGGAAGCTGGATTGATTAAAACAACAGGCGAGAAATAGAAGCTGGATGAAGGTATTTTTAGATTTGAAGTAGAATGGGTGCATGTTGGAATACACGAATGAAATTCATCAATCCAGCTTCCATTTAAGCTAAAAACTCATTTTCGTAAATCCAGCTTCTATTTCATCAATACTATTCGTCTGTAGACCAGTTGTCGTTAGACCAATTGTCCGGAGACGAGTTGTCGGTAGACGAGTTGTCGTTAGACCAGTTGTCGTGGAACCCCATTAAGCTGCCTCTGAGGATTCCATTTACACTATTTTGACTGTTTAAAGCATAGGCCTACTTCACTACTTCATGTGCGTTGTGTTATTTGCATGCTGATTAAAATTGAATTGCTTAAACAAAGTTTTCAATTTTAAAGTGTTGTACAAAATGAAACGAAGTTCAATTATATTTTCGATTTTCCGTTTACTAATCGCTTTTCAGTCATTTTATTTTTCTGAATAAAGCGACGTTTTAGTACTTTTTTCTCCCAGTTTTTTTAATCGTTTTAAATATCGATGTTTTCTTTGATGACCTAATTATTTGAATATAATCCTAGGCCTACTGTAAAATAGTAAGATAGCTAGTCAAACCTTAACTATTAATGCGATGATTCAGCATCAATGTCTTTGTTTATAGATAGGTCTACCATCGCTCGTCCAACTTCTAGTTTTGCTATTGCACAATTTATTTTAGACGCTCATTCAACTTCTACTTGTTCTATGGAACATTTTCATCCATCACCCAATTACTAGTTTCAGTACAATAATTTATTTGCTTTGAAATAATTTTCGACGCTAATCTGTAAATTAACCAAAAGTAGACGTAGTTGAACACTGGATAGGGCCTAGAGTACGTTATTCCTACATGTCTTCGAGGTATTTTTAATATCTTTTCATAATACACAAAATAATGTGATAATTCTAGGCTTAGGCCTAATACATTTTTATAGAGAGACAACGGTTGCAACGTGGCATGCCTATAATTGTATGCTTTCTTTTGAGCAGTATTCCGACAAGTAGCCAGTGCTAAACGTGGAAAATTCGACACATCGAGCGACAAAACGGTAAGCAACTGATCAATGACGTAGTCGGACTTATGCCATAGAGGATAGCCTACAACTCAGGGAAACATCCATTGACCAAACGTCACAGACCGTTCGCAAAAACCTAATAGCCTGGACATTGACCAAATTTATATTAAAAAGACAAGTAAAGACAGCCGCCTAGTCTTGGCTCCAGGTAACCATGCCTCTGGTTATTAGTAGGTCTACTCTGTAATGCAAGTCACATTGGTTTTTTAAAATAATAATTTTGTGAACTGCTATAGGCTAGTGGTGTGATTGATTGACTTATATTTTCTAATTTTTTTCGCAAGTAAAACAGCATCATTAGCATTTAAAATTTACGCTATATCTCGCTATATCTATGCATATTAATGTGTGACACCTACCACTGGTTTTCAGCCGAAGTGCTGCTTCAATCTGATGAAAATAATATAAACAATCCTATTGCTTCTCGCAATTAAGCAACTTTTAAGCATGCTGTACAAATTTTAAAACGCGTGTAGCCTAAGCATAAATTATATGAATGGTTATACATGCTGTGCAGCTGCATGATCTTCCGTTGGAAATGCTGGAAAGTATTCTCGCTAAAGCCGTAGCTATGGAAGTGAAGGATATGAAGCTGGATAAAGATGTATGGGAAGAAAAAGCTGATCTCGTTATAAACAGAATGAGATCTGTCTGTCCGTATTGGAACAGCATCCTTACCACCAATTGCTTTCGAAATGAACTTCACCGAGCTCTTTACGGTAAGATATATTGATTAATTATTGTGTAAAATATGTTGTAGACTATGGAATGCTGACAGTGTGCATGTCGGCAAAAATACGTAGCCTACTATGAAGTGTTCGGCAGCATATCCAGGAAATTATAAATTATATCAGAGGACTTTCATGTAGCTATAGTGAAGGCTTTCATTGTAGCCTGCATATTCGTACTTCTATGCATTTTTAGTTCCAACGACAGTGACGCGTAATATGTTTCGTGGGTTCTTTTAACCAGCGACCCATTTAATAGGCTTAGGGGAAGTAGGGGCAAGACGGACCCTTGGGGTATGATGGATCCCGTCAATATAAGGTATATATGATATCGCCACCTTCCGAATGAACATTAATTACTGTAATACTGTAGGCGCTTTGGTGATTTGTCCAAAGTAATCGACCGAAACGACATTTTTGCGTGTTTTATGATGAAAAGTTGATTTTCGACCTGTCCGATCTTATTTTGTGGAGTAGTTATTTGCTAAGTATTCAATTGCACGTTGTGACAGGCTTTTGATAAAAATATATTTTGTTAAACACCCTCTTCTGCTGTATTAACGAATCCAATATTGGCAGGATACCCAGTAGATTTAATTTTTTTTTGATGAAAAGTTTATACCTTACCCATGGGGGCGAGTTGGATCAGTCCCGGCGGGGCAAGACGGACCTTGTGATCCATCTTGCCCCGTTGGTGTGATTTTGTCGTGTGATTCCACTTTTTTCATCTGATTTCAAATATTAATTAATTATTATGTTATTATTACTGCAACAATTATTGCCGGATACAATAATAATGACAATTAACGCGAAATACACGATTACAGTGGTCTATTTTGTTCCACCATGGGGGCAAGATGGACCACTAAAATCATATGAAATTTTAAATATGTACTCCAATGTAACTTCTGACTTATTCTTAGTGTTTTACTTTATAGACGATCACATTTGTGCATAAAATAGTATTCTACATGTGATCAGAACATGCTATGATGAAAGCCTAATGCGTGGGGCATGATTTATTAGACTGGTCCATCTTGCCCCATAGTGGGGGCAAGATGGACCATTACGGCTAAGTTTTTAAAATTTTAAAATCTTATTATCGAAAAGAGATGCAATTAAATTTGTGCTGCCCTTAGCTAGGGCACTGTATAAGCTACGAGTAACAAAAAAAGTTTGCCCGTGAAGCACGTTTATGGTGTCTTAAAACCAAAAAATCCGTTACGGGGTCCGTCTTGCCCCTACTTCCCCTACGTCCGTGGAAGGGATACTGAAATCAGTCGCCCAGTGAGCCATAAAAAATGGTTAGAGCTTCATATTTAGCCTATGCTGGTACTATGAAGAACGCAGTGATGAAGTGCGTTTGGTCTTCTAAGTTCGAGGTTTGTGGTTCAACGTCACTAAATTTTCATGGACGGTGCTTCCTTGCGACGATATCTTTGCGACGATATCTTTGCGGTGTCCGAACACTAAAGAGTTGGACAAAAATGTTGGTGTTTCGCTTCACCCAGCTCCACCCACGAGGCCTACTTCTCGTCATTCATTTCAAGAATTTATATAGCACCCCTTCAACAAGTCCACTCAAAGGCGCTCCCAGTCCAACCACGGTGAAACAAAAAGGTTTTAAGGAGTCTGTTGAACCCTGAGGAGTCAACCGTAGGTAACAGTCGCATATCCGTTATACAAAAAATTGTTTGTGTGTTTTTAGTTCAGAAGGCGATTCGTTTGAAGACGTTGCATCACTCAGTGATTCAGTGTTACGTTATCAGCGTTACTACACTGAAAGATGAAGTTCTTCTATTCTGCTTATTCAATGATCAAAAGAAGGGTTTTATCAAGGAGATTAGAGTTTACGACCGCAAAAATATGGCAGAGTTGAAAGAGATCATCCCATTCACAAAGATACGTCCGGCGTACGTAGAAGCTTGCAATGTTTCAAATTGCATCTATGTGCTAGAACAACACAGAGATACTTTCTGCTCTTCTGTCTTTCGCTTTACGAGAGAGGAAACATACAATTGGAAGATTCAGACATGGATCAGTGATTTAGACTTTTCAATTTTCCTCATGTCCGTCTCCCCTAAAGGCAACCTGATAATCAGAGACGGGACAACAAAGATATATGGTCCAAACGGTTTCTTGCATCGTGAGATAACTGGATTAGGATATGTTGAAAGTGTAATCGAGAAATCAAATGGAAACCTTGTGTTAGCATCTATCGACCAACATCAAACAATACTAAGAGAGATCGATACAAATGAGACTATCGTACGACGATACAGATCATCACTGGGTGGAAATAGTGAAGTTAATTTTGCAAATATTTCCGGCAGAATTCTGATAAACAATCCGAGAAATGGAATCGAGCTGTTGGATTCTGAGTTCAATATCTTGGATTACAATGGTCCGAAACCAAATAGGAACGGTTTTGATGTTCTCAATAGTTTGCACTTCCATAGAGAGAGGAATGAGGTAGCGAGTGTCTATTCTACTCACGATGAGCCTACTGTCTGTTCTCTTGCTATCTTCCGTTTCACTCGGAAATAGAAGCACTGTAAAGTAGGCCTATTTTAACGATGGGGGACAATATCAGTTGAGTAGGTAACGCTTTGTAACTGTCATATCGTAGTCCAAGCTAATAGTGACTATAATTTAAGACACTTTTTCTTAAATTAACTCTTTAAAAAAATAATTATATGCATGTACCTGTTGTCGTTAGTTCCTTTGTAGGCTACAGTTTCGTTACTAATTAAATAATCGGTCGACTTGTATTTTGTTTAGTAGTCCACATATTATTCTAAATTATCTGAAGGACCAAGTTTCGCCCGGATTGAACTTCCCTTCCCGCACCAACCCCACCTTGTCCAGGACCCACCCTTTCGGTCACCCGTGATTTCCCCCCAATTCTCTCCCGCTCACCTTTTCGCCGCCTTACCCCATCCCCGCCCCAAATCCACCATTTCAGACTCCATCCCCGCACAACACCACCCGTTCCAACCAGCACCCACCTCTCTGAGGTTCACAACGTTGCATGCTCGAAAATTGTTGGTGTTTCGCTCATGGGCGGAGTTTGGTTTCCGTTCTGAGGGGGGGGGCGCTAATGCCCTCTTGGAGGGGCGAAGCACGGAAAAAGATACCATTTTCATGGTAAGAAAAGCTAAATCTGGGCCTTCTTAGGGAAGCTTTAGCCCCCTAGCCCCTGATAAACTCCGCCCATGGTTTCGCTCCACCCAGCTTCACCCAGTAGGCCTACTTCTCGTCTTGTACTATAAATGTTACCTCACTCCCTCTCTCCTCCTAGTGAGAACGCATATAAAAAGTAACAATATTAGGCTATTACTGATATTACGATCTTCCGTTTTGTCACACGCATCTTCAGGAATCTCAAATCGTCTCAAGGTTCCGGCCAAGTTTTTCATGATCTTTCTCTGTTCTTTCTCCAGAATTATAAAACATCACCTGGTTGACGTTTTATATTCAGATATTTAGCTGGTGAAAATTGATTTTTAGTGCATGTGGTTTCAAGATTTGCTCTGAAACAGTACGTACCGTAGGCTACTGTAACAGTTGCTCAATGAGCATGCTTTGAAGGTTAAAATTCGCCATAGGGCCTATATGAAGTTACATGCATAAAATTATACACATACTTAGGTCTACATATTATGCATACGCATTTCATAACATTACAAACGGTTTTGAATGGTTCAGAAGAAACATAGACGTGTTAGAACCACTGCAAATTTTCTGGATCGCTTAGTATCCCATTTCATGCAGTGGCGTAACAACCATGTAACGAAGGTGGACAAAATCCACAGGCCCCCGAGGTCCCAAGGGCCCCCGAGCTGCTCACCCAAAAATAATTCATGTACTTTAATTTACTGGGACAATTATAGTTATAGACTTATAGTCGTCTTGAAGGGTAGGAAATAATAATTATTAGGCTGTTATTGTCTTTATTCTCTGCAGCGTCTAGTTTTCTTTAGTCCACATTTCTACGGCAACTCGATCAGCTGTTGGTTTAGAATTAGCAGTAACAACACTGCAGAACACATAGACCTATAAATTATCACACATCGGACCCGATATTGTGTCAGATGTGCACTATTTCAGACTGGAGGTCAGCAGGACGGTGTCAGTAATAGAATATACCATATTAATCTTATCTCCCCAGATGAAGAGAAATTGAAAATTTCACTTCCATGCGCATTTATTTTTGCAAATTAACTTCCATCTGCTTTTTTGAACGATGTCACTAACGGGTATGTTTATTCCTACTAGAAAACTTTGTTTGCCTTTGGTTTTAGAGCACTTAGAACATTTTAGAACACCTAAGAATTAACCCTTAGAATCACTAAATAAATTCGAGCTGTCTCGCTCTGAACATTGCTTAGGACACTTAGAAGTTAGAACAATATTATTAGAGTCACTTTAAATTTTGATTACAGCATAAATGTATCATTTTTTAATTTTAAATAGGCCTAATTGGGATAGAATGGTTTATTCCCCGGATAGTCCATACCGCACAATACCGGTATATTCCATCCGGAGGATAGATTATTCATACCCACTCCCGGATATCTTTAAGGGGGATAAAATGTTCCGTGACCCAGGCATGGGTGGATTTAGCAATTGACTTGAGGTAAACCACCCTCCACGCCCCTCCTGGCTGTATGTCGGCACCCCTAAGACCAGACCCGCCCGTCATGGTGGGTTGCAAAAATGCGCTACGTGCCTACACTGCCTAACCTCCTCCCCTAATTAACAGCGCACATAATTCATTCAAGGTTCAACTGTGTTCCCCAAATAGTTCTGTTCTGTCTATCTATGGTACATGTATATGATTGGAGAGGGACCGGAGGAGTAAACACACACACACACACACACACACACACACACACACACAACACCAGCCGGTTTGCCATGGAAGATTGAGGATGGAAGATTGACGTGACCCTGACTTGACCCTCGATCACCGAGCTCACTCTCCCATTCTGAAATGTTTTACCGGCCCTCATGCAGATGCAGACTAAAAGTTCCAAAGTCCAACAGAATCTCCCCCAATGAGTCATCATAGTTTTGACACCCTATCAACACAGCCAGTCCAGTGGGTATCTATTAGACAACACTGAACATATTCTATCCATCATCGCATCAGTGGCCTTGTAAAGCGCTGTTGTATTAACCGTGTTACGGCGCGAAATAAATTGTCGTAATTATTATTATTTTTATGGCACCAGAATACCATAATTAATTCATTAGCACTTTATAAATATAATTTCACTCTTGATTTTTACCCAAATAGCTTATAGCTAGGCCTATGTCCTTAATCCTAGCCTACTCTATAGTCTCGCTAACGGGTGACCTAATTAAGGGCCCCAAGGCTTAGAATGTCCACGGGCCCCCGGCCAGGTTGTTACGCCACTGATTTCATGACTCATGTAGCCTACATGTAGGTGCTGAATTTCACCAGTTTGGTATTCTCGATAGCCTAAGGTAGGCTAAACGTAGAGCCAGACAACCGCCGTAAATAATAGGCTATGCTAATTAGGCTATTCGCCATTGCATGGGTTTCAGCAGTGGTCGAAAAGTCAAAACGTTGGAATGACGAAACGTAGTGTCACAATATTATACTTTTAGCTACAAGCAATTTTGCAGAAACTTCTTAAAGATTCCCGGTGCTAGACAACAGCACCAGAGTGAGTTGCCAAGAAAATTAATTTTGATGAAGGTCTGACAAAAATTTAATGGTAGCATCAGACAAAAATATAGGCCTTTGTAAGAATATGCTAGCGCTTCAAAACTAATCTTGAATTATTTGACACTAAAACAGGTCTATTAATATCGATGGTCCCAATAGCAAAGTACTGTAGTTAAACATCACTTCCGCTAAAAAACGTCATAAGTGACGTCATGCGTTCAAAGCGCCATTAGTCGTTTCAGGAATTAACGTGCATCGAAAATGTTTTAATATTTAAACTTTAGTAAATTATTGGCTATAATTGCATGTAATTCGCGTTCGATTTTTTTCGGACATAGTTTTTTGTTTCTTGCAATATCGGCGTAAATTGTGTTTCTT
Source organism: Lumbricus rubellus (assembly GCA_945859605.1). Classification (NCBI taxonomy): domain Eukaryota; kingdom Metazoa; phylum Annelida; class Clitellata; order Crassiclitellata; family Lumbricidae; genus Lumbricus; species Lumbricus rubellus. The sequence continues at coordinate 28,652,979 of OX243825.1, forward strand.
CAAAAGGCGACTTTTGATCTGCTGAAGATGGGAAATACAATCCACCGTGTCATGTCAAAGAAACGGACATCTACTGAGTCCAGTAATGGCGAACAAAAGAATGAAGACTCAGATGGTAATTTTTGTGCAAGGAATTAGGCCTATTTGATTACATTATGCTCTTTATTTAATTGTAAATTCAAAACTTCAGGCATGGTAAACTCGTCGTTACTTATTTAAGACAATAATTGTCTTATAATTATTATAGTACCGTAACCATGTTTTCGTGTGTCATTCGACTGCTTTTTCTAGGATGAAATATTTACTTATACTCGAAATAATTTCATCGCTCGTCCAGATATATATATATATATATATATATACTATTATTAATGCAATAATTCAGCTTCGATATGCCTACCGTTGTTTAGTAGCATAAATAGTCTACCAATGGCTACGGTACGGTTGACTAGTTTGGCCATGCTCCAAATTACACAAAATTTTACGTGGGCATGCCTGGCACCCAATGTACTCAAACGCACCTATTCCCGATTTCCGCAAACGCCCCTGGAATTTTTTATGAATTTTTTAAAATCCAATGCTATCTTGCCAAAAACGCATGTTTACGTACACAGGAAGTCACCTTGGCGCATGCGCCGTTACGCAGAAGATAGTTCGCAAATGCTGTAGCGCAATTTGGTCCTTGCACAACATCATGTGAACCCCGAACGACATGAACGATTTTCAGAATTCATTTATTATAATCTCGTGTAGTTTACGAAGCTTTGTTTGGTAATTTATCCGATTGAAGAAGACATAAATTGACCGATCGACTAGGACATTAATTTGATGCTTTAGCTCAGGTAAGCTTAATTGAAAAGGTTGCATATTACCACAGTATAAATAATTACCAGTAGGTCTACCCGGATGGCTGCCTGTTGCCAACTTTTTTTGGTGACGTGGTTAGCCTCCATCTTGGTAGCAAATGACCAGCAGATAACCCATAAGCACCGAATCGTATATTGCTATTAATAGTACACCATAACATTTCTCTTTAGAAAATAACCCAGAGTGAGAGTTGGGTTGCTGGGGGCCATTTTTAAAAATATATTATTATTATAGCTTTAATTATTTGTTATTTCCAGCCTGTTGCGACTTTTTCCGCGTAGTACATTGCAGTTCTTTTAATGCAACCCGGCTTCGAGAATAAGCCGTATAGTAAAAATGCCATTGATTTAATGCCGTCAAATTTCTCTAATAAAATGAGTTAGCAGGAGATCTGAGAGACTGGGGCTCACTTTTTGGATATATTATTATCGTATCTTTCATTATTTGTTATTTCCAGCATGTTGCAAATTTTGTCCGAGCAGTACATTGCAGTTCTTTTAATGAATCCCGACTAATATGGCGGCTGCCGGAAACCGAAATTTGTAGTTTGTACCATAGAATTGAAAGTAAATGTAATTTGTCTATAGAGTTCTTTGCTGCGAAAATGGCGGATGACAGTGGGCAGGGCTTTAGATCTCGTCACTTATTCTGACGAGTCAGTGACGACTGCGAGATCCAAAATCGACGTACTGTTAATTATTTATACTGTGATATTACGGAACCACTAAATGGACCTGATCGCGAAATATTTTTACGTCGTTCGCACGACAGAAACTCGCGTCTGATCGCTACAATTTCAATATATTCGAGTGCCTAAGACCCTAAGTATCCAAACGCACCTATTCCCATTGTCCGGAGACGTTCCGGTGATTTTATACAAATTTTTTAAATATATAGGAAATCCAATGATATTTACCGCAGCTCACTATCGGCCTCCATATTTACGCACATTTCAGTGACGTCATGAAAAACTTGTATTTCATTTCATTAACTGCTGATAGGGAAGTTTTTTTCCATTAATTAAGCGAACATAATATTATAAGAAAATAATATAATAATATCATAAAACGGGGTTCACATGATGTTGTGCAAGGACCAAATTGCGCTACAGCATTTGCGAACTATCTTCTGCGTAACGGCGCATGCGCCAAGGTGACTTCCTGTGTACGTAAACATGCGTTTTTGGCAAGATAGCATTGGATTTTAAAAAATTCATAAAAAATTCCAGGGGCGTTTGCGGAAATCGGGAATAGGTGCGTTTGAGTACATTGGGTGCCAGGCATGCCCACGTAAAATTTTGTGTAATTTGGAGCATGGCCAAACTAGTCAACCGTACCATGGCTACCATGGCTTATACAACGTCTGCGTCTGGTTTTACTATTGCATATTAGCCTATTTTAATCGCTCATTTAACTTTTTTTACACTTTTAAAGAAAAGTTTTCAACGCTCATCCAATAGCTAGTTTCAGCTATATGATTTATTTGCTTTTGAAATAATTTAAGACTCTAATGAAGCCTAATCTATACGTTTACCAATTTGAATGTTTGCACACTATTGATAAGTGTGCATTTTAAAAAGAAAAAAACATTATTGCAACGTTGTATGATTGCACGGTTTTCTTTTCTCGCAGCATCCCAACAAGCAAGCAGTGCTAAACGTTTGAAATTCGACTCACCGAGTGACAAACTGGTAAGCTTTAATCAGTTAGGCCTACTTAGTCGACTTAAACTCAAGAGGAGCCAAATCCGGGAACGTCTATGATCCAAATGTGACAGACCATTCACACAAATCCTTACATAGATCAGGCATTTAAAAAAGGTAACTGACTCCTCGTTTTCCCATGTAACTACGCTTAAGGTTATTAATATTATTATTTTTAGGGTCTTCTCTGTAATTAATGCAAGTCACAGTGCTTGTTTGGATATTTGTGAGAACTGCAATAGTACTTAGCCTAACGTGATTTAGTTATCAACATTGTCTAAGTCGTTTCTTATGTATTAGCCTATGCTTTTTGTCTTGTTCTTACACTTGCAAAGTGAATTATTCATAAGTATACTGCATGGTACACTTGCTCGGTTAAACAAGGAATTCTCAAAACGTGTGTACAGTAGGTGTAGGCACTGTAGGGCCTATACATAAATTGCGTAAATAATACTTGCTCTGCCATGTTCTGCATCTGCATGATCGTGTAAGGCAGCGGTTCTCAACCTTTTTAGTGCGGCGACCCCCTTGGTGACATTTTGAAGGTTGTGGGCCTTGTGGCGACCCCCACCGACAAAATTGGCTGAGTCGCTGATTTTTTTCCCATTGTCAATTTTATGCATTATCACTTCATAATTAGAAAACTGCTTTTGGCAATTCTCTTAGGTTTCCTGGTTCTTGCGATTCTGAGGGCTATACCTACGGTATTCGGTAATTTGACGTTGAAACGTCATAGGCCTAAGTCTATTCAGCATCGGTAGGGGTTTGAGAATGGGTGATGCGCCCCTTCCCATTTTCGAAATTTTTTAACTTTCTCACACTGCTATGGAAACATCTTAAGCTGACATTTAAACGAAACTGCTCATCAGTTCAGTGCTGAGAGTCGTAGTTTAAGACCTCCCAACTGTTTATATTTTTGGCGCACTGTAGGCCCAATTGTAACATTATGAGCTGTCATTGTAACAAAGTTAGCCTACCTGTGATTTCCTTGCTCAGAGATGTGGTTTAAGATATCAAGAAACGTCCACTCCACACTTTTGCATTTTTTAAAAACTTGCATGGTAGCACGTTAAGATTCAATTTTAGACAGTTACTCTTTTTCGGGGCTCAGAAACGTAGTTTAAGACTCCAATAAAAATTCCCACCAGATTGTTAGAGTTTCTTAATTTGCACATAGCAATGACAACCCAACATTTTAAGCTGTCCTTTAAAAATTGCTCATTTGTGATTAGCAGCGTACAACACTAGAAATTTATATTGATACTCATTAAATATTTATGAAATAGCCTACTGGGGATTCAAGCATTTCGGTCTCCTCACCACAAAATAATGTCGGGGAACTGTCACCCAAAGTCTCCGTCCATGTGTAGACCTCACTAATCGACAGCATATATTCTTTGAGCAAACAGAGTAGGCCTATTGTTTTCTTAAAAGAAGAATATGTAAATTAACATTTGAAAACTAGATTGGCAAAAATTAAATAGGCCTAATGTGGCAATCGAACGAATAAATCATAGCAAAGTATAAGAAAAATAGATAAAATTATGTTAAGTTGCTATTCTGTAGATAGACAGTGTTGAAATTGCTATTAGGCTACATCCTTTACAAAATTAATCTCTGATGGGTCCACTGTCCACTGTGTCCAGGCGACCCCTGGCAAATCGTCAGGCGACCCCCGTGGGGGTCGCGACCCACAGGTTGAGAACCGCTGGTGTAAGGAGACCAGGAGTCTAGGTCACTACCGCCCCCCCCCCCCCATTTCTCTCCATACTTGAATGAGAACTCAACGGATTTTTAAAAATGTGTGGTTCATTTTTTTCAGAGTGGTGTGATTCAAACCACCCCGAATCACCTCGTGGCGACGCCATTGCTTACAACCAACATACACCGTAATGCACTTTCACAGCGAGCTCTTAACGGTAGGATATTCAATATTGTTTAAACTACGTCAATTGTTGATCTTTTATTTCGGTCAATGTGCATGTTAGCCTAAATACTTACGGTTAAGTGTTCAAGAGCGTTGCCAGGAAAAATCTGAAGATTTCCATGTAGGCCTAGCTATCACAAAGGGTTTTCATTGGACAAGTTCGTAGGGCATAACATTATTGCTATGCATTTTAGTTTAAACGACGGTGATGCATATATATTTCGTGGGTTGTTTGAATCTGCAGCCCATAAATGCGTCCATGGAAGTGAGGCCTCTCGGAATCACTTCGCCCAGTGAGCTATAATTTTTGGCTAGAGGAGAATAAAGGGCGCAGTGATGGAGTCTGTAGATCTTCTGCTGCTTAACTTTACATTTGAATCAGATTATATTAATGAGTGCAATCAGTGCATGTAAGCTTATGTCTAAAAACTGTGCATCCGCAGATTTACTCAAATGTAAGCTTATTTAATTGGCTATATGACTGAATAATTTTTGTCAACTAATTAAGTTATTGGATTGATTAATGTCTAACAACTTGGTGATACTTGAGATGCTTTGTGTAATTTTTGTTCCTGACTTGGTGTGCGTGTTGCACTGTTGCTGTTACAAACGGACCAACAAAATTATTTGATTTGATTTTGATTTGATTTGATTTAATTCCAATTGCCTTTTTATATAAAAGATTTGTTTATTTTTTTAGCTAAGACGTGAAGGCGATTCGTTTGGAGACTTTGCATCACTCACTGATCAAATGTTTCGTCATCAGCGTTACTACACTGAAGGATGAAGTGCTTCTATTCTGCCTTTACCTTGATAAAAAGAAGGGTTTTATTAACGAGATTAGAGTTTACGACCGCAACAATATGGCAGAGGTGAAAGAGATCATCCCGTTCACAAAGATACGTCCGGCGTACATAGCAGCTTGCAATGTCTCAAATTGCATCTATGTCCTAGAACAACACAGGGATACTTTCTGCTCTTCAGTCTTTCGCCTCACGAGAGAGGAAGCATACAAGTGGAAGATCCAAACATGGATCAGTGATCTACCCTTTTCAATATCCTTCATATCCGTCTCCCCTAAAGGCAACCTGATAATCAGAGAAGAAGCAATAAAAATATATGGTCCAAACGGTTTCTTGCAGCATGAGACAACAGGGTTAGGATATGTTGAAAGTGTAATCCAGAAATCAAATGGAAACCTCGTAGGCCTAGCCTATAGCGACCAAGATCACATGGAGTTGAAGGAAATGGATACAAATGGGACTATTGTACGACGATACGTATCATCACTAGGTGGAAAGAGTGGAGTGAATTTTGCAGACATTTCCGGCAGAATTCTGATAAATAATCCGAGAAACGGAATTGAGCTGTTAGATTCTGAGTTCAATCTCTTGGATTACACTGGTTCGCAGCCAAATCAGAACGGCTTCAATGTTCTCAATAGTATGCACTACAACAGCGAAAGGAATGAGGTAGCAAGTGTTTATTCTACTCACGATGAACCTAATGTCTGTACTCTTGCTATCTTCCGTTTCACTGAAACAATTTCAGTTGATTAGACCTATAGACAGAGCGTATACATATCGCATAGTAACTGTACTATCGTAAGCCTATTATAGCTACTATTGACTGCAATTTGTAAGCTTTTGTTGACAAAGAACTTTTTCAAATAATTATTTGTTTGTACCACGGTTGTCGTTAATTCCTTTTGTACAAGTTTCGTTTTTTAAAACCAGTCTGTTTGTGTTTGTTCTGCACACTCTTCTAAATACGGGTCCTAATTTACTAAGCTCTGGTACAGGTTATAGACCTAGATTTCCTAAGTAGCTTAAAAAGAGTTGTCGTGAAGACCAAGGTTTCACATTATTGTCTAATTTCTTGTTTTACAACCTTCACCACCCATAGACACCTTTCAATGAAACAAGGTGATTTATACCATGACATGGGGAGTTATAATGTTTCAGCACAATGTCAGATCATATGCGGCATTTGCCTCATTACCTGCCAAATTGCACATAATCTTTGTCTTTCTGAGAGAGCTCAGATCCGGAAGGGAAATTGACACTAGAACAGTTCAAAGTGTTGTGTCACGTACTGGTTTACACAATCTATGTTCTCGACCTGAAGCTAGTCTTCCCATTCATATGCCAAATACCGATGGCTCTTATGGTCTCCTTTCAATTGCTTTGTGTTGACTAATGTTATAATTATATAGTTTATTTGGATAAAATTATTATGTTTGTGTAAATATTGTTTGGTTTGGTAGACCAGTGATTTCCTGTGCGTCACCTGTTGTTGATCTGTCATTGTCAGTTCCCATGGCCCATGGCATTCGATTTAGGCTCTACAAAGTCTAGTGTCCAAACATCTGTAATAAATCAATCAATATTAAGCTGACACAGTCGATATTTACAGAGAGCCACAACGTGACGATGGAGCGAGCAGACGACAGGTGACCCAACATACGACGAATGTTCGAACTGGATGAGAATGACGTTGAGTCGGACCAGAATGACTGATTCGCAGGCATGTCCATTTGCGAATGGTCAATTGTTGTTCAGTTTTTAATCAGTGGCGCCGCTGAGTAAGCTTACCGTTTCTGTTGTAGATTAGAGCTAATCATCTAATTGTAAATTCCACAAGCTGCGAAAGCAGGTACAATGAAAGTGGCCTTTGTGGTGCTGATTATAGTCTCAGTGGCAAAGGCTTCCACCGAAGCATGCGTCTTTCAGTTAAGAAGTCTGGAACAGACTCGGTTCATGTTACAATAATATTATAAATCAACTACCTGGCATTTATCAATCAGTCAATCAATCATTCAATGCATTATTGTCCACAACAAAGCGTGTCTCAGGGAGGCCATGAGCTACAAGGACACGTGTCGCTTAGAGCGGTTGACAAGTCTTAATACAAACCCGATCAATGATTCAATATGGAGGTCAAAACTAAGTTTATCCGTTAAAGTTACTCCAAGAATAGTGGACCCTCGGAATAGTGGACCATCGGAATAGTGGACCGGTACCAAAAGAGCAGCCAAGTTAATCATTTTGTTAAAAGCACAAAATGACTAAAATTACGAAAGTACAAAAATGGAAATACCATTTAATCGCCAGAGGGCAGGCCTTGACACATTCCTTGCAACATTTATTGCAATTTCATCCAGCGTTGCCACTCCTTGGGTTTTTTCACAAGATCTAGGGTTTTTGATTCGAACTTGGGAAATTGGAGGTTTTTGCGAAGAACTTGGGTTTTTCTTGGGGTTTTTTCGGTCTCCGAACTTCGGAAATGGTTTTGTTCGGAAAAAACTTGGGCTTTTTGCTTGTGAACTAGGTATCTTTGGACATTTTCTGAAGATTTGGGCCAAATGACTAAAAAAAGGTCATCAGAAATTTTTCGGACGAAAAGATGTGAAAATGTCGGAAGATTTGGACAACTTGGGTTTTCTTGGGTTTTTTCGACCGACCAACTTGGGTTTTTAATTTTTCAGGGTGGCAACGCTGATTTCATCTCAGTGATCTAACTGAACGCCATTTTTAACCTGGAAAAAGAAAGAAAGTTGCAATTCTGCTTTTTACGAGGTGATCATCATTCTTGCTTAAACAGAACTTTAATTGACATGAAAGTTATCATGGACACAGATACACTGATATTTTAGTTGCTTATCACCAGTGTAATAATGATATTGAAGATATCAAAACAATGTTCCACCGTCCACGGGATCATCATCATCATCATCATCATCATCATCATCATCATCATCATCATCATCATCATCATCATCATCATCATCATCGCCAATTTGCCATCGTCATCATCTTCATCATCGTCATCATCATCCATGGGCCAAATGCCCATAGGTGCTCACTGCATTGTTTATCACTTTTAAAATGTGAGATTAAACTTATTAATTATTAATCCATAATTTATACCTGCATTTTATTGCAGCATGATCTTGGTTTAAAACTGTAACCAATGAATATACAGAAAAAATCATTGAAGAAGGAATTGGATGCATAGAAGATGGCCTCCCTACAAATTTCACGAGTGTAGGACATTTCCCCTGGACAACCCCCCACGAACAACCCCCCCCCCCCCCCCAGCCAAAAAACCCCGGACAATTCCCCCCGGGGTAGGAAAAAAAACCTGGTACAACATCTTGCGCGTAAGTGGTTGTAATATAAAACGGCGGTCCTAACTGTGCAAGTTAAGTAATTAAGTATGTGCTTTATTGAACCGCCTGGAAATGCACTGCGGGAACATTATATGAGAACAAAACATAGCGTGTATACATACATTCATACAAAAATCGAAATATGCAATTTTCTATAATCACAGTAGGCCTATACAACTAAAAAACATAACATACATTTATGGAAACCATTTGGGAGAAATAGATAAACAGTAATAAAAAATTAAGGTCATTTAAATAGCATTCGTGTAATAAAACTACATCTAGTTAATGCGTGAGCATGAGAAATCTCACGGTTGTGAGAACGAGGACGGATTGATGAAAAGAATTCTCGCCAGATAGAAGCCGGATTGATACAAAATAAATTTTACTGAAATGGAAGCTGGGTTGATGAAAATTTTCTTGCTTAAATAGAAGCTGGATTGATGAAAATGTCTTGCTTACTCCAGCTCCCATTTAAGCAAGAACATTTGATTTGGAATTAGAACGATAACTTAGGGACCACATAAACACTGACATCTATAGCTGAAATTATGCGATAGCCAATACTACTTAGGCCTAATACTTATTGAAAAATTGGAACAAGAATGGGTTGTGACTTGTTTACTATATTTCTTGACTACAGTAGATCTGAAGATGCAAGCGAGAAGTCATCAACAGGAAACACGATATGAATGTAAATATTGCAACAAAACGTTTTCAAAGAAATCGTTCAAAGGTCATTTAAGAACGCATACTGGAGAAAAACCCTACACATGCAATTTGTGTCCCAAACAATTTGGATGGAAGGAACATTTAGAGGATCATACAAAAACACATACTGGAGAAAAACCATACAAATGTAACTTTTGCAGCAAAGAGTTTTCACAGAATGGGAATTTCAAAAGACATGTAAAAATTCACACTGGAGAAAAACCATTCAAGTGCAAGTTATGTGACAAAACCTATTCCGAGAAGCGCTCTCTGGTTGACCACATGGGAAGCCACACTGGAGATAAACCCCATAGATGCAATCTGTGTGAGAAAGAATTTTCTGGTAGGCATCAACTGCAACGCCATAAGAAAACCCACTCTGATGAAAATCCATGCACTGAGGGAAAACCATACATTTGTGATGTTTGTAATAAAGCATTCGCAAAGAAGTGTTACCTGGATGTTCATACACGAAGGCACACTGGAGAAAAACCGTACATCTGTAAGTTTTGTAGAAAAAGTTTTAGACACACTAGTGGTCTTCTTGTACATATGAGAACGCATACAGGAGAAAAACCTTACAAATGCAATTTATGCAAGAGGTCATTTTCTGGGAGTGGTCATCTGAAATTCCACATGACAGTCCACACTGGGGAAAGAGCATTTAAATGTAATCTATGTGATAAAGCCTTTACCCAAATGGGTCATTTAACAAAGCACATAAAAAGTCACATTAAGGATAAGCCATATGTATGTCAGTTATGCAGCAAAATGTTTTCAACGACTTATGAGCTTCGTTGTCATATTAAAAGAACCCATGCTGGTGAAAAACCATATATTTGTAGCTTCTGTCAGAAAGCATTTCTTTACCATATGCATATGATAATTCACATGCGTATACACACTGGAGAAAAGCCATATAAATGCGATTCATGTGGCAAGGCATTTGCGGACAGTAACAGGCTCAAATACCATATGACAATTCACTCTGATGTAAAGCCATTCGAGTGTAATTTATGTTCCAAAACATTTGCCAGGAATCATTATCTACAGAGCCATTTGAACACCCACATTGGAAAAAATCAACACAAGTCTGGACTTTTTCAAAAAGATGGTAATTGCAGAAGTTGTCAGAATCAACATAAAATGATCTCCACTGAAGAAAAATCGCAAGAAATCAGTACATTGGGCGTGACTGAGAAGAAACAGCGTAAAGAGAAACTCAATAGCAGACTTAGCATATCAACAGAAGTGAACAACTCTGGAGATAATAGAGATGATGGAGACCAATCAACAATAAGTAGAAAAACTGCTCTTAATGTTAATCAGATATTGTTGAGACCTTGTGCTTGTGGAATCTGTGATGAAGTGTTTGAAACGGAAGCGGAATTAATGGAACATTGTGATCGTCACTTCAATGATGCACCACAGGAAAACACTTTTCATGACCTATTTGAGACGCATTGTCAGAATTACTTTACTTGAGCCAAGAATGGGGCATAACTGCATAGATTTGTTGTAATGCAGCTATTTTCATCAGCAGAATTATTTATTTTGGAAATGTCTGTCGTGAAACCATAGATTAACTTTCAGGCTGTTTTAGGATCAATTTTCCAATAACCATTTTATCCGCAGAATAGAGAGTTAATCAGATGACTTCTTCGGTTTTTGTTGCAAGGACAACCGTCTTCCTCACAAACTTCGTCTTGAGCTTCTTAGTCTCTCTCTCCCTTTGTTTAGGAAACGCCTGAAGACTATGCTATTCGTTAGCGGCAGTGCTAACTAGGGTCGGGAGCGCTACTGAATCTGTGAGCGGCGCTATATAAATGTTCAATTACAATTACAATTACAATTACAACTCAGCAACAATAATGATCTTAACACTGAAGATCAAGTTCGCTATAAGACATTGTTCACATTAATTACATATTTTGTGTGGTGTGTATATCATTTTCGGCTAGCATCCAAATCGTTCGTTCGCCAGGACGGTTAAATTGTTTATCAATGTAGCCAGAAAAATGGATCATCTGATGAGGATTTGTCAAATATTTAAACTATGCTAAAGGCACACAAATTCGTGGATAACCAGTCACAAAGTAGCGCTGATATGATGAAATGCTTGAAATTGAAACATAATTCAAGGAACTTTGTCTTGTCACTGACGTGATGGTCCGTGTAGACTGTAGAGAATAATTTCTTCAACTATTTGAAATGTAATTGTGAGATGCTTTCCTTTTTGGCCAGAAGACAGTTGAATATGTTGATTTGCTAATTTCACATCAATAGTTGCACTGATGATTTTTAGTAGTTATTGCAATATACACAATAGTTTTTGGTGCTACTGTTTTCAGGTAACTTAAATATTGCGAAGTAGACTGTTGTTGGCTTTTTCAGGCATCATTTGCGATTTTGTTTAAAATGTGTATTTTATTTACACAATGTAAAAATATTTATTTGCAATAATTTTGGTGTCTTTTGTATGGAAAACATCATTATTATGAACTATTTTCGGAATTTTAGCTGCAATAAGAAAAAATAATTAAGATACACTATTTACTGTGAGTAATTATGCTATGGTTGTGTTGTGGAAACTTTGATTGTCATGTAACAGTTATAAGACTTAGTTTAGAAGTAGCAGCTCTAGTTTTCTATGGAGGCAGAGAAATATAATCTTGCAATTCAATGTTATAATATGATTTGCATCATAAACCAAGTTTCTGAGACCACTATGCTCTGCCATGTTTTGCTGGATGAATAGATGTATTTTTTAAATGTCTAGTTGTTTTTGTACCAAATGCTGCAATGAATCGCAATAAAACTTGGTTGATATTTGTTTCTTTGTGTGTGCGTGCGTGTGTGTGTGTGTATCGGTTTTTGGTGATACATCGCCTTATTGTTCTGTATTATACGACCAGTACAGCGTAATTCTTTTCATCAATCAGGTTTCTACGTTGGAATTTGTCATTTGCATCAATCTAGCTTCCACTTAGGGTAGAATTCGTTTCATCAATAACTTTTTTACAAATTGAACTTGTATTCAAATAACTTAATTTTCGTAAATTCGACTTCAATTTCAGCAAGAATTTTTTCATATACCCAACTTCTATTTGAATCCAATTATTTTGTTCAATCCGTTTTCATTTTAAGAATTCTTTTCGTCAATTCAATTAGTGTGCGAGAAACACTGAGACCTAGTCTATGACGTATAATGCAAGAGGCTACGATAAACTGAAAGACGCCTTTGACGCGAAGTACTTATTGGCCTTATGTCAATGCGGAAGTCTAGAACAAGACAACGAACAGTATGCGGTACTGTTAGACGGAGGCAACTGGGGCTGCTTGGGCACATTGCTCGAATGCCAGTGGACTAAAACTGCTGGCACATGCACGACTTCCTGGATGCAACAAACAGGAAGACCTAGAGCTACCTTGCACAGGATGATAGATGAAGACTTGGCTAGGCTGGCCATAGATCTGGAAATGTCCATCACTATCTGCAGGAAGAGTCCGAGGGGTAATGTCTTAGGCGAAATCAGTCTGGAGAGACAATAATCAGATAATGTATTATGCCGGTGTAAAGGTTTCAGATTACCCCCTCCTAAACATTACCCCCCTGAAAACTGTAAATTGGACCAATCATCGCATTTATTGCATTAAAATACTCGGAAAAATCATCCCGCTTCTTGTTTTGGTCTGAAGATTTTCATCCGTCATCCCACTTCGTGGTTTGTTATCAATAGTTTCATCTGTAACTAAAATACTAATCGCCGCTGAAGTTTACATGGAGAAAATGGCGTCGAGGCTATTATTTTTTTCGGATCAAAATATTGATAACAAAACACGAAGTAGGATGACGGATGATATTCTGTAGACCAAAACAAGGAGCGGGATGATTTTTCTGATTTTATTAGTGCAATAAATGCGATGGTTGAATCAAATCTAGTTTCCGGGGGTAATCTGAGACCGGTTTCAAGTTACCGGGGGGTAATGTTTAGGAGGGGGTAATCTGAAACCTTTACACCGGTGACTTGCTTGGTCCTCGTAATGTGTAATGTGTAAAATATATATGCCTTTATCTATATAAATAAAAATGAAACTTTCCAATAGTTCATGTTACAATCACGCCGAAAGTTACGCAGCGATTGTTGTGAAAATTTACCAAAACCTTCCATTCCAATAGCACCGTGTCTTAAGATTTCTTTTCCACGAAAAAACGCAATCTTTTCCACAAAAAGTGAACTTTGCAATACGTTCGTCCGCCATTTGCAATTCAACCAAACCACACGCTTGAATCGTCTTCATCCGAAACACAGTGACGAGTCACGAAACATCTATGAGGTCGCGTCTCGTGACGTCATAAGCGAGTCGATAAATAATTACATTACGACAACGGCCTTCCAACATTCTTGAGCTCTATCCGCTGTCAGTAAAGGACGGTGTGATGGAGGAAAGGAGCGGAGGGGGAGGGGCAGGGGGAGGTGAGGGGGAGGGGAGGGAGAGGTCTTTTCTGCCACAGCAACGCGTGGCTAGGTACAGCTAGTATAATTATATATTCATTTAATTCAATAAACAACAGATAGAACGCTGTAGGTTTACAATAGCAAAATTGACAGTATGGCTGATTAAAACTCATACCAAAGATAGTTAGTACATGTTTCTGAATAATATTTTGGGGAGAAAGTTTAATTTCTTATTATCACGCAGACAGCAGGCATGGTAGGCCTATCACCAAAGATATTAGAGTCGTAGTTTACGACTCTAATATCTTTGCTGGTAATCCCGCAGTTTAGCGTCGTTAATTTTTTCAACGTGTATCTTAGCGTGGTAAATTATTTATGACCCTTTCCGGAAGTTGCGTCCCGCAAGTTGGCAATAAGACAGCACGCAAAAATAAATAGGTAAGTAAGTAAAAGTCCAGCTTTTTAAATTACATCAGTTGTTTTATGAATCCAACTTCTGTTTCATTAATAATTATTTTTCATCAATCTAGCTCCAAGTTAAGCTAGAATATTTTTTTATTAACCCAGCTTCTATTCCAGATATAAAAATACCCTCATCCAACTTCAATTACTTAAGCGTTTTTCATTAATCCGGCTTCTAATTCAGATCTAAAAATACCTTCATCCAGCATTCCAGCTTCCATTTATCATTTTGAACTTAGGACCGAAGTCTTGACGTACACGTTATTTACAGTCGCATGGACCAATCTACGTCGATTGTTTGGCGCGTACTTCAACTTCCGGTCATATGTTGTTCGGGTTTATGTGAGGAAAAAATTAACGACGCTAAACTGCGGGATTACCCTGCTTTGTCAGCCATTAGATACCTTAATCCACCTTCCATTTCTCAAGTGTTTTCTCATCATTTCAGCTTCTATTTCACCAAGAAGTTTTCACCAATCCAGCTTTCAACATACTTTTCAAAAGAAATATGAACCGTTATAACGATTTCATCAACGAAATATGTAAATACATAAGCTTACGCTAAATAATAAAATACGCTAAAATACATGATATCAATTTTGAGATAATAAACTACGCTAAAATACAGTTTTACCAATTGCTATTTATTATATAGAAGTTTTATTGATAGTTATTGCTGACCAGAAGCTGGATTGTTTAAATGATTTCATGCATAAGTGGAAGTCTGATTGATGAGAATGATTGGTAAATAATTCCTGCCTAAGCAGAAGCGTTATTGATTAAACGAATTCTTGACGATTCTTTAGCGTATTTAATTATTGGCTGATTGCATGATTATTATTTGTAATCAATCCAACTTCTAGTTTGGCAGGAATCATATTAATCGATCGAGCTTCTACTTAGGCAAGAATTCATCAAGAATTCGTTTAATCAATCCCGCTTCTATGTCACTAGTGCAGGATTTCATTTCGTACAGCTACCCACGTATTTAATCACATTTGCATTTCTAGCTACACTAACTCCATTTTATCTTATTCTTTTTTATTTTTTGTATGTGCACTTGTTTTAGCGCCCCTTCAAGATCACTACTCAGAAGCGCTCCAGAATGCAGATTGAAAGGTCTGTGTGTAAGTGCAATGCACTATTTTAGTTGTGACAACAGGACCATTTATCCAAATTCTCTGCTTATTGAAGATTGCAAGATTTTATAATGAAAATTGCACATGAAGTGGTTGTAAAATTTCTTGATTATAGGATATTTGGAAATGCCTGGTAGAAGCCAGCAACATGAAACATGGTATGAATGTGAGCATTGCAAGGAAACATTTTCGAAGAAATGCTTTCTCGAAGTTCATTTAAGAACCCACACTGGAGAACCATACATATGCAGTTTCTGTCAAAGAACAATTGGACGGAAAGAGCATCTGGTAAACCATACAAGAACCCACACTGGTGAAAAGCCATTCAAATGTAACTTATGCAGCAAAGCCTTTTCGCAACGTGGGGCACTCTTCAATCATATAAAAAGTCACAGTGGAGAAAAGCCGCACAAGTGCATGTTATGTCACAAGGCATATTCCGAACAGCGGACTCTGGTTGAGCATATGGGAAGCCACACTGGAGAGAAAGCATACGGATGCAACCTGTGTGAGAAAGAATTTACATGGAGGAAACAACTGCAACGCCATAAGAAAATCCACTCTGATGAAAACCCACTCAATGAGGGAAAACAATACATTTGTTATGTTTGTGATCAAGCATTTTCTGCAAGTATTCATCTGAAATCACATATGTCAGAACACACTGAGCACACAGCATATAAATGTAAACTACGTGATAATGCATATTCTCAAAAACATAACTTAGCAAACCATATACAAACACACAATGGATATAAGCCGTATGTGTGTCAATTATGCAACAAAACGTTTTCAGCACTTAGTCATCTTCACCTTCACACAAAAATTCATACAGAAGAAAAAATGTATATTTGTAATTTCTGTCAAAAAGTATTTGGGCGGAAGGAGCATCTGGAAAACCATACAAGAACCCACACTGGTGAAAAGCCATTCAAATGTAAATTATGCAGCAAAGCCTTTTCACAAAATGGGACACTCTACACACATTTGAAAAGTCACAGTCGAGAAAAGCCATACAAGTGCAAGTTATGTCACAAGGAATATTCTGAAAGGCGCACTCTGGTTGACCATAATTATGGGTAGCCACACTGGAGAAAAAGCATACAGGTGCGACCTGTGTCAGAAGGAATTTACCTGGAGGCGACAACTGCAACGCCATATGAAAACTCACTCTGTTGAAAAACCAAGCACTGAGAAAAAACCAGACATTTCTTATGTTTGTAATAAAACATTTGCACATAGGTGTAGCATGGAAGAACATATGCGAACGCACACTGTAGAAAAACCGTACATCTGTCAGTTTTGTCAAAAAGGATTTAGAGACAGTGGTGGGCTTTGTGCACATATTAGAACTCATACTGGAGAAAAACCTTACAAGTGCAATTTATGTGAGATGGCATTTTCTGGGAGTAGATATCTCAAATCACACATGCCAGTCCACAATGGGCAAACAGCCTATAAGTGTAAATTGTGTGATAAAACATACAGTCAGATACGCAACTTAGCAATACATATAAAAACTCACAATGGATACAAGCCTTACGTATGTAGGTTATGCAACAAAACGTTTGCAGTACTTAGACATCTTCACCTTCATAACAAAATTCATACCAGAGAAAAATCGTATATTTGCATTTTCTGTCAAAAAGCATTTCGTCAGTATCATGACATGAAACTCCACATGAGCATTCATACTGGAGAAAAACCGTATTTGTGTGACTTATGTGGCAATGCATTTGCAGATTTTAGTAGGCTCAGAGACCATCTACAATTTCACACTGGCGCAAAACCATACCTTTGCCATATATGTTCGAAAACATTTGCAAGAAATCATTATCTTCAGAGCCATTTGAGCACCCACATTGAAACACTGAACACGAGTTTGAACTTTTTGAAAAGACTGGTTATTGCAGAAGTCGTCATTATCAGCAGGAAATGATCTCCACTGAAGAAAAATCGCAAGAAAGCATTACATTGGGCGTAATTGAGAAGATACACTATAGAGAGAAACTCAATAACAGATTTAGCATCTCAACAGAAGCGAACAACTTTGGAGACAATAAAGAGGGTGGAGATCAATCAACAACAGTTTCTGCTGTTGATTTTAATCAGATATTGTTGAGACCTTGTGCTTGTGGAATCTGTGATGAAGTGTTTGAAACAGAAGCGAAATAATGGAACATTGTGATCGTCACGTCAATGATGCACCCCAGGAAAACAATTTTCATGACCTATTTGAGATACATTGTCAGAGATACTTTCAATGAGCCAAGGGTGCTGCATGGATTTGTTGTTGTGCAGCTATTTCCATCAGCATAATTATTTGGTTTGGAAATGTCTGTCGTGAAACCATAGAATACCTTTCAGGCTGTTTTGGGATGGATTTTCTATTAAACATTTTATCTTCAGGATTAATAGTTAATCAGATGATTTTTTCAGTTTCTGTGTGTGTGTGTGTGTGTGTGTGTGTGTGTGTGTGTGTGTGTGTGTGTGTGTGTAGGTGTGTGTGTAGGTGTGTGTGTGTGTAGGTGTATTGGTGTTTGGTGATACATTCGCTTTATTGTTCTATATTATTCGACCAGCACAGCATAATGCTTTTCACCAATCAGGTTTTTACATTGGAATTCGTCATTTGCATCAATCTAGCTTCCACTTAGGGTAGAATTCGTTTCATCAATAACTATTTTTTACAAATTGAACTTCTATTAAAATAATTTATTTTTCGTAAATTCGACTCCAATTTCAGCATGAATCTTTTTCATCTACCCAACTTCTGTTTGAATAAAATTAATTTCAGCAATTCATTTTCATTTGAAGAATTCATTTCATCAGGTCAATTAGTGTGCGACAAACACTAAGACCTAGTACGATAAAGTGATAGACGCCTTTGACACTAAGTACTTGTAGGCCTTATGTCAATGCGGAAGTCTAGAACAAGACAACGAACAGTATGCGGTACTGTTAGACGGAGGTAACTGGGGCTGCTTGGGCACATTGCTCGAATGCCAGTAGACTAAAACTCCAGATAGGCACTACTGGCACATACCCAGCCTTTCTGGATGCACCCAACAGGAAGACCTAGAACTACCTCGCTAAGAATGATAGGCCTATATGGAGACTTGGCAAGGCTAGGCATAGATCTACATGTAGAAATGTCCATCACTAGCTGCAAACACTTTAACCACTGGCAAAAAAGCCTAAGAATGAGCAACATGGTTACATTGGTTAGTACAGCAAGCCAGAAATCTACTAATTGCACAGAGGAGTCCCATGGGGGTAATGCCTTAGGCGAAACAAGGGGATTTTGTTTGGGAGGACAATGTCAGATAATGTAATATGCCAGTGACTTGCTTGGTCCTCGTAATGTAGGCCTATAATGTATATAATATATTATATATATTTATATATTCATTTTGATCAATAAACAACAAACAGAACGCTGTAGGTTTACAATAGCAAAATTAACAGTATTCCTGGTTAAAACGCATAGTCAAGATAGTACGTGTTTCTGAATAGGCCTAACATTTTGGGGAATATAAAGTTTAATTTTTATTATCTTGCAGACAGCAGGCATGGTATCACTACTGCGCGAGGCTTCACGGAAAAGGAATGCGTGACAAACGCATAATCTTCTGTTTTCTAAAAGATAAAACACACAATTGTGTGCAGCAGTTATCTATATTGACAATAAAGTTAGTAATGTACTATAAAAATTTCTTTTATCAACGTGTTGGATTAGGTTATGTGGATGAATATAAATTTACTCGCAAGAGGACAGAGCTTACTGACAATCCAACTTGTTCTGAAAATGTTTTGCTCTGCAGTAAAGTCATTTCATTTTTGGAACAGAGCACAGATAGTTAAAATTTGTTCTCGTTTGCTGTAAGTCTTACTGTTTTTACGAGCTCTTTATTTCGTAAGTTTATTGTTCAATATTGTGAAAGTAATTTTTCATTTAAGCTTTCAATATTGCCGTTTTTCGGTTATCTGTCGTTTTCAGCGGAATAAATTACTCGCCATTACATGGGGTTGCGGGTTGATGGCATAAGTTGGATTGACGGAAAGAATCCATGCTAAGTAGATGTCCGATTGATGAAAATAACTTTTACTTCAATAGAAGTGGAATTTCTGAAGACATTTTTGCTAAAATTGGAGCTGGATTGGTGAAAAGTAATTGCTATTTGGTAAACTTAGCGTCGTAAATTATTTTCACGCTTATAGTGAGTCAAAAAGCGCAGCAAATCATTCCTAACAGCGTATATTTGACCAATTCATCGAACCGCATACTTAAAATTTGCTAAGAACAAGAATATTGACATAAAATGAGCTTTTAAAAAGTCAAACTTCCCATGCGAAATCGCCAATCGAATCGCCGTTGAACCACAACATCTGACCGGAAGTTGAGGTACCTCTCCATCGACGTCTATGCGACTCTAAATAACGTGTACGTCGAGACTGCGGCCCTAAGTTCAAAATGAGAAATGGAAGCTGGAATGACGAAAATAACGCTTAGGTAATGGAAGCTGGATGACCGTGTTTCTAGATCTGAAATAGAAGCCGGATTGATGAAAGAACGCTTAAGTAATGGAAGCTGGATGAAGGTATTTTTATCTCTGAAATAGAAGCTGGGTCGACGAAAATACCGGGCGAGAAATAGAAGCTGGGTTAATAAGAATAGTCTAGCTTAAACTGGAGCTGGATTGATGACAAATAATTATTATTGAAACAGAAGTTGGATTCATAAAACCAATTTAAATAGAGGCTCGACATTTACTTACTTACTTATTTTTGCGTGCTGTCTCATTGCACACTTGCCGCACGCAACTTCCGGAAAGGGTCATAATTGAACCACAACTTCGATTGGCGGTTTGTTATGACAAAATATTATAATTTTTCAATCGATTTCCTTCTTTTAAACAAATTCTAGGTATATAGTAATACATCATTTAGGTAATAGCACGTTAGCATAAATATTTTACAGCGCTTTTTCTGCCATTATAAGCGTGAAAATAATTTACGACGCTAATCGCCACGTTTACCTGCTATTTATTATATAGAAGTTGTATTAATAGTTATTGCTGACCAGAAGCTCCATTGTTTAAATGATTTTTTGTATAAGTGGAAGTCTGATTGATTAGAATGATTCATGCCAAAGTTGTAACCAGATTATGAAAAAATAATTTTGCTGCGTGAGTCCAAAAATTTGATATAATTTATTCCCATAAAGCGATTGATTACCCCCATAAGCAGGACGTTTTGGCGCCGCCGTTTTGGTGTCGGAAGTTGACTTGCCTAAATGGAAGCTGGATTGATAAAACTAAGCCTTAGCGTAAATGAAAGCTGGATTTATCGAAGTAACTGTTCCGTCAATGGAAGCTGGATGAAATTAAGCCTTGGCTTCAATAGAAGCTGTTTAAATGGAATTCTTTTGTGTCTAAATTGAAGTAGATTTGATGGGAAACGAGGAAACTGGATGATCGAAAAAACTCTTGGTAAAATAAAAGTTTGACTTATGAAAATTGTTTTAGTTTAAATAGAAGTGGGATTAGTATCATTTTTCATTAAATAGGAGCTGGATTGATGATAAATTTTTATTGTTATTGATTGTTATTTGCATTGATGAATATAATTGATGGTCCTATGGAAGTTGGATTGATGAAAAATAATTGTTGCTGCAATGGAAGATAGATTTATGAAAATGATTCATGACAAGGCAGAAGTCGGATTAATGAAAATATTAATGAACAGTCACACAAAAATGGTGTAGCCCAAACGTCACATAGCCAAATTACCTTGGTTTTCTACGATGAAGTATTGAAATAGATTTGTAGCGATTCCGCCCCTCGTCAGGCCGGAAGTAACTTGTACTTCCGCCCTCGAGGGACTGTCGCCTCGCTGTAGGGCGTCAGGGTCCAAGTCCGTCGATAGGAGGTGGTCTCGCACTGTTACATTGGGTTGCCAGGTCTCACGTGACCGGTCTCCCGTTTTATCGAAGTCTCGATAATTTAACCTAGGCTGGTCCTTCAGCCTTTGGCTCCGCTTAATGCTAGGTTCGTCCGCTTTCTCAGGTACCAAGGATGCGCTCGAGTGTCTGTCCGCGACGGCCGGTCTGGCCGTGACTATAGTCATGTCATAGTCAGGGTTCGTTTGCCCTACAGCGAAGTTGGCAGAAGGTGACTCTTCGAGTCTATTTAGGCGTATCAACGCCTCTCCTACTTGGGAGCGTATTTCACACACCTGCGACCTCACGTCACATTGAAGGACGCTAACCTGTGAAGTGACTTCCCCTACTTGGGACGTCATACGGGCGAAGTTGTCGTCCATCCGTCCTATTAATGTCTCCAAGACTAAACCAACATTTGACCTCTCAGACGCACGTGACATTCTGTCGTCATCTTTCTCGTGGCGCTCCATAAATTTGCGTAATTACACACCGAGCTAGATGCTAATAATTATCGAAGAAGATTTGGTTACTATTATTTTATTGCAACTAAACAGGAACGTTTAATTCTTATCTAAAAAAAGATTATCTAGGAACGACTAAGAATACGGACAGTTTTCTGTATATGTGTCGTACTTTACGTAACCTCTACAACCTATCGCAACTTGGAAGTTAAAAGTTAGCATATAATAATATTAATGGTTAACGGCGATTTATTCCCATTATCCCTTTTCTATTATGTCTACTCTAGTGTAACATACCTCAAAGCTCGGGACAGACAGTGGCGAAGGGAACAGGGTCGGCTGCACTGCCGAAACGCAAGTGAAATCCACGCAATCGATTTATTCCGATTCCAAGATTCATGCAATTTCGCGACTTCTTCGTAATTTCGATTTATTTTTGGCGTTAGATATATTCCGAATAGATCCACTGATTTTCTCGTAACAACGGAAAGCATCGAACAACCAACACTCTTATGAAACTCCTCCTCAGAGTTTAAGTAGTTTATTCCAAGTATATCCACTGATTTAATAACAGAAATACTCCTCCGCGATATGTATCCACGCTTTTCCTTTTAAACTCCGTATCGCCGATATTCTATCACTTTATTTATTTCAATCTAAATCGAATTTCAGCCTAAACTTTATTAACTAAGACGCTCACACCAGAGCTCTGCTGAATGCGACCGATCCCTTCGCCGACCAATTTCACTCTGACTAAAAATACGGCAATTGGCCACGAGGGACGCCAAACTCGCGCTGAATTTAGTTCCGAACAAAGAAACATGGACACGTAGATAGGAAGCCTATGTCTGATTTTAATTGCATGGCCATGTTAAGAGCATAGCGGGGTTTTTCCAGCTTAGCATTAAGATATAGGAAAAATTAACATGGGCCTCGCTCTGGAGCAGACGTCACGTGCCCGTGTTAAAAGCATATAGAAATTAACATGAAGCCTCATTCCGATATATTCAAGCGCGGGGGAAATTCAAGGTTACGTGGACTTGTTGATCTCTGTCAACAAGTCCTACGTGTGCGTGCGTCTAAATGTTAGGCTGCATATCGCTGCGTATTATTAAATATCGTTACGTGCATTAAATTAACGGGGCGTTCAGTGCGTTTCACGGCAAGAATTGTTTTATCAATATTAATGCTGTAGGCTGTCCCCGTATATTATAATTATAAGAAAATCGCCATTAATTGCATAATAATCAGAAAACAACCCTTAAAATTGACATTCGTCACAATGCCCACCAACCTCTCTTCTTTCAAAAGTTCTTCAACTGGGAGAAGAGCTTTTGAAAGGCATCTTTCAACACCTTCTGATTATTCATAGCATCACATAACGATAATGCATAAGCAACAGCAAGCAATATTAAAGGCGATCCAATGTCAGATCTATAGGCAGCAACATCTAAACAGTTCTGGTCATAAGTACAATGTCTTAACACCCCGTATACCATTACTAAATTCTACGGGTCTACACACTAAGGACCATGACTTAACAGTCATCACACCGTATACGAGAAACCACTAGATTACCGGGCTGTGCCTCAGGCTTCGTTACAAGCAGGCCATACAAAAACCCCTCTAGTCTACCATAATACTTCAAGACCAATGTCCTATACCTCAGCAAACTGCAATGCACCAGCCTATTTAACAAATGGACGCTTACTATATATTGCTATACATTTACTTCAATGCTAGAATCTACTAAGGTTCATCAATAATCTCTATTAGACCAATATGGCACCAACTATTACAAAGTTCATCCATGCATGTCATAAGGTTTTTAACCAAAGCATCATAGGATTCAATAACAAGCGCCAATCGCTAGGGCAGCTCAGATCATAATAAAGTGCTATTACCTTCGCAGTTACACTCCGCAATGTCCCATCGTATCAACATAAATCCTAGCACACATCGAGAATATAAAATTATGCATTCCCAATAATGCATCAACCGTACGGAAACACAATAGCCAAACAGCAATCCTTATCTGGGCAACTCAAACAATAATAAGATGTCATTATCTCGTTTCAGTAAAACCACAACATCTTATTGCTTTAACTGTAATCATAGCACACAGCAATAATAAAAACCATCTATGCAGTATGCATTCTAAATAAACCATCAGTCCACTTAACAATACAAATGTTAATCTTGTATGGCTATATAACGCAGAACTTTAATCACCTTAACTGTGAATCAACTTATCTCCGGCGAATTATAGAGAAGACCTTTCTCCTTGAGTTCACGTTCCTCACAATCAAACAGAACCGCTGTAACACTTATCTAGAGCCATTTCTAGCCACATTTAAGCGCGAGGCATCTACTTTATAACGCCTCTACAGTAAAAGCCCAATTGCTTGCATTCTCCACCATGATTCTCCGGATGCGCCATGTGCTTTTCGCCAACGTCCAAGACAGCCTTCGTCTCCAGAGGACGCTGTCGGTGCGGATAGATGATCGTCTTACACCAATGGCAGTCCTGTCCCAAATTTGCCCAGCTGTAGCTCGACATCCAAGTACGGCTACATCGGACGCACTTGTACTCTCCGAAGCACCGCTTCTTCCCTTGGTACGGCGTTAGTCCATGATCCTTAGGTCGAGCCATCGGACAGTCCTTGATGCTATGACCTTCTTGTTGGCACCGGTGACAGCGATAAATACTCGTCATTTTCTTCGCGGACGTCCGAGCGATTCCAGCAAAGCGGATTCGATCCGCCAATCCAGACGTCACGTCGATTTGACCAACAACCGACGTGGCAGAAGTAGTTGGTACTTCCGTCACGCGTTGGCCCTCGGCATCCGGTCGGACCGAGTCGTCCGGCTTCCATCGTCCAATAATCATTCCACAAACTGCGGCAGTGGCCGTTCGATATAACGGCAAGCGTCTTCCACCAAAGAGGAGGACGTCTTCCCCCATCTTCCATTCAACCCCATGTCTGCCTAGCCAGCTCATGCCGAGTATCAGTTCGTCTACTTGCGGCGAGACCAAAAATAATTCTGCGAAGATGAGACCGCCGGCTTGGCAGGGCAGGAAGACCTCCCCGATGATCGGGATGTCTGTTCCGTTAGCAGCGCTCACAGTCTTGTCGGACGGTCGCATCTCTTCCGGTGCTACTTCGGAGGCCGGAACGAGAGACACCGAGCTTCCAGAGTCGAGCAACGCACGCGTCCTCTTTCCTCTCACCAGCAACGGTAGATATGCGACGTTCGTCCCTGGAATGCAGCTGTTCCTGTGGTCCGCTGGATAACCCGTCGCTCCTTGTGGTTCCGCCTCTGTCTGTTGTCGAGATGGGCAGTCCCGTGCGAGGTGGTCCAGGGCCTGACATTCGAAACAACGCCGAGGAGGTCGCGCGCCGTTTCCTGTCCCCCGAGGGTCAGGTCTCCGTCTAGACCAGTTATCGTTCGTCCGCTGGTGTTCTCCTCCGTAGTAAGCCGTAGGCGCTGGCGTAGGATAGCTTGGAAGCGAGGCCAGTCGTTCGATGACCACCTTCATTTGGCTTTGAAGTTGTCGCAGCGCCGCGTCTGTAGGGGACTCTTCTTCTTTTACCATCTTAACCCGTCCGAAACGTAGCTCGTTAGATCCATCGTTATCCTTTCTGGTTTTACGAAGACCGTCCAGTCTCATGGCTGTTTGATAAGCTTTATCCAACGAAGGCGGTTCGCGCTCCCTTATCTTCATAGCCAGTTCCTCGTCGGCCAGAGCGTCCACAAACGCACGTATAGCGAACGTCTCGCTATGCGGTGATACCGGTCCAGGATACGCGAGGGTCACCAACCGACGAATGTCTTGCACCAACGAGCTGAGTTCTTCTCCGTCTCGTTGTCGTCTCGTACTCAGCTGCGTCTGATACAGGGCGGCTTGGTTGGCCCCTCCGTATCTATCTCGTAGTCGTTGTACTAGATCCGGCCAAGTCTCTACAGTCTGTGTGCCCGCTTCCCACAGCAATTGATCTGCCGGTTCAACCAGAGCGCACTTCAGGTGGTTCAACCGCTCCACGTCAGTCCAACCATTATTCGTCGCGCAGATCGTGAATTTCTGTAAGAAGGCTTCCACTTCTGTTTTTCCATTGTACCGTTCTAGTTTAATCCATTGATTCGGCTGCGGCCGTCTCGTGTATGAGACAGTCGGTTCAATAACGTCCTTCGTATTAAACGACGGTTTCGTACATTCCGTCGCTGCACCAGCTTCACCAATTTCCACTTGTGTAGACACGACCACGTGACCCACCGTCTGCGTAGCAACGGAAGTCGTCGGCACGAACGCTAGCTTTTCGTGCATCCTCGCTGTTGGCCAAGTCTCTTCAGTTTGCAGATCGACCGGTTTCGATCGGCTGTAGAAGTCGCGTCGGTACTCGTCGTCCAACGTCGGCGGCGGTAGATGCTGACGCATGGCATACGCAGCGTTTCGATCGTAGCCAAACATCTGCGCACCGAGACCATCTCTTCGTCGTACGGCGTTGTTGTCTCTCCTCCAATTGTCGGCGTATCCTCCAGCACATTCCTTCGGTATTCCAGGCGTAGAAACTGCGACAGGCATCCACTGGACCGTTGACGCGATGGCGTGGTCGTAGACGAAGACAGGATCGTACGCGGAGAGGGGCGGAAGTGCGTGTGGTCGAGGAGGATCCATGAGTCTGCTTGGCGCGGGAGGGAATGAGTGGCCGTTGGGAGCGAAGATGGAAATCGGTGTACCAGGCCTCATCGACGTAAGACCCGTTGTAGCCTCGTATCGGCTTCGCATGGCTTGCGCGTTAGCCACATTCCGTTGATCAGCTTCGACGTGTCGGTATTGATCAGCCACGCGATGAGAAGCTCGTGGTTCAGACAACGAACGTACAACCGATGTGTTGGTTGGTCGCAGGGCCGACGTGGCAGGTAGTCGTGTGACAGGACCAGCGGTCGTGAGTGGTCGGATGCTGGTGCCACCGTTAGACAGGCCAACCCCCTCCCATGGGTTTGTATTTCGAGTCGGTTGGCTTAAATTTTCTTCTTTTCGCCCCCAATTTAGAAGTTCCAAGTTGCGAGTTTTATATTGTTTATCTATCTTACTTCTTTCATACGGGGCATTTACATTTTCATCCCTTATTTCTTCATCTACATCAACTTGAAAATACTCGTGATTGCTCTGGTTAGCGGCATCTGAAGCCACGCTATCATCCAGTTCAATCCTATCAGTGCCTATTCCTATCGAAGGGTTAGACCCTAACCTGTACCCGACACTTCTGGAACCAATTGTAGCGATTCCGCCCCTCGTCAGGCCGGAAGTAACTTGTACTTCCGCCCTCGAGGGACTGTCGCCTCGCTGTAGGGCGTCAGGGTCCAAGTCCGTCGATAGGAGGTGGTCTCGCACTGTTACATTGGGTTGCCAGGTCTCACGTGACCGGTCTCCCGTTTTATCGAAGTCTCGATAATTTAACCTAGGCTGGTCCTTCAGCCTTTGGCTCCGCTTAATGCTAGGTTCGTCCGCTTTCTCAGGTACCAAGGATGCGCTCGAGTGTCTGTCCGCGACGGCCGGTCTGGCCGTGACTATAGTCATGTCATAGTCAGGGTTCGTTTGCCCTACAGCGAAGTTGGCAGAAGGTGACTCTTCGAGTCTATTTAGGCGTATCAACGCCTCTCCTACTTGGGAGCGTATTTCACACACCTGCGACCTCACGTCACATTGAAGGACGCTAACCTGTGAAGTGACTTCCCCTACTTGGGACGTCATACGGGCGAAGTTGTCGTCCATCCGTCCTATTAATGTCTCCAAGACTAAACCAACATTTGACCTCTCAGACGCACGTGACATTCTGTCGTCATCTTTCTCGTGGCGCTCCATAAATTTGCGTAATTACACACCGAGCTAGATGCTAATAATTATCGAAGAAGATTTGGTTACTATTATTTTATTGCAACTAAACAGGAACGTTTAATTCTTATCTAAAAAAAGATTATCTAGGAACGACTAAGAATACGGACAGTTTTCTGTATATGTGTCGTACTTTACGTAACCTCTACAACCTATCGCAACTTGGAAGTTAAAAGTTAGCATATAATAATATTAATGGTTAACGGCGATTTATTCCCATTATCCCTTTTCTATTATGTCTACTCTAGTGTAACATACCTCAAAGCTCGGGACAGACAGTGGCGAAGGGAACAGGGTCGGCTGCACTGCCGAAACGCAAGTGAAATCCACGCAATCGATTTATTCCGATTCCAAGATTCATGCAATTTCGCGACTTCTTCGTAATTTCGATTTATTTTTGGCGTTAGATATATTCCGAATAGATCCACTGATTTTCTCGTAACAACGGAAAGCATCGAACAACCAACACTCTTATGAAACTCCTCCTCAGAGTTTAAGTAGTTTATTCCAAGTATATCCACTGATTTAATAACAGAAATACTCCTCCGCGATATGTATCCACGCTTTTCCTTTTAAACTCCGTATCGCCGATATTCTATCACTTTATTTATTTCAATCTAAATCGAATTTCAGCCTAAACTTTATTAACTAAGACGCTCACACCAGAGCTCTGCTGAATGCGACCGATCCCTTCGCCGACCAATTTCACTCTGACTAAAAATACGGCAATTGGCCACGAGGGACGCCAAACTCGCGCTGAATTTAGTTCCGAACAAAGAAACATGGACACGTAGATAGGAAGCCTATGTCTGATTTTAATTGCATGGCCATGTTAAGAGCATAGCGGGGTTTTTCCAGCTTAGCATTAAGATATAGGAAAAATTAACATGGGCCTCGCTCTGGAGCAGACGTCACGTGCCCGTGTTAAAAGCATATAGAAATTAACATGAAGCCTCATTCCGATATATTCAAGCGCGGGGGAAATTCAAGGTTACGTGGACTTGTTGATCTCTGTCAACAAGTCCTACGTGTGCGTGCGTCTAAATGTTAGGCTGCATATCGCTGCGTATTATTAAATATCGTTACGTGCATTAAATTAACGGGGCGTTCAGTGCGTTTCACGGCAAGAATTGTTTTATCAATATTAATGCTGTAGGCTGTCCCCGTATATTATAATTATAAGAAAATCGCCATTAATTGCATAATAATCAGAAAACAACCCTTAAAATTGACATTCGTCACAGATTGTGTACATAGACTGTGCAGCATAAGACCTAACCTGTGCAGCCGAATAATTTAGCAATCACTGGATGGTCTTTCGATAACAGAACAAGAACATTACGAACCTGAATTTGAATTTAGTGCAGGATTTCATTGCGTACATCTACCCACGTATTTAATCACATTATTTTGCATAAATTTCTAGCTACGTTAACTCTATTTTATCTTATTTTATCTTGTTTTAGTAAAGGGTAATTGCCTAGCTTATTATGAATGGTTGTCTGTGTTTAGCGTATTTTGTTTTGCTGTCATTCATTCATTTCAAACATTTATATTGTGCTCCTTCAGAGTTCACAGTTCAACCATGGTGATTCAAATAGGTTTCAAGAAGCCTGTGATACACTGTTGACTGTTGAGTCAAATCTAGTTAACAGGCATATCTTAAACTAATCAGAAGAGTTACTGATCAAATACATGCTGGATTGATGAAAATCATTTAATGCAGAAATAGAATGAGGATCAGTGCAAGATATCAAATGGAATTATACCTGCACTTTTTCATTGTCCATACCCGCCTGTGGTATAATAATACAAAACTCACTAAATTGTAATTTTGTCTCTCACCTTTTGGGTACCATAAAAATGTCAACATTTCCGGTAAGAATTGTGTCTGTGAACCAAGTTCTTTAGTGTTGTCTTTCATTGTGTATTCTTTTCATCACATCTACTTCCCACCACCTGTTGACTTTGCATGTTAGTGCAAGACGGATGATTCAGGATTAAACATTTTCCTAAGATTTATGTTCTATTGAACGAAAGTCCATCAAAATATATATTAAAAGTAAAAACATCTTGCTGAACAATTTATACATTGAAACAACCATTGCATCAAATAGAAGCCGGATTGATGAAAGAACGCTTAAGTAATGGAAGCTGGATGAAGGTATTTTTATCTCTGAAATAGAAGCTGGGTTGACGAAAATAACGGGCAAGAAATAGAAGCTGGGTTAATAAGAATATTCTAGCTTAAACTGGAGCTGGAATGATGACAAATAATTATTATTGAAACAGAAGTTGGATTCATAAAACCAATTTAAATAGAGGCTGGACATTTACTTACTTACTTATTTTTGCGTGCTGTCTTGTTGCACACTTGCCGCACGCAACTTCCGAAAAGGGTCATAATTGAACAACAACTTCGATTGGCGGTTTGTTATGAAAAAATATTACAATTTTTTAATCGATTTCCTTCTTTTAAACAAATTCTAGGTATAGTAATACATCAGTTAGGCAATAACACGTTAGCATAAATATTTTAGAGCGCTTTTTGTGCCATTATAAGCGTGAAAATAATTTACGATGCTAAACTACACGTTTACCATGGAGATAGGATTGATGAAAAATGTTCTCGCTTATATTGGAGCTAGATTGATGAAAATATTCTTGCTTAAATTGGAGCTAGTTGGAGAAAAATGGTAAACAAGAAAAATTATTGCTATTTAAATAGAAGTTGGATTAAACGAAATTTTTTCTGAATGGCAGCAAGATTGATGACAGGGATTCATGCTGTGCTAATTACACCACCAGGTATTAGCTTCATATCGGAGTGACTGAATGACACTAACAAGTTATAAGTTCAGGTCTGAATGACAGCGACAGGTGTATACCCGTGTGACACTAACTGGTTGACACAGCACTGCGAACTAGAACATGTAAGTTTGAGCAAATACCTACATCTGTGTAACTGCTACGTCTGTGTAAATGTGTTAGGAAATAGATTTGAAAATGGTCTGAAACAGTAAATATATTGTATTCATACTAAATGTTGATTCCTTTTTACACCATGTTGGACTGATGACTAACTTTCGTTCGCAAGAGGACAGGATATAACCACAATCCAACTTCTCTAAAATAAGCCTACTCTTTCTTCTGCGTGATAGCCATTTTGGAACTCCAAAAAGCGCGTTTTAGTCCGATGGAATTAAAAGTTTTTCCATTGGTACCTTCGAAAAATTCTGACAAGCATATAATTTTCTGTATTAGTTTATTAAGATATTTACATTGTAAGAAGTGAAGAATGCAAAAAAATTCGAACGTTTACCTTGTTTTTGCGTCAATTCGTGTGTGATCGTTACCCTGTTGTTGGCCGTGCGCCGCTGTGTAATTTTTTTTAGCGTATTTAATTATTGGCTCACTGCAGCATTATTATTCTTAATCAATCCAACTTCCAGTTTGGCAAGAACCTTATTCGTCGTTCTGGCTTCTGTTTAGGCAAGAATTCGGCACGAATTCGTTTCACCAATCCCGCTTCTGTTTAGGCAAGAATTATTTTTCATCGAAATCACATCTATTTAATGAAGGGTAAACGTGTATTTTAGTATCATAAGTTATTCGCCATCGCATGGGTTTCAGCATTAGTCGAGTACAAGTCGGATTGATGAAAAGAGTTCTTTCTAAATAGAAGTCGGATCGATGAAAGTAATTTCTATTGAAATAGAAGAGGGATTAATTAAAACAATCTTGCTGAAATTGAAGCTGGATTGATGAACAATAATTTTTAATTAAATAACAGTAGTATTGATGAAAAATGTTTGCTGATGAAATAGAAGCGAAATTTATCAAACTAATTCTTGCCTAAACAGAAGTTGAATCGATGAAAAGGATTCTCGCCAAACTAGAAGTTGGATTGATTAAAAAATAACATGCAGCGAGTGAATAATTTAGGATACTAAAATACACGTTAAATTAAAAATGATTGTTCATCAACCCAGCTTCGATTTCAGCGAGATTATTTTAATAAATCCCACTTCTGTTTCTGAAATAATTATTTTGATTAATCCGACTTCTGTTTTGCAGGAATTATTTTCGTCAGTCCTACTTGTATCTGATGAACACTGAAACCCATGCACTGGCGAATAATAAATTACACGCTAAAATGCACTTTTACCCCGCTATGGCTGCCTGTTCCACGACAACTGGTTCACCGACAACTTGCGCACCGATAACTGGTTCACGGACAATTCGTTCACTGGTTCATGACAATTGTTTCACGACAGTATTATTGGAACTGGATTGATGAAAATATTCTTGCTTAAATTGGAGCTGAATTGGCGAAAATGTTCTTGCTTAAACTGGAGCTGTATTTATGAAGATGTTCTAGCTTAAATTGGAACTGAAATGATGAAAAACGCTCGTGAAATGGAGGCTGGATGATGATATTTTTATATCTGAAATAGATGCTCAATAACTGAATAGATTGCTTGATAAATTGAAACTAGATTGATGATTTTAATTCATATATTTCAACATGCTTCCAATTCTCAAACACTTTATCAATAGGCTCTGTCCTAGGTCCCCTATTATATATAATATACACTGCAGACCTTGGACCACTTTTACTGGCAAATGCAATCCTAAGTCAATCCTACGCTGATGATCTCCAGGCGTATGCTCACTGTTCAGCATCTGCCGCTGCTGATGCGGTTCGAGAAATTTGTAGGGCCATGGAAACCTTGGAGGCCTGGATGTCCTCTAACAGTTTGAGACTGAACCCTACCAAGACGCAATATATCTGGTTTGGAACGCGTCAACAACTGGCAAAAATATACATGGACGCCTTAGCATTAGAGTTTCCTCTGATTACATTCTCACCTTTTGTGCGGGACCTTGGTATTATTTTAGATCAATAGCTGACTTTCACTCGGCATATAAACCTTCTATGCCGAAGCTGTTACTACCAGTTGCGTCAACTTAAGGTGGTCTCACGCTCTCTGTCTTTTAGTGCTGCCTCTACTCTTGTTCACTCTTTCGTAGTTTCTCGCCTTGACTACTGTAGCACCCTCTATTATGGACTACCGGCTGGCCGGATTGACTGCCTGGAACGAGTCCTCCGCTCTGCGGCGCGACTTGTTGGTCATATCCCAAAATATGGCCATGTCTCATCTTATATGCGGGATATCTTACACTGGCTCCCTTCTAAACAGCGGATTGCATACAGGGTCTGTGCCTTGGTTAGGCGATGCATTGAAGGACTAGCTCCACCATATCTTCGAGAACTCTGCTGTTCCACCTTAGGAGTTCTGCGTCGATCCACCCTTCGACCGGCGAACCAAATTGAGCTTCTGGTTCCCCGCGCGCGGACTGCTATGCGACAGCGTCGTTCATTCTCAGTTGCTGGTCCTCTCACCTGGAATGGTCTTCCTGTTGCATTGCGCTTAATTCCCAGAGGTCACTCCGCTCTGTTCCTTAAGAACCTAAAGACTGTTTTATTTAGCCGTGGTTGGGCCGGGAGCGCTTCTGAGTAGCCTACCTTGAAGAGGCGCTGTATAAATTTCCGAAATAAACAAATAAATAAATCCGGCTTCTATTTCTCAAGCGTTGTTTTTGTCAATCCAGCTTCTATTTCACCTATAAAGAACCTTCATCCAGCTTCCATTCACCAGTTGCTGGTGAACCAATAAAATTGTCGTAAACTAATTGTTGTGAACCTGTTGTCTGTGAACGAATTGTCCGTGAAGCAGTTGTTGGTGAACCAGTTGTCATGACACCGAACTTACGTTTACACCTTACCCCAGTAGAACTGCTTTTATGACATGTGTCAGCTCGCCCATTTAATGCCCTTTCTCATTTGGAATATGTAAATTGGAATTTGTATATTGCCATACAGAAATAGTACAATACATAAGAAGTGCATGCAGTGTGTCTAGATATTAAGGAGGTTGAGCACACTGATGATTGCTTGATTTGGAAATAGAGCGATATTACGGAACACATTAACACTGACATCTACAGGTGAAACTACCGGTATACGATAGCCAATAGTACTTAGGCCAAATGAAAAATTGGCACAAAAAGTGGTTGATACTTTTTTACTATATTTATTGACTACAGTAGATCTGAAGATGCAAGCGAGAAGCCATCAACAGATTGAATGTAAATATTGCAACAAAACGTTTTCAAAGAATTGGATCAAGGGTCATATAAGAACGCATACTGGAGAAAAACTCTATAAATGCAATTTGTGTCCCAAAGAATTTGGACGGAAGGAACATCTGGAGACCCATACAAAATCACATACTGGAGAAAAACCGTACAAATGTAACTTTTGCAGCAAAGGCTTCTCACAAAATGGGAATTTCAAAAGACATGTAAAAATTCACAGTGGAGAAAAACCTCACAAGTGCAAGTTATGTAACAAAACATATTCCGAGAAGCGCTCTCTTTTGGGCCATATGGGAATCCACACTGGAGAGAAAGCATTCATCTGCAACCTGTGTCAGAAAGAATTTGTTTAGAACTAGAAGTCGACTAATGTATCATAAGAAAACACACTCCGATGGAAAACCGCACACTGGAGGAAAACCATACATTTGTGATGTTTGTAATGAAGCATTTGCACGTAAGAGTAGCCTGAAAGTACATGCACGTACGCACACTGGAGAAAGACCGTACATCTGTAAGTTTTGTAGAAAAGGTTTTAGAGATGGTGGTGGTCTTCTTGAACATATTAGAACACATACTGGAGAAAAACCTTACAAGTGCAATTTGTGCACGAAGGCATTTTCTGGAAGTGGTCATCTCAAAACACACATGGCACGGCACACCGGCGAAAGAGCATTTCAGTGTAAATTATGTGACAAAACTTTTGTAACAATGCGTGATCTTCAACGTCATATTAAAAGTCACTCTGGTGAGAAGCCGTACATATGTCAGTTATGCTACAAAACTTTTTCAGAACCACGCCTTCTTCGTAATCATGCAATCATCCACACTGGAGAAAAGTCGTTTATTTGCAGTTTCTGTAAGAGAGCATTTCGTCACCATCATGGTATGAAAATGCACATGAGCATACATACTGGAGAAAAGCCATATAAATGTGATTCATGTGGCAAGGCATTTGCCGAAAGTAACAGGCTCAAATACCATATGACAATTCACTCTGATGTAAAGCCATTCAAGTGTAATTTATGTTCCAAAACATTTGCCACGAATCATTATCTACAGAGCCATTTGAACACCCACATTGGAAAAAATCAACACAAGTCTGGACTTTTTCAAAAAGATGGTAATTGCAGAAGTTGTCAGAATCAACATAAAATGATCTCCACTGAAGAAAAATCGCAAGAAATCAGTACATTGGGCGTGACTGAGAAGAAACAGCGTAGAGAGAAACTCAATAGCAGACTTAGCATATCAACAGAAGTGAACAACTGTGGAGACAATGGAGATGATGGTGACCAATCAACAACAATTTCTGCTCTTAATGTTAATCAGACATTGTTGAGACCTTCTGCTTGTGGAATCTGTGATGAAGTGTTTGAAACGGAAGCGGAATTAATGGAACATTGTGATCATCACGTCAATGATGCACCACAGGAAAACACTTTTCATGACCTATTTGAGACGCATTGTCAGAATTACTTTACTTGAGCCAAGGATGTGGCATAACTGCATAGATTTGTTGTAATGCAGGTATTTCCACCAGCAGAATTTTTTATTTTGGAAATGTCTGTCGTGAAACCATAGATTAACTTTCAGGCTGTTTTGGGATCAATTTTCCAATAACCATTTTATCCGCAGAATTGAGAGTTAATCAGATGACTTCTTCAGTTTTTGTTGCACATGAGGACAACTCGGCAACAATAATGATCTTAACACCGAAGATCAATTTCGATAAAAGACTTTGTTCACATTAATTACATATTTTCGGCTAGCATCCAAATCGTTCATTCGTCAGGACGGTTAAACTGTTTATCAGTGTATCCAGAAAAATGGATCATCTGATGAGGATTTGTCGAATATCTAAACTATTCTAAAAGCACACAAATTCCTGGATAACCAGTCACCAAGTAGCGCTGATATGATGAAATTGTTTGAAATTGAAACTGATTTCAAGGAACTTTGTCTTGTCGGTGACGTAATGGTCGGTATAAAGACTAATTTCTTCAACTATTTGAAATGGGATACTTTCTTTTTTACCAGAAGGCAGTAGAATATGTTTATTTGCTAATTTCACATCAATATTTGCACTGATGATTTTTAGTAGTTATTGCAATATACACAATAACGGGCCGTGCCGTAGACGTTGTAGTCGTAGACAACTCGTCTAACGACAAGTGGTCTCCAGACAATTCGTCTACGACAACTGGTCTACGACAACTCGTCTATGACAACTGGTCTACGACAATTCGTCTACAAACTACTCCAGCTTCTATTTCATCTATATAAAACCTTTATGTTACTAACATAACCATAACCATAACCATATAACATAACCATATGTTACTGTCTCTACTAAACATCAATAAGTTCCAAATATGTCTGTTTATGCATCGCTACCACCTGCGCCTATTGCCCCACACTTTTAATAATTACTTTGCTACTGGCTCTAAACTTCACGATCATGCTACTAGGCATGCTAGCTGTTACGCAGTGAATATGCACGCCTAAAAATTAAGCAATTGTCAATAAAATTTTTGGGTCCTAAGATTTGGAACGGCCTTCCGGATCATATATCTACCTTAAAATCCACCAGCCTCTTTAAAATTCGCTTAAAAAACTTTCTTGTTTTGAACTGACATCTTTCACTGCCCCTGACACATTTACCCATTGACTAAATCTTGGTTACAAGTATATTTTCTCTTAAGTAATATTTTCATTTAGCTACTCTTATACTTTTAACCACTCGTTGTGGAGTATCACTTATAGCCTGCCTGTTGTTTTCTTATATCATGGCTGTCTAGCTTATTATTGGTTACTGTCTCATTGTCGTCTGTTATATACTAACATTTGATACCACTAGTTGTGGTCATTGCCTATGGTCTGCAACTCTTAACATTCATTCATAATTTGAATTAGGTTTATTTTGTTATGCTTCATCAATATACATGAATATGTTCTCTGGTGAAATAGAAGTTGGATTGATGAAAAACCGCTTAAGAAATGGAAGATGGATCAAGTTTTTTTCGATCTGAAATAGAAGCTGGATGCATGTTGAGACACATGATGAAAATCGTCAATTCAGCTTCTATTTAAGCAAGAAAACCATTAGACTTTTTTCATAAACCCAGCTCCTATTTCGTAAATAAAGAACTCTTCCATTTCTTAAGCGCTTTCTCGTTAATCCGGCTTCTATTTCAGTGGACCAGTTGTCGGTGGACCAGTTGTCCGTGGACGAGTTGTCCGTGGACGAGTTGTCGTTGGACGAGTTGTCGTGACACCGGCATAGATCTACATGTAGAAATGTCCATCACTAGCTGCAAACACTTTAACCACTGGCAAAAAGCCTAAGAATGAGCAACAGGCTTACAGTACAGCAAGCCAGAAATCGATTAATTGCACACAGGAGTCCGAGGGGGTAATGTCATATGCGAAATCAGAGGATTTTGTCTGGGGAGACAATTTCAGATAATGTGTTATGCCGGTGACTTGCTTGGTCCTCGTAATGTATAATGTATAATAATAATTATATATTATACACTGTGTCCACGATAAAGTAGACCACAACAAAGAGTGTCATAAGTCGGTCAAAACGTTTAGGATTTATCTGAAATTATATACACAACAACAGTGACCATATTTACACGAGATCCTAAAACCGATTAGAAATATTCCTGAGTTTGTCAAATTTATGAGCGTTTGAGTTTTACCACCGAAAAATGCAACTTTCCAACATGGAAAAGCTGAAAGGAAGCGAAATTCAGCTCTAAATGGTGGTAAAAATGTTCTTTTTGTTCACGAACACACAGCCGTAGACATAGACGCTACTGTTTGATGGTCAGGTCGATGCTCACCTGGTCAAACAGCTGTCACTCTTCAATCAGACGCGCCTTACGGTTATCGATGTCATGAATACAGGAACGAAAAACGCGCTACTCCGGTACATGTACCCGGTTTGAGATCTGGACTGCTAGGCGGCCACAGCTGCGGATATGAAGCCGAGTGTCTTCCGGGACAGCTAGGCTACTACACTAATACGTCTACGGTCGGGTGTTCGTGAACAACAATGACATTTTGACCACCATTTATAGCTGAATTTCGCTTCCTTTCAGCTTTTGCATGTTGGAAAGTTGCATTTTTCGGTGCTGCATCTCAAACGCTCATAAATTTGGCAAACTCGCGAATATTTCTAATCGGCTTTAGGATCTCGTGTAAATATGGCAATTGTTGCTGTGTTTAAAATTTCAGACAAATCCTACAAGTATCGACCGAGTTATGACACTTTATTGTGTGGTCTACTTTATCCTGGACACAGTGTATATAGATTATACATGGTCTCTCGTGTGGTCCCGGTCCTGGTAGGATTGCCAAAAGATAAACCACACAATTGCGTGTAGCAAGAAATCTACATTGACACAATAAAATTATTAATGTAGGCCCTTTTGTAGGGCCTACTAATTTTTTTCACCATGTTGGATTATGTGGGTGATGAATCTAAATTTACTCGCAAGAGGTCAGAGCTTACTGACAATCCAACTTCTTCTGAAAATGTTTTCCTATTCAGTGAAGCCATTTTGGAACAGAGCACAGAGAACGGTTCGATATTAGTCCCAGGTATAACTATAATTTATTTCTCGTTTGCTGTACCGTTTTTTACGAGCTCATTACTCCGTAAGTTTATTGTTCAATATTGTGACAGTTAATTTTCATTTAAGCTTTCAATATTGCCGTTTTTTGGTTATCTGTCGTTTTTAGCGGAATAAATTACTCGCCATTACATAGGGTTAAGGGTTCATGACATAATAATATAAGTTGATTTGACGGAAAGAATTTATGCTAAGTAGATGTCGTAGTGATAATTATTGTTCATCAATCCAGCTTTGATTTCAGCCAAATTGTCTTAATAAATCCCACTTCCATTTCAGTAAAAATTATTTTCATTAATCCGACTTCTACTTTGCAAAAATTCTTTTCGTCAATCCAACTTGTGTCTGATAAACACTGAAACAGTGAAACCCATGCAATGGCGAATAATTTAATACGCTAAAATACACCTTTACCATAACTTTTACGTCAATAGAAGTGGAATTTCTGAAAACATTATTGGGTGAACGTGTATTTTAGTATGGTAAATTCTTCGCCATTGCATGGGTTTCAGCAGTAGTCGAGTACCAGTCGGATTGACGAGAATAGTTCTTTCTAAATTAATAGAAGTCGGATTGATTCAAGTAATTTTTACTAAAATCGAAGTGGGATTTATGGAAAACGATCTCGCTGAAATTGAAGCTGGAGTGACGAGCAATAATTTTAATTGAATAAAAGTTACATTGATGAAAAATATTTGCTGACGAAATAGAAGCGGGACTTATCAAACTAAATTTGCCTAAACGGAAGCTGTATCGATGAAAAGGATTCTCGCCGAACTAGAAGTTGGATTGATTAAAAATAAAGCTGCAGCAAGCGAATAATTTACCATACTAAAATACACGTTCAGTGTCGTTCACCCATTATTGCTAACATTGGAGCTAGGTTGGTGAAAAGTAATTGCTATTTATTATATAGAAGTTTTATTGATAAATGGTTATTGATGACCAGAAGCTGGATTGTTTAAATGAATTCTTGTATAAGTGGAAGTCTGATTGATGAGAATGATTCCTGCCAAAGTTGCAACCAGATTATGAAAAATAATTATGCTGTGCCAGTCCAAAAATTTGATATAATTTATTCCGAAAAAACTATTGATTACCCCAGAAGCAGGACGTTTTGGCGCCGCCGTTTTGGCGTCGGACGTTAATTAGCCTAAATGGAAGCTGGATTGATAAAACTAAGTCTTGTCTTAAATGGAAGCTGGATTTATTGAAATAATTGTGCCATCAATGGAAGCTGGATGAAACTAAGTCTTGGCTTCAATATAAGCTGTATGAATGGAATTCTTGTTTGTCTAAATTGAAGTGGGCTTGACGGGAAAAGACGAAGCTAGATGGACGAAATTGTTTTGGTAAAATAAAAGTTTGACTGATGAAAACTGTTTTAGTTTAAATAGAAGTGGGATTAGTATCATTCTTTATTAAATAGGAGCTGGATTGATGGTAAATTAGGCCTTAAAAAAAGTGTTGTGTTTCCGGTAACAGAGCTAAAAAAAATTGGGTAGGTAGGTCGGAAAATATTTTTATTTTGTAAAATATTTTTATGCAGTGACTATCCGAAAAAGTATACCCCACTAGTCTTTTTTGCACGCTGAAACAAAGTACGTGTTCTAAGCAAGTATAAACTGCCTATGCCCCGACTGTCTGCACCTAAAACTGCTCTAGAAACAGTCCTATTAATTTCATTTTGTTGACGTCTCTTATGTTATGTCAATACAAATGTAAAAAAAATATTTTTTGGAAAAAAAAGTTAATTTTTTTTGGAAAAAAAATTTAATTTTTGAAAAAAAAAAATTATAAATTTTTTTACAAAAATATTTGGGTCGCGGCCGTAAAAATGGGTCGGTCGGGTTACCGGAAACACAACACTTTTTTTACGCCTTATTATTGTTACTTATTGTTATTTGCATTGATGAATATAATTGGTGCTCCTATGGAAGACAGATTTACGAAAATGATTCATGCCAAGACAGAAGTCGGATTAATGAAAATTTTAATGAACAGTCACACAAAAATGGTGTAGACAAAACTGTGGTGCCCAAACGTCACATACCCAGATTGGTAACGGCCCACTATTCCGAGGGTCCACTATTCCGAAGGTCCACTATTCCGAAGGTCCACTATTCCGAAGGTCCACTATTCCGAAGGTCCACTATTCCGAAGATTGTTATATATTCCTCCCTCCCTCCCTCCCTCCCTGCCTCCCTCCCTGGCTCCCTGCCTCACTGCCTGCCTGTCTGCCTCCCTCCCTCCCTCCCTACCTACCTACCTACCTACCTCCGTCCGTCCCTCTCTCCCTCCCTTCCTTCCCTTTCTCTCCTCCCTCCCTCCTTCCTTCACCCTCGGTGTGAGGAAAGAAAGTAGGGGGAGGAAGCGGGACGAAGAGGGAGCGGAGGGAGGGATGGAGGAGGGAGGGATGCAAGGAGGCAGAGGAATGGACGGAGGGATGGATGGATTTAGGGAGGGAGGGAGGGAGGGAGGGAGGGAGGGAGGGAGGGAGGAAGGGAGGGAGGGAGGGAGGGAGGGATGGGTAGGGTGGAGTGGGAGGTGGAGGGGAAGGGAGGAGATAAGGACGGGAGGAGGTAGAGGAGGATGGGATGAGGTAAGGGGAAGAGGAGGTAAGGAGGGGGAGAGGGAGGAGATGGGACGGGGATTGGTGGGAAGGGAAGGGAGGGGAAGAGGAGGGGTAAAGTGGAGGGTATGGGAGGGGAAAGAGGAAGGGAGAGGATAGAAGAGGGGAAGGGAGAGGAGAGGGGAGGATAAGCGGGATGGTGCGGGGAAGGGAAGTGGAATGGAGGTAGGAAGGGATTGTTGGACGCTCTTTTCAGCCACAGCAACGCGTGGCCGGGTTCAGCTCGTATATAAATAAAAATGTAACAAGTTTGTATTTAATCAAGGATCTCGGAAAGCTTTTGACCGAGTCCTTTCAAAAATTTACCAAAATGTTCCGTTCAAATACGATCGGGTTTGTAAAATGTTTCTTGAAAAAAGCGCAAACTTTTCGACAATTAAAAACAACTTTGCATTCGATTCGAGCAATTTCGATATCAACAACGTGCATTTTAACGCGGCCGCGTTTTTATTTCGCATATCCGCACGTCTTTTTATAGCGCATATACCTATGTAGCTGTCGATTGTACAAAATCAAGGATCTCGGAAAGTTATTCACCGTTCTTGACCGATTCCTTTCAAAATTTTACCAATTTCGAATACGATCGCTTTTGTAAATTGTTTTTAAGCGCAATTTTTCGCACAATTTTGCATTCGTTTTGAGCGATTTCGATTTCAATTTTCACACAACCTTGCCTTCGCGAATGCAGCCGAGTGGAGGGGGCAGGGGAGGAGGAAGGGAGGGGAGAGGGAGGTGGTAGGGGAGGGTAGGGGACGGGATGGAAAGGGATGAGAGGGGAGAGGAGGAGACGGAGGGGAGGGGACGGAGAGAGAGGGGGAGTGAGGGAAGCTGGGTAAGGGAGGTAGAAAGGGAGGGTTGAACGGTCTTTTCAGCCACAGCAACGCGTGGCCGGGCACAGCTTGTAATATATAAGATTGATGAATAATTCTTGCTCAAGCACGACTACTGCAATTCTCTTTTCCTCAACCTCGAATCCAATTAAAAACCTCAAACGTCTGTAACTAACCCACAGCTTACTAGCCCGTGGTGTCATCAGGACGGGAAACCCAAGCACAATCATAATTATCACTCCCATTCTTAAATTACTCCGTTGACTAAAAATCCCCGAGCTTCATAAGTTCGGAGATTACTGTAACGGCCCGCTATTCCGAGGGTCCACTATTCCGAATATCCACTGTATTTTGTTCTGTATCCTTGGTGGTTATAGGTTTACGGTGAGTTAGGGTTAGGTTTAGGGTTCGGAATAGTGGACCTTCGGAAGAATGGACCCAAACCTGACTGATTTATCATAATAGGCGTGTAACAGTAGAATCTTCGGAATAGCGGGCCTTCGGAATAGCGGACCTTCGGAATAGTGGACCTTCGGAATAGTGGACCCTCGGAATACTGGACCCTCGGAATAGCGGACCCAAACCCCCAGATTACCTCGGTTTTCTACGATGAATTATTGAAATAGATTGTGTACATAGACTGTGCATCATAAGACCTAATCTATGCGA
Source organism: Lumbricus rubellus (assembly GCA_945859605.1). Taxonomy (NCBI): domain Eukaryota; kingdom Metazoa; phylum Annelida; class Clitellata; order Crassiclitellata; family Lumbricidae; genus Lumbricus; species Lumbricus rubellus. Next base: position 28,695,658 of record OX243825.1, read on the forward strand.
TTCGCGGACGTTTCGTCCACGGACGATTCGTCCGCGGACGATTCGTCCAGCAGTGATTGAGTAAAAATAGATTGATGAAAAGAATTCTTGTAACGTGGAAGCGGGATTAATGAAAATAAGTTTTCCTGAAATGGAAGCGGGATTGATGAAAAAATTTCATAGCTTAAAGAGAAGTTTTTGGGTGAAAAATATAGTTTTTAGCGGAAATTGGATGAAAAAACGTAGTTTTTGCTTAAATAGAAGCTGAAATGATGAAACAAATCCTTTTCAAAATGGAAGTTGGATCTGCGAAGCATAGTTCTTGCTCAAATAGAAGTTGGAACGATTATTTGAACGTGTGTCTAATCGGAAGCTGGATTTATTCAATTTATTCCTTGTGACGAATCGTCCGTGGACGAATCGTCCGTGGACGAATCGTCCGTTGACGAAACGTCCGCATACGAATCTATGCAGTCGAATAATTTAGCAATCACTGGATGGTCTTTCGAAAACAGGACAAGAACATTACGAACCTGAATTTGAATTTAGTGCAGGATTTCATTGCATACAGCTACCCACGTATTTAATCACATTTGCATTTCTAGCTACGCTAACTCCATTTTATCTTATTTAATCTTTTTTTAGGAAAAGGCAATTGCCTGGGTTATTATGAAAGGTTGTCTGTATTATTTTAGCGTATTTTATTATGCATTCTTTTCAAAAACTTATATTGTGCTCCTTCAGAGGTGCTCGCAGTTCAACCATGGTGATTCAAATAGGTTTCAAGTAGCATGTGATACACTATTGAGTCAAATCTAGGTAACAGATTATCTTAAACTAATGAGAAGAGTTACTGATCAAATACATGCTGGATTGATGAAAATAATTTAATGCAGAAATAGAATGAGGATCAGTGCAAGATATCAAATGGAATTATACCTGCGCTTTTTCATTGTCCATACCCGCCTGTGGTATAATAATACAAAACTCACTAAATTGTAATTTTGTCTCTCACCTTTTGGGTACCATAAAAATGTCAACATTTCCGGTAAGAATTGTGTCTGTGAACCAAGTTCTTTAGTGTTGTCTTTCATTGTGTATTCTTTTCATCACATCTACTTCCCACCACCTGTTGACTTTGCATGTTAGTGCAAGACGGATGATTCAGGATTAAACATTTTCCTAAGATTTATGTTCTATTGAGCGAAAGTCCATCAAAATATATATTAAAAGTAAAAACATCTTGCTGAACAATTTATACATTGAAACAACCATTGCATCAAGCTGCAAAAAATAATAGAAAACAATGTTTCTGGAAATGTTAGGAGATAAGTAGATAAATATTGTTCATATAGAAACTAGATCATTTGAAGACACATTTGAAGATTGCTGTAGCCGAAATGATTCAACAATCAACGATAATAATTATTAAGCTCAGTCCTGAAAGTGAGCCGGTTGTGTCCAGGTCTCAGACCCGGCGTAAAGGTTTCAAATTACCCCCTCCTAAACATTACCCTCCTGAAAACTGTAAGTTGCATCAATCATTGCATTTATTGCACTATAAATATCATAAAAATAATCCCTCTTCTTGTTTGGGTCTGAAGATTTTCATCCGTCATCCCACTTCGTGGTTTGTTATCAATATTTTCATCTGTAACTAAAATACTAAATCGCCGCTGAAGTTGCATGGAGAAATGGCTTCGAGGCTACTATTTTTTCTCCATTAAAATGTTGATAACAAACCATGAAGTGGGATGACGGATGCAAATCTTCAGACCAAAACAAGAAGCGGGATTATTTTTCTGATTTTTTAGTGCAATAAACGCGATGATTGATGCAAATCTAGTTTCCGGGGGTAATCTGAAACCGGTTTCAAGTTACCGGGGGGTGGGTAATGTTTAGGAGGGGGTAATTTGAAACCTTTACACTGGCATTAATGTTGTTTTCACTTGAATAAGCACTGATATCTAGCCTTTTCTGGCCCAGAGACCCGCAATTTTTTCAGACCACTTTCAGCCCTGGTTAAGCTGGAATTTTTTTACACTGTTCATGTTTAATACGTACTTGTTAGACTCTGACAATTCATCCAACTTGGTGAACACTATTCTTATGATGCCACTTATCAAACTATAAACATCCCAAAGTTTATTGAAATGCCTTCAGAGCATATATAATAGGAGTCATGTAATTGGCAAATGTGTCATGCGGCAAACGCCAATTTAGCTGCAGTGAATTTTCTGAAATTATTGCATAACTTTACACCCCTTATTAGATAATAGAAGCATTTACTCAAAGGTCTGTGTGTAAGTAAAATGCACTACTTTAGTTGTGACAACATCACCATTTATCCAACGTCTCTGCTTCTTGAAAAATGCAAACTTTTATAAAAAAAATTGTACATGAAGTGGTTGTAAAATTTCTTGATTATAGGATATCTGAAAATGCCTGGTAGAAACCAGCAACACGAAACACGGCATGTATGTGAACATTGCAAGAAAACGTTTTCAAGGAAATGCTCCCTTGAAGATCATATAAAAACCCACACTGGAGAAAAACCATACATATGCAGTTTCTGTCAAAAAACATTTGGACAGAAGGAGTATCTGGACAACCATACAAGAACCCACACTGGTGAAAAGCCGTTCAAATGTAACTTATGCAGCAAAGCCTTTTCGCAACGTGGGAAACTCTTCAATCATAAAAGAAGCCACAATGGAGAAAAGCCATACAAGTGCAGATTATGTCACAAAGCATATTCCGAAAAGCGCTCTCTGGTTGACCATATGGGAAGCCACACTGGAGAGAAAGCATACAGATGCAACCTGTGTCAAAAGGAATTTTCTTGGGGGCGAACACTGCGACGCCATAAGAAAACCCACTCTGATGAAAAACCCTGCACTGAAGGAAAGCCATACATTTGTTATGTTTGTAATAAGACATTTAGACGGATGGGTTCTCTGGAAGTACATGCGCGATGGCACACTGGAGAAAAACCATATATCTGTCAGTTTTGTCGAAAAGGATTTAAAGAAAGTAGTGGTCTTCTTGTGCATATTAGAACACATACTGGGGAAAAACCTTACAAGTTGAATTTATGCAGGAAAGAATTTTCTACAAGTAGTTTTCTCAAATCGCACATGCCAGAACACAATGAGCAAACAGCAGATAAGTCTAAATTATGTGATAAAGCATATTCTCAGATACATAGATTGGCAAAAAGCCACAGTGGAGAAAAGCCATACGAGTGCAAGTTATGTCACAAAGCATATTCCGAAAAGCGCTCTTTGGTTGACCATATGGGAAGCCACACTGGAGAGAAAGCCCACAGATGCAACCTGTGTCAAAAGGAATTTTCTCGGGGGCAACAACTGCAACGCCATAACAAAACCCACTCTGATGAAAATCCATGCACTGAGGGAAAACCATACACTTGTCCTGTTTGTAATAAAACCTTTGTACAAAAGTGTAAGCTAAAAATTCATATACGATTGCACACGGGAGAAAAACCGTACATCTGTCAGTTTTGTAGTAATGGTTTTTTTCACAAAAGTGATCTTCTTGTACATATGAGAACACATACTGGAGAAAAACCCTACAAATGCATTGTGTGCCCCAAACAATTTGCATGCAAGAGAGATCTGAAAGTCCATACAAGAACCCACACTGGCGAAAAGCCATTCAAATGCAATTTATGCAGCAAAGCCTTTTCACACAGAGGGACGCTCGGCAATCATATAAAAAGTCACAGTGGAGAAAAACCATTCAAGTGCATGTTATGTCACAAGGCTTATTCTGCAAAGAACTCTCTGGTTGACCACATGGGAAGCCACACTGGAGAGAAAGCATACAGATGCAACTTGTGTGAGAAAAAATTTCCTTGGAGGCAACAACTGCGACGCCATAAGAAGACTCACTCTGATGTAAACCCACTCACTGAGCGAAAACCATACATTTGTCATGTTTGTTTTAAAGCATATGCACAGAAGTATAACCTGAAAGTGCATTTACGAGGACACACTGGAGAAAGACCGTACATGTGTCAGTTTTGTAGTAATAGTTTTGTATACAGAAGTGGTCTTCTTGTACATATTAGAACACATACCGGAGAAAAACCATACATATGCAATTTCTGTCAAAAAACATTTGGACGAAAGACGTATCTGGAAATGCATACACGAACCCACACTGGAGAAAAGCCATTCAAATGTAAATTATGCAGCAAAGCCTTTTCCAATCGGGGGACACTGAGCATTCATGTAAGAACTCACAGTCAAGAAAAGCAATATTACAAGTGCAAGTTATGTGACAAAACATATTCCGAAAAGCGCTCTCTGGTTGACCACATGGGAAGCCACACTGGAGAGAAAGCATATGGATGCAACTTGTGTGAGAAAGAATTTACGTGGAGGAAACAACTGCAACGCCACACGAAAACCCACTCTTACAAAAAGTCAAACACTGGAGAAAAACCACACTTTTGTTATGTTTGTAATAAGGCATTCAGACGGATGTGTTCTCTGGAAGTACATGCACGAAGTCACACTGGAGAAAAACCATACATCTGTCAGTTTTGTGGAAAAGGATTTAGAGACAGTACTGGTCTTCTTGTACATATTAGAAGCCATACTGGGGAAAAGCCTTACAAGTGCAATTTATGCATGAAGGCATTTTCTACAAGTAGTTATCTTAAATCGCACATGTCAGAACACTCTGAGCACATAGCATATAAGTGTAAATTATGTGATAAAACATCTGTCCATATGCATAACGTTGCAAATCATATAAAAACTCAAAGTGGCGATATGCCGTTCGCGTGTAGGTTATGCAACAAATCATTTTCAGTGCTTAGACATCTTTACCTTCATTCAAAAATTCATACCAGAGAAAAACCATATATTTGCAGTTTCTGTCCGAAAGCATATCGTCGGCATCAGCATATGAAACTGCACATGGTCATGCACACAGGTGAAATGCCATATTTATGTGATTCATGTGGTCTGTCATTTGCAAGCATTAATAGACTCAGGGACCATTTAACAATTCACACTGGAGCAAAGCCATACCTTTGCCATATTTGTTCGAAAACATTTACAAGGAATCGTTATCTTCAGAGCCATCTGAGCACCCACATTGGATAAAATCAACAAGATTTAGAACTTTTTGAAAAGACTGATAATTGCAGAAGTCGTCAGAATCAGCTCGAAATGATTTCCACTGAAGAAAAACAAAACATAGCATTGAATTTGGCATGACAAAGATGCAACACCTTGGAAAGAATTTCAATGACTGTTTTAAGGTATCAACAGAAGAAAGAATCCTTGGAGACAAAATAAATGTTGAAAACTCTAGAGATCAATCGTCATGAATAATATTTGTGATAATGTCAACTGTTGATTTTAAAACTTTTGGGTTGTTGAATCTGTGATGAACTGTTTTAAATCAAAACGAAATTCATGGAATATCCGTGTGATCGTCACACCAATGATGCACAACAGAAAGACACATATCTTGAACGGTACCCTTACTGTGTTACTTTCCTTGACTTTCCATTCAGAATGTGTGTTACTGCATAGGATTGACACAAGGTGAAGTTATTTTCAATAGCAGAATGGTGTTGTTTGGAAATTTGTGATTTGAAACCACAGAATATTTTTGACGGATCTCTGACATCAGTTACAAAAGAGATGTTTTCTCTCCTTGATGTGATATTCTTTGGAAGTTTTGTCAGTTTTTTTTAGAACATCATAGTCTGTAGGGTTCTACGACAATTTGTCTACAGACAACTCGTATTGATGAAACAGAAGATGGATTTATGAAAATATTTTGTAGCTTAAACTGAAGCTGGATTGATGACTCTCATTCATGTATTTCAACTTGCATCCAGCTTCTATTTTAGTTCTAAAACTACCTTCATCACAGCTTTTGATTTCTCGTTCGTTATTTTCGTCAACCCAATTTCTATATCAGAAATAAAAGTACACTCGTCCAGCTTCCATTAGTTAAACTTTTTTCATCAATCCTGCTTCTATTTCAGATCTAATAATACCTTCATCCAGCTTTTATTTCTCATGCGTTATTTTCGTCAATCCAGCTTATGTAAAAACTTTTATCCAGATTCCATTTTTCTTGCGTTTCTTCATCAACCCAGCCTCCATTTCACCTGTAAAAAACTTTAATCCAGCTTCCATTTCTCAAGCGCTGTATGTATGTCAGTTATGCAACAGAACGTTTTCAGCTATTAATGAGCTTCATCATCATAAAAGAACCCATGCTGGCGAAAAACATCACATTTGCAGTTTCTGTCATAAAATATAGGGCCTACCTTCATCCAGTTTTTATTTCTATCGCGTTATTTTCATAAACCCAACCTCCATTTCACCTGTAAAAAACTTTCATCCAACTTCCATTTCTCAATCGCTGGATCAGTTGTCTGTAGACCAGTTAATTCGGTATACGAATTGTAGGGAGACCACTTGTCGTTAGTCGAGCTGTCTGTAGACCAGTTGTTGGGACACCGTGGAAGATCGAGCCAAAGGAACAACCAGGTCACCATTTCCACTGTAAAAATATTTCATCCAGCTTCCCTTTTTCAAGCGCTGGACCAGTTGTTTGTAGACCAGTTGTCGTTAGAAGAATAATTGTCCGGAGACCACTTATCGGTAGACGCGTTGTCTATAGACGAGTTGTCTTGACACCCTCCCCGGACAAGCCCCCCCCCCCAACTTAACCCCGAACAAAAGTCCAAAGTTTGGGAAATCTAGATATTTAGCCTAAAGTTTAACGATTCTATTTCTAAAAACGAATAGGCCTTATTGTTCCCTTGTCGACGACGCGTTAACAAACCTTCATTGTAGCCAAAACTGACACTAACAAGTAGGCCTAGGCCTACATCGTAAATTATAGGCTACACATTGCATGGGTTTCGGCATTGGTCAACACGGTTGTAGGACAAAACCCCCCGGACAAAAAAACCCCCGGACAGAAACCCCCCCCAGGGTAGGACATAACCCCCTGGTAGAATATATTTCGCAAAAGTTGTCGTACTATAAAACGGTGGTCCTAAGTACACAAGTTGGATTGATGAAAAGAATTCTCGCTAAATAGAAGCCGGATTGATGCAAATAAATTTTACTTAAATGGAAGCTGGATTGATTAAAATGTTCTTGCTTAAATAGAATAGATTGATGAAAATGTTCTTGCTTAAATAGAAGCTGGATTGATGAAAATGTTCTTGCTTAAATAGAAGCTGGATTGATGAAAATGTTCTTGCTTAAATGGAAGCTGGATTTATGAAAATACTCTTTCTAAATTGGAGCTGGATGGACAAATATAATTGTCATTTAAATAGAAGTTGGATGAAACGAATATTTGCCTCATTGGAAGCTGGATTGCTGACGATTCATGCTGTCCTAGATTACACCAACAGGTATTAGCTTCATATGGGAGTGACTGAATGACACTAACAAGTTATAAGTTCACGCCTGGATGGACAGGTGTGTACCGGTATGACACTAATTAGTTGACACAGCACGGGGAACTGGATAATTAGTTTAAGTTTAAGCAAATTATACTTTGTGCAGCAAAGGGGGGGAATTGTCCGGGGGGTTAATGTCCTAGGCTAAATCAGGGGGTTTCTGTCCGGGGGGGTTTTTGTCCGGGGGGTTTGTCCAGGGGGGGTTTTGTCCGGTCACCGGTCAACGGTTCAACACGAGTCGGGTTGATGAAAAAGATAATTTCTAGCTAAATAGAAGTTGGAATGATGGAAAGATAGAAGTGGGATTAATGAAAGCATAGGCCTATTGCTGAAATTGAGGGAACGAACATTAGCCCCCCCCCGGACAAAAGCCTCCCGGACATAAGCTCCCCGGACATAACCCCCAGGTAGGACATTAGCCCCTCCCACAGTCATAGCCTACATTGCACATTAGTTTAACATTGTGAGAATATGCTAAGTTAATTGAAGGTTTAACCCTCGGAAGTACCCCTGGGGGTTATTTTGACCCCAACATACATTTCTTGTATATATTTCCTCAACTATGCAATGCATGCGTATTAACTTCTAGGACTTTGATTCTATGTTTCTGCTCAACAGATTAATTCAATTTAGTACGTCATTCTTGAAGCAGGGAACCAGCGTTGGTGTTTGACAGAGAAATTAAACAAATAGTAGTGCAAATATGGCGACATACATACATACATACATACATACATACATACATGTACATGTACATGTACATGTACATACATACATACATACATACATACATACATACATACATACATACATACATACATACATACATACATGTACATACATACATACATACATGCATGCATGCATGCATGCATGCATGTATGCATGTATGTATGCATACATACTTACATACGTACATACATACGCACATACATGCCTACATTCATGCCTACATGCATGCCTACATGCATGCCTACATACATGCCTACATACATACATACATACATACATACATACATAGTTACATACATACATATATACAATTATACAATTATACAATTATACATACATGCATACATACATACATACATACATACATACATACATACATACATACATACATACATACATACATACATACATACATACATACATACATATATATTATATCTACTCTGTAAGGCGCCCTTGTAACGGCATGGCTGTGTTACTGCGCCATATAAATCGTCGTAATTATTATTATTATTATTATGTTGATATTGTGCATTAGTTGTTTCAAATATTATACTCAAAACATGGTTAAAATAGTGGGGTCCTTTTGACCCCCAGGGGTACTGAAACGTGTTTTTCAAAAAGGGGTGCCACCGAGGGTTAATATGCATATTATAAAACATTAAAATGCATTAATTGTAGAACAACTCCCTGTGCAAATTCTCTCATAAATGTAAAAAAAGTTTTAATTGAAATGACGCTGATAAGCCTAGCCTAAGTCTACACTGTGTCCCAATAAATTGAGACCCCTTTTTATAATTTGAATAACACAGGCAAATCTTAATCGATTTTCAAAATTTTTAAACTGTTTTTATCCTGAGATAATTATCTTACACTGATTCAAATATGAAGTTTCTGGCATGAATATTGACGTCACAATTACGTCATTTGCATCAGAGAATTCATATGTTAAGTACCGAACACAACTTTTTCGGTACTTAACATTGGAATTCTTTTATGCAAATGACGTAATTGTGACGTCAATATTCATGCCAGAAACTTCATATTTGAATTAATGTAAGATAGTTATCTTAGGATAAAAACAGTTTAAAAATTTTGAAAATCGATTAAGATTTGCCTGTGTTATTCACATTATAAAAAGGGGTCTCGATTTATTGGGACACAGTGTACAAAGCTCAGACGTAGTTAACTGACGTTAACAAACAATCGTTGTAGCCAAAACTGACACTAACAAGTAGGCCTAGGGCCTACTTACTGTTTACGATTCCCAGTCGTTAATTTCTCTGAATTGAAACGACGCTATAAAAGTCTATGAAGCTGAGACGTAGCCTAATTAACGTTAATAAACCTTTGTTGCAGGACACTAAACAAATACACTGTATAGCCCTACATACGATTCACATTCGTTCATTTCAAATACCGGTAAATTATAAGTCTATAGCCTAGGCATAGACCCTACTGACACAATTATACCTAAATGACACTAAGAACTTTCGGTAGCATGTGAATGCCAGTGACAAGTCGTCAGTTAGCCTACTGCACTATTCTATGATTTTCACATGGGGAGGGGCTTTTGTCCGGGGGGCTAATGTCGTAGACAAAATGGGGGGCTTTTGTCCGGGGGGCTAATGTCCGGGAGGGCTTTTGTCCGGGGGGCTTTTGTTCGGGGGGGGGGGGTAATGTCCTACACTCGAAATTGAAGCTGCTTGATAAACAATATTTTTTAACTGAATAGAAGTTGTATTGATGAAAAATTATTGCTACCAAAATAGAAGCAGGAATGATGACACGAATTCTTGCCTAAACAGAGGCTGGATCAATGAAAAGGTTTCCTACAAAACTAGAAGTTGGACAGATTAAAAATTAAGGTACTCTAATTTTAATTCACCCGAATTAATTTCGGAATTATTTAAGCGACGCACATACACGCTTTTATCAATCCGACTTCTATTTACATAACAAATATTTTTCATCTACCATTTAGTCAAAAATTCTTTTCATCTGTCCAGCTTCTATTTAAGTAGCGACAATTGCTTTTATCCATCCAACTTCAATTTGAATAGCAATTATTTTCCATCAATTCAGTTTCATTTTATGCAAGAACATTTTCATTGATCCCGCTTCCATTTTAGTAAAATGAGTTTGTGTCAATCCGACTTGAAAACTATTGTGCACGATAGGCCTACGTATAGGCTACATTACCGCTAAAATAATTTTGAAATTAATTCGGGTGAGTTAAAATTATAGTACCAAAATTAAAATACTCCAACGAACGAATAATTTACTACGCTAAAATACACGTTTACCCTAATTTTTCGTTTTTATCACGGTGTTGGATTAGTGAGGTGAATCTATATATTCACTCGCAAGAGGACGGGCCAAAGCACAATCCAACTTGTTCTGAAAATGTTTTCCTCAGCAGTAATGCCATTTTTGGAATTGGAGCACAGAAAACGGTAGAAGTGCAATTGTATATTTTTTTCTCATTTGATTTTCGGTTAAACCGTAGTTTACGTTGTTTAATTATTTGGCCAAAAGTGACGTTGTTAAATTATTTGCATGTGTATAAATGACATACAAGTAATTTCTGGATCGCCAGGTTCAATCCAGCTTCCATTTCAACTATAAATATGCCTGTATCCAGCTTCCATTTCAGGTATAAAATGCCTTTATCCAGGTTCTACTTCTCAAGCGTTTTTCATCAATCCAGCTTCATTTTCAGCAGAATGACTACACTAACCCTAAAACTAACCCTAACCGACCCTCACGACGCCTAACCTGAGCCCTAACCGACCCTCATGCGTAAAATCCCGCTTCTATTTCGTCACTAAATATTTGTCATCGAGTGTAAGAAATTGGTTGTCGGATAAAAAAAGTACGTTTTTTTCGTCAATCCAGCTTCCATCTTCTCGCGTTTTCGGTTTATATTGCTACTTCCGGTTGCGAATGTTCAGAAATTGGAATAGCGCGTTTTATGGCACGTTACATTCATGATTTTAGGCGTTTATTAATTAAACAACGTAAACTACGGGATATCGATAATGAAAATAATTAAACAACGTAAACTACGGTTTAACCTGATTTTCATATTCAGCAACAATTTTTTCTGAAATTCCAGTCTTATTGGAGTAAAAAATTATTTTAATCGATCTATCATCTATTTATCAAGAATTATTTTCGTCAATTCAACGTGTATGCCACGCAATGGCGAGTAATTTATGCCTGTATTCTTGCCTAAGCGGAAGCTGGATTGATGAATATGATTCTTTGCGGTAGCTGGATTGATGAATATGATTCTTGACAAACTAGAAGTTGGATTTATTAAGAATTATAATGCTGCAATGAGCCAATACTTACATGCGCTAATATACACTTATACGTTGATGAGAATCATTTCTGCCAAAATTGAAGTCGGATTATGAAAAAGCAGTTATGCTGCATCAGTCGAAAACTTTGATATAGTTTATTCTGATGAAACGATAGACTGCCCTGAAGCAAGACGATTTGGCGCCACCGTTTTGGCATCTGACGTTTTGGGGCCTAATTGGAAGCTGGATTGATAAAATTAATTCTTGGGGTAAATGGAAGCAGGATTTATGGAAATAACTTCCTGTAAATGGAAGCTGGATGAATTAAGTCTTGGCTTCAATAGAAACTCTGACTGGAATTCTTTTTGGCCTAAATAGATGTGGGTTTGTTGGGAAAAATTCATCTATAAAAGGATCTGTTTTGACGAATAATTCTCGGTAATATAGAAGTTTGACTGATGAAGATAATTTTTCATAAATAGTAGTTGGATTGGTAACAAATTCTTCATTACAGAGGAGCTGGATTGCTGGAAAATGTTTTTAAAATAGAAGTTGGATTGATGAAATATAATTGTTGCTCCAATAGATGTCGGATTTATGAAAATGATTCATGCCAAGACAGAAATCAGACTAATGAAGATATTACTGAACAGTCGCGCCAAAATGGTGGTGCCAAAAGATACCCAGATTACCCCATTATTCCATGATAAAGTATTGAAATAGATTGTGTAACATAGACTGTGCAGCATAAGACCTAACCTACGAGGGTGCAGAACAATTATGCATAGAAAAATCTCCTTGCATCAAGCAGCAAAAAAAGAAGACAGTGTTTCTGACAATTTTAAGCATTATAAGCCTAAATAAATAAAGTTCATTTAGAAAAAGATCATTTTAAGACATATTTACAGATTGCTGTAGCTGAAATTATTCAGCACTCAACGAATATTTGCATGAAAAAATTGCACACATTTGTTCTTGTTTAATACTTGTTAAATTAGATGACAAGTCAACCAACTCAGTGTTACTGTTCTTATGATGCCACTGATCAAACTAGAAACAACCCTAAGTTTTGTTGAAATATCTTAGAGTATTATAATAATAGGAGTCATGTCATTTGCAAATACATGTGTCAAACCTGAAGCGCCAAATTTTCTGCAGAGAAATTTCTGAAGTTATTATATAAGTTGCCACTTCTTTTATTAGATGTTGGAAGCATTTAAGTCTGAATTGCAATTTGCAAAGGTCTGTGTTTAAGAGCAATGCACTATTTTAGTTGTCCCAACATGTCCATGTATCCCATTTCACTGTTTCTTGTAGATTACAATTATGATGAAAATCATACATGAAGTGATTGTGCAATTTTTTGATTATAGAATATCTGAAAATGCCTCGACAAAGCCAGAAACATGAAGTACGGTTTGAATGTGAGCATTGCAAGAAAACGTTTTTAACGAAATGCATTCTCAAAGTTCATATAAGGATCCACACTGGAGAAAAACCATTCATGTGCAATTTCTGTCAAAGAACATTTGGAAAGAAGGAGCATCTGGAAATCCATACAAGAACCCACACTGGTGAAAAGCCATTCAATTGTAACTTATGCAGCAAAGCCTTTTCGCAACGTGGGACACTCAGCAATCATATAAAAAGCCACAGTGGAGAAAAGCCATACAAGTGCAAGTTATGTCCCAAAGCATATTCCGAAAAGCGCTCTCTGGCTGACCATATGGAAAGCCACACTGGAGAGAAAGCATACAGATGCAACTTGTGTGAGAAGGAATTTTCTTGGAGCCTTCAACTGCGACGCCATAAGAAAACCCACTATGATGAAAAACCCTGCATTGAGGGAAAACAATACATTTGTCCTGTTTGTAATAAAGCATTCAGACGGATGTATTCTTTGAAAGTGCATGCACAAAGGCACACTGGAGAGAGACCGTACATCTGTCAGTTTTGTAGAAAAGGATTTAGAGAAAGTAGTGGTCTTCTTGTGCATATTAGTACACACACTGGGGAAAAACCTTTCAAATGCAATCTATGCCAGAAGGTATTTTCTACAAGTAGTGATTTCATATCGCACATGTCAGAGCACCCTGAGCACACAGCATATAAGTGTAAAGTATGCGATAAAGGATATTCTCAACTACATAGCTTAGCAAACCATATAAAAACACACAGTGGATATAAGCCGTACGTGTGTCAACTATGCAACAAAGCGTTTTCACTACTTAGAAATTTTCGTCTTCATATAAAAATTCATTCAGATGAAAAACAGTACATTTGTAATTTCTGTCAAAAAACATTTAGACGGAAGGAGCATCTCGAAATCCATACAAGAACCCACACTGGAGAAAAGCCATTCAAATGTAACTTATGCAGCAAAGTCTTTTCGCAAAGTGGGACACTCAGCATTCATATAAGAAGACATAGTGGAGAAAAACCATACAAGTGCAAGTTATGCCCCAAGGCATATTCTGTAAAGTGTGCTCTGGTCGATCATATGGGAAACCACAGTGTAGAGAAAGCATACAAATGCAACCTTTGTCAGAAAGAATTTACATATAGGGCTGGACTGCGACGCCATAAGAAAACCCACTCTGCTGAAAAACTATGCATTGTGGAAAAACCATACATTTGTGATGTTTGTAATAAATCATTTGAACAGAAGTATAACCTGAAAGTTCATATACGAGTACACACTGGAGAAAGACCGTACATCTGTCAGCTTTGTAGAAAAACTTTTCTAAACAGCAATGAACTTCTTGTACATATTAGAATACATACAGGAGAAAAACCATACAAATGCAATTTGTGTTGCAAACAATTTAGACGAGAGATAAATCTGAAAACCCATACAAGAACCCACACTGGTGAAAAGCCATTCAAATGCAACTTATGCAGCAAAGCCTTTTCACAAAGTGGGACTCTCTACAACCATATAAGAAGTCACGGTGGAGAAAAAGCATACAAGTGCAAGTTATGTCACAAAGCATATTCTGAAAAGCGCTCTCTGGTTGAGCATATGGGAAGCCACACTGGAGAGAAAGCGTACAGTTGCAACCTTTGTCAGAAAGAATTTACTTATAGGGCTGGACTGCGACGTCATAAGAAAACCCACTCTGATGAAAAGTCAAACACTGAGGGAAAACCATACATATGTTATGTTTGTAATAAAATATTCAGCCGGATGTGTTCTTTGGAAGTACATGCACGAAGGCACAATGGAGAGAAACCATATATCTGTCAGTTTTGTCGAAAAGGATTTAGAGAAAGTAGTGGTCTTCTTGTGCACATTAGAACACATACTGGAGAAAAACCTTACAAGTGCAATTTATGCAGGAAAGCATTTTCTACAAATGTTCGTCTCAAATCGCACATGACAGAACACGGTGAGCACTCAGCATATAAACACAATGTAAGTGATGAAACTTATGCTGAATTGCATAATGTAACAAGCCAAATAAAAACTGACAGTGGAGATAAGCCGTACGTGTGTCAGTTTTGCAACAAATCATTTTCAGTTCTTAGACATCTTCACCTTCATAGAAAAATTCATACCAGAGTAAAATCATATAGTTGCAGTTTCTGCCAGAAAGCATTTCATGAGCATAAGGTTTTGGAACTGCATATGATCATACATGCTGGAGAAAAGCCATATTTATGTGATTCATGTGGCAAGGCATTTACAGACATTAGTAAGCTCAGACACCATTTAGCCTTTCACACTGGAGCAGAGCCATACCTTTGCCATATTTGTTCGAAAACATTTGCAAGATATCCTTATCTTCAGAGCCATTTGAGCACCCACATTAAAAAGGATCTACTCAATTTTGCACTGTTTGAGAAGTCAACTGTTTTGCAGAAGTCATCATAATCAGCCAGAAATTATTTTCACTGAAGAAAACCAAAACATAGCATTGAATTTGGCATGAGAAAAGGTGCGACACCTGACAGATCAAATGTATCAACAGAAAAAGGAATCCTTAGGCTTAGAGAAAATATAAATGATGAAAACTAGAGATCAATCGTCATGAATTTGAGCGAATTAATATTAATCAGTTGAATTCCACAAAAACCACGACACAAGTGTCATAGTGACCCAGATGCTTCTAGATGTCATGATGTGGAGCAGACATGCACAGGCCGGTTAGGACAGACCGGTGAAGAGAGTCGAGGGGGAAGTGTGGAACACATACGGGCATTGACCCACGTTGTCCTTCATGCCTCTTTCCCACGATTCTCTTCAATCAGACAAGGTGGTCTAGGTGCTCCAAGATGTTAATCGTATGAAACAGACCTGCTGAATGGACCGGTTGAAGCTGGGCAGCATGGCGTGATACAGACTCAGACAAAGAGTGGCATCGGGCTCCTACGAGCATTGATCCCAAAATTATTGATGATTGATGATGATTCTGAAATTTTTTGGGATATGGTATCTATGATGAATTGTTTAATTAAAATCAAAACTGAACTCATGGAACACCGTGATCGTAACTTCAATGATGTTCCCCAGAAAGAGAGATTCTCGAACTATTTGAAGTACATTTACTGTTAATTAATTATATCCTCATCCAGCTTCTAATGATACTGCAATACGTCAGCAGTAGGAATATCACGTTTTCATCGCTCATCCAACTTCCAGTTTACGGAAATAAAATATCTCTGAAGTGCTATACGGCTTGAGATTCGGGTATAATTATGCTGTGTCAGCATTGGTCAACATGAGTCGGGTTGATGAAAATGATTCTAGCTAAACAGAAGTTGGAATGATGAAAAGATAGAAATGGAATTTATGAAAGCATCTCGCTGAAATTGAAGCTGCATTGATAAACAATAATTTTTAATTGAATAGAAGTTTTAATTGATGAAAAATAATTGCTGCCGAAATAGAAGCGGGATTGATGACACGAATTCTTGCCTAAACAGAAGCTGGATCAATGAGAAGGATTGCTGCTGAACTAGAAGTTGGATAGATTAAAAGGTAATGTTCTACTTCAGCGTCCGAAATTATTTCAATGTAGCATCCTATAATATATGCTTCGTATTTTCAGCTCCGTGTTTTCAGCGTCTCGCCACGCGGATCGTCGTTTAAAATTTACAAATTCGATGAAAAATATTTCCTGACGAAATAGAAGCGGGATTTAGCGTGTGAAGGTCGGTTAGGGCTGAGGTTAGGCGTCGTGAGGGTCAGTCATGGTTAGTTTTAGGGTTAGTGCAGTCATTCTGCTGAAATTGAAGCTGGGTTGATGAAAATGGTCTTGCCTAACTGGAGCTGGATTGACGAAAAATAATTGTTATCTAAATAGAAGTTGGAGAGCAACTATTGAATGACGCGATTGACATACATTTTTCGGACGCTGATGTGAAACGATCATTTAAACCCAGAGCATATATTATCGGATGCTACCTTTGAAACCATTGAAATAATTTCGGGCACTAAAGGAGAACATTACCAATTAGAAATTAAAATACTGCAACGAACGAATAATTACTACACTAAAATACACGTTTGTCCTGATTTTTCGTTTTTATCACGGTGTTGAATTATGTGGATGGTGAATCTATATATATTCACTCGCAAGAGGACAGGGTGTATAAGGACAATCCAACTTGTTCTCAAAATGTTTTCCTCAGGAGTAAAGCCATTTTTGGAATTGGAACAAAGGACAGAGAAAGGTAGCCCTGGGACTATTATTACGGAATAATAGTCCCAGGGTAGCCTGTAAGTGTATTTTTTCATTTGCTGTAGGCCTACTGTTATTTAAGAGCTCTTTATTCTGTAAGTTTGTTATTCAATATTGTAACAGTTAATTTTCACTTGATCTCTCTATGGTCCCGTTATTCGGTAATCTATCGTTTTTAGCGGAATAAATTATTCGCCATTGCGTGCGATGGCGGGTTGATGCGTGACCATCGAGATTACTAATTCATTACTGATTCAGACGGTCGTGGTTGATGGTATACAAGTTGGATTGACGAAAGTAATTCTTGATAAATAGATGTAAAATCGATGAAAAATAGAAGTGGAATTTCTGAAAAAATGTTGCTGAATATGACACAAATTGTTATTTAAATAGATGTTTGATTGGTGGCATACCTGGGAACGGCGGTCCCAAATTATAACATTAAGTAAATCAACCTGACGTGTCGTAATAGTGTGGTGTATTAGATGGGCGCATAGAAACGGTTTCTTTTGCACTCCACACTTATAAAACGACCAGTTGGTCCACCGAAATAGAAGCCGGAATAATGAGAAAGCAATTGAGAAATGGAAGCTGGATGAAGACCTTTTACAGATGAAATGAAGGTGAATTGATGAAAAAACGCAAGTGAAATATAAGCTGGATGAAGGTATTTTTAGATCTGAAATAGAAGCTGGATTGATGAATTGAACGGTTGAGAAATAAAACCTGGATGATGGACATAATAAGTTAAATGGGAGATGGATTAAGTAAAACGCTTGCGAAATGGATGCTGGATGAAGGGTCCTTAGGTATAGGTGAAATATAAACTGGATTGACGAAAATTAAACTTGAGAAATGGAAACTGGATTGTTGATTTCAGTGATGTATTTCAGCATGCATCCAGCTTCCTTTTCAACTGGAATGCCGTTTATCCAGCTTCTATTTCACCACACATCGTGTTTAAAGCCTTCTCAGTAGATAGCCTATCGATTTCTGTAATTTTATCATTTGGGACCGCCGTTCCCAAGGTATGCCTGATTGGTTTCAGTGTTTATCAGACACAAGTCGGACTGACGAAAAGAATCCTTGAAAAATAGAAGTCGGATTCATAATATAATTTTTAGTGAAATAGGAGTGAGGTTTATTAAACAATCTCGCTGAAATCGAAGCTGGATTGTCGACCTATTAGTTTTAATTAAATAGAAGTGATTTTGATGAAAAATTATTCCTGTCAAAACAGAGACGATGATGAAATGAATTCTTGTCGAATTCTTGCCTAAGCGGAAGCCTAATTGTAAGCTGTATTTATAAAGCTAATTCTTGGCATGAATGGCAACTGGATTTATGGAAATAACTTCCTGTAAATGAAAACTGGATGAACTAAGTCTTGGCTTCAATAGAAACTCTATGACTGGAGTTCTTTTTGGCCTAAATAGAAGTGGGTTTGATGGGAAAAAAAATTATCTATAAAAGGATCTGGATTGACGAATAATTTACGGTAAAATAGAAGTTGGACTGATGAAAATTATTTGGCTTGTTATCAATATTTTAATAGGAAAAAAATAATAACCTCGAAGCCATTTCTTCATGTAACTTCAGCGGCGATTTAGTATTTTAGTTACAGATGAAAATATCAATAACAAACCACAAAGTGGGATGACGGATGAAAATCTTCAGGCCCAAACAAGAAGCGGGATCATTTTTCTGATATTTTTAGTGCAATAAATGCGATGATTGATTCAAATTGCAGTTTGCAGGGGGGGTGGTAATGTTTAGGAGGGGGTAATTTGAAACCTGTACACGGGAATGGCAAAATCAGCAGTTGGCAGCCCTAATATGTTGGGCAGCATAAGACTTAATCTATGCGGCTGAAAAAAATTTCTTGAATAACAATTTCACATAGAAATGACCATTGCATCAAGCAGCAAAACAAAAATAGAAGATAGAGTTTCTGGAAATGTTTGGATATAAATAAAGTTCATTCAGAAGAAAGATCATTTTAAGACACATTTTATGATTGATGTAGCTGAAATGATTCAACACTCAATGATAGTTATATATGCTTGTGAAAAATTGTACATGACATTTGTATATGTAATGTTTAATACTTGCTAGACTCTATGACTAGTCATCCAACTTAGTGCTACTATTCTTATGATGCCACTTGTCAAACTATAAACATTCCATAATTTATTGAAATGCCTTCAGAGTATAATAGGAGTCATGTCATTTGCAAATGTGTGAAACCCCAAGCACCATCGCTGCATTGAACTTTCTGAAGTTATAACATAAGTTGTCATTTCTTTTAATAGATGTTGGAAGCTTTTAAGAAAATTGCAAAGGTCTGTGTTTAAGTACAATACACTATCTTAGTTGTCTGAACATCACCGTTTATCTAATTTCTCTGCTTCTTAAAGATTACAATTATAATGAAAATCGCACATGAAGTGATTGTACAATTTCTTGATTACAGAATATCTGAAAATGCCTCAACGAATCCAGAAACACGAAACACAGCATGAATGTGAGCATTGTAAGAAAGCATTTTCAAATAAATGCTTTCTCAAGGCTCATCTAAGAACACACACTGGAGAAAAACCATACATATGTAATTTCTGTCAAAGAACATTTGGACGGAAAGAGCATCTGGAAATCCATACAAGAACCCACACTGGAGATAAACCATTCAAATGTAAATTATGCAGCAAATCCTTTTCGCAACGTGGGACTCTCAGCAATCATATAAGAAGCCACAGTCAAGAAAAGCCATACAAGTGCAAGTTATGTCAAAAGGCATATCCCGAGAAGCGCTCTCTGGTTGAGCATATGGGAAACCACACTGGAGAGAAAGCATACAGATGCAACCTGTGTGAGGAAGAATTTACTTATAGGACTCAACTGCGACGCCATACGAAAACCCACTCTGATGAAAACCCACTCACTGAGCGAAAACCATACATTTGTTATGTTTGTAATAAAGCATTCAGACGGATGTATTCTTTGGAAGTACATTCACAAAGGCACACTGAAGAAAAACCATATATCTGTCAGTTTTGTAGCAGAGGATTTAGAGAAAGTAGTGGTCTTCTTGTGCATATTAAAACACATACTGGGGGAAAATCTTACAGGTACAATTTATGCAGGAAGGCATTTTCTACAAGTAGTCATCTCAAATCACACATGCCAGAACACAGTGAGCACACAGCATATAAGTCTAAATTATGTGATAAAGAATATTCTCAAAAGCATAATAACAAACCATATAAAAACACACAGTGGATATAAGCCGTATGTGTGTCAGTTATGCAACAAAACGTTTTCAGAACTTAGCCATCTTCACCTTCACACCAAAATCCACACTGAAGAAAAACCGTATATTTGTAATTTCTGCCAAAGAACATTTGGACGGAAGGAGCATCTGGAAATCCATACAAGAACCCACACTGGAGATAAACCATTCAAATGTAAATTATGCAGCAAATCTTTTTCGCAGCGTGGGACTCTCAGTAATCATATAAGAAGTCACAGTGGAGAAAAGCCACACAAGTGCAAGTTATGTCAAAAGGCATATTCTGAAAAGCGCTCTCTGTTTGACCATATGGGAAGCCACACTGGAGAGAAAGCATACAAATGCAACCTGTGTGAGAAAAAATTTACATGGAGGCGACAATTGCAACGCCATAACAAAGCCCACTCTGATGAAAAGTCATGCACTGAGGAGAAACGATACATTTGTGATGTTTGTAATAAAGCATTTGCACAGAAGTGTCTCCTGAAAATTCATATATGAAGACACACTGAAGAAAGACCGTACATCTGTCAGTTTTGTAGAAAAACTTTTAGAAATGGCAATGGTCTTCTTGTACATATTACAAGACATACAGGAGAAAAACCCTACAAATGCAATTTGTGCAACAAACAATTCAGACAAAAGAAAAATCTGAAAACGCATGCAACAACTCACACTGGTGAGAAGCCATTCAAATGCAATTTGTGCCAGAAAGAATTTACGTATCGGGCTCAACTACACCTCCATGAGAAAACCCACTCTGATGAAAACCCAAACACTAAAGGGAACCTATACATTTGTGATGTTTGTGATAAGGCATTTACACAGAAGTGTCGCCTGCAAGTGCATTTACGAGGACACACCGGAGAAAGACCGTACATCTGTCAGTTTTGTAGAAAAACGTTTAGAAATGGTAGAGATCTATTTGTACATATCAGAATACATACAGGAGAAAAACCATACAAATGCAATTTGTGTCCCAAACAATTTGGAGTAAAGAGCATTCTGAAAACCCATGCAAGAACCCATACTGGCAAGAAGCCGTTCAAATGTAAATTATGCTCCAAAATATTTGCACAACAAGGGTCTCTCACCAAACATTTGAAAAGTCACAGTGGAGAAAAATCATTCATGTGCATGCTATGTCACAAGGCATATTCAATAAAACGCTCTCTGGTTGAGCATATGGGAAGCCACAATGGAGTGAAAGCAAACAGATGCAACCTGTGTCAGAAAGAATTTTCTTGGACGCAACAACTTCAACGCCATATGAAAACCCACTCTGTTGAAAAGTCAAACACTGAGGGAACACTAAACATTTGTTATGTTTGTAATAAAGCATTCAGACGGATGTGTTATTTGAAAGTGCATGCACGAAGTCACACTGGAGAAAAACCTTGCACTTGTCAGTTTTGTGGAAAAGGATTTAGAGACAGTAGTGGTCTTCTTGTGCATATTAGAAGCCATACTGGAGAAAAGCCTTACAAATGCAATTTATGTACAAAGGCATTTTCTACAAATTTTCGTCTAAAATCGCACATGCCAGAGCACGCTGAGCACTCAGCATATAAGCACAATGTATGTGATAAAGCATATGCTGAATTGCATAATCCAACAAGCCATTTAACCGCTGACAGTGGAGATAAGCCGTTCATGTGTCAGTTTTGCCACAAATCGTTTTCAGGACTTAGACATCTTCACCTTCATAGAAAAAATCATGCCAGAGAAAAATCACATATTTGCAGTTTCTGTCAGAAAGCATTTCATGATCATAAAGCTTTGGAACTGCATATGAGCATACATACTGGAGAAAAGCCATATTTATGTGATTCATGTGGCAAGGCATTTGCAGACATTAGTAAGCTCAGACACCATTTAGCCTTTCACACTGAAGCAAAGCCATACCTTTGCCATATTTGTTCAAAAACATTTGCAAGAAATCCTTATCTTCAGAGCCATTTGAGCACCCACATTAAAAAAGATCTACTCAATTTTTAACAGTTTGAGAATATTGGTAATTGCAGAAGTCATCAAATCAGCCGGAAATGATCTCCATTAAAGAAAAACAAAACGTAGTATTTATGTTGACATGATAAAAGGTTCAACACTTTAGAAAGAATTTCAATGAGAGATTTAAGATATCAACAGAAAAAGGAATCATTTGAGACAATATAAATGTTGAAAACTCTAGAGATCAATCGTCATGAATGTGTGCTAATGTCAACCATTGATTTCAAAACCTTAGGGTTGTTGAATATGTGATGAGCTGTTTTAAATCGAAACGAAATTCATGGAATATCAGTGTGATCGTCACATCAAAGAAATGCATAACAGAAAGACACATTTCTTGCACTATTTGAAGTACGCTTACTGTGTTACTTTCTTTGATTCAATTCTGAATGCGTTTTACTGCATAGATTTGACCCGAAGTGAAGTAATTTTCAATAACACAATGGTGTCGTTTGTAAATTGATGTTGTGAAACCACATAGTAATTTAGAATGAATTCATGTATCAGTTCCAAAAGACATGTTTTCTCTGTATGATGTAAAATTTTTTGGATGTGCTCATATTTGTGTTCCCAAGAAATGAAATCATACTATCAGTATTTCTCAAAACTAGGGAAACTTTGCTAAATGCAATCAAATTCATGGATATCAATAAAAAAAGTGGCGCTAATATAATTAAATGTTTTAAATTGACAGGCTGACATATTTCATGCGCGTCAATATCTTGTCATTTCCCTGATGCCTGTGAAAAAAACTAATTTACTCAACTATTTGAATCCAATTACGAGATGAGTGTAGGACATTAACCGATGGACAAAACCGAGGAACGGACAAAACCCCCCTGGACAAAAAACCTTGTGACAAAAACCCCCTAATCTAGCCTAGGACATTAACCCCCCGGGACAAAACCCCCCTTTGCTGTGCAAATAGCGTGTATTTCTGTAGGTAGGCTTATAATTTGCTTAAACTTAGGCTAATTATCCAGTTTGCGGTGCTGTGTCAACTAATTAGTGTCACACGGGTAATTTAAAAACCTGTTGCTGTCATTCAGGCGTGAACTTAGAGCTTGTTAGTGTCATTCATTCACTCCCATATTAAACTAATACCTGTTGGTGTAAATTAGGATAGTATAAATCGTTGTCATCAATCCAGCTTCTATTTAAGCAAGAAATTTATATCAATCCAGCTTCCATTTAGGCAGGAAGATTTTCTCAATCCATCTTCTATTTAAGCAAAATTTTTTCAGCAATCCAGCTTCTATTCAAGAAAGATATTTTAATCAATCCAGCTTCCATTTAGGCAAGAATATTTTCATCAATCCAGCTTCCATTTCAGTGAAATTTATTTTGTATTAATCCGGCTTCTATTTAGTGAGAATTCTTTTCATCAATCCAACTTGCGTACTTAGGACCGCCATTTTATAGTACGGCCACTTATACGCAATATTCTACAAGGGTGGGTTGTCCTACCCTGGAGGGGGTTGTCCGGAGGGTTTGTCCGGGGGGTTGTCCTACACTCGGACAAAAACTCCGGACAAATCCCTGAACGAACAACCCCCGCCCCAGATTTAGCTTAGGGCACTAATCTCCCTCCGGATATTAACTCCCTCCAAATGTGCAAATAGCCTGTTATTTTGAATATGCAGTTATGCTGCTGTGGAAAAGCTGCCTGTTGTAATGTAGCAGTTGATAAAATAGGATCGTTCAATTGTAGGCTCGGCAACCTTTTTTTCAATGGAAGTGTAGAAACATAATTGTGTTATTCGGCGTTATTTAAATCATAAACCCAAGTTTTAAGGCTCCTATGATAAACCATTTGCACAAGCGCATTTTTCTCTGACTTTGCAATAGCCAGGTGCAAGAAAGACTCTCGTTTGCTTCAAGTAGTGGGTTTCTCAAACACCAAGAATAGTATCAGCGCAGGGCTTCACTGAAAAAGAATGCATGAGAAAAATTCTAATTGTTGGTGCTAAGGAAAATTATCTGAAAACGGTGTGAAGCAGTAAATTGTATTCACACTAAATATATATTATTAATTTTACGCCTTGTTGGATATGGATGACTGATGACAATTTTTTCGCAAGAGGACAGGATATAAGTACAATCCAACTTCTCTTTAAAATGTTTTCTTCTGATATGAAGGCCATTTTGGAATCGCAAAAAAGCGCGTTTTAGAATTTTCCTGAAGTGACTATTGAGGTAGTTACTTCTATTTCAGACTATCGAGAGATACGCTTTTTACGATAAGGTATTAAGATAAGGTAATCCCGGTAATGTTTGCTTTTGGCGTCCGAAATTATTTCAATGGTTTCAATGGTAGCATCCTATAATTATTATATAGGATACTCCGGGTTTAACTGATAGTTTCACATTATCGTCAGAAATTATTAATGTCAATCGCGTCATTCAACAGTTGCTATCCAGCTTCTATTTAGGTAGCCGTTATATTTATGTATCCTGCTTCAAATTAAGCTTGAACATTTTCATCAACCCAGCTCCGATTTAACCAAGAGTCAGTTAGTGCGTTATTCTGAAACGGCGAGATGCTTAAGACCCGGTGTAAAGGTTTCAGATTACCCCCTCCTAAACATTACCCCCCTGAAAACTGTAAATTGCATCAATCATCGCATTTATTGCACTAAAATATCAGAAAAATCATCCCGCTTCTTGCTTTGGTCCGAAGATTTTCATCCGTCATTCCACTTCGTGGTTTGTTATCAATATTTTCATCTGTAACTGAAATACTAATCGCCCCTGAAGTTTACATGGAGAAAATGGCTTCGAGGCTATTATTTTTTCCTATCAAAATATTGATAGCAAACCACGAAGTGGGATGACGAATGGAAATCTTCAGACCGAAACAAGAAGCGGGATGATTTTTCTGATTTTTTTGTGCAATAAATGCGGTGATTGATGCAAATCTAGTTTCCCGGGGGTAATCGGAAACCGGTTTCAAGTTACCGGGGGGGGGTAATGTTTAGGAGGGGGTAATTTGAGACCTTTACACCGGTGTAAAGGTTTCAGATTACCCCCTCCTAAACATTACCCCCTGAATGGCTTCGAGGCTATTATTTTTTTCCCGATTAAAATATTCATAACAAACCACAAAGTGGGATGACGGATGAAAATCTTCAGACCACAACAAGAAGCAGGATGATTTTTCTTATTTTTTGAGTGCAATAAATGCGATGATTGATGAAAATCTAGTTTCCGGGGGTAATCTGAAACCGGTTTCAAGTTACCAGGGGGTAATGTTTAGGAAGGGGTAATTTGAAACCTTTCCATGGGAGTAAAAAAATTTAACATCGGATGCTGCCTTGAAATAATTTCGGATGCTAAAAGTAAACATTACCCTGTGACAAACAGTTTGTGAAGATTTGGTCTCTTAATTCCCATGTAAGATGCCACACTGGTCTGCTAGATGAAAGTAGATCATGATTAAAAAATAACCCGGACTGATGAAAATAGTTGTTGTTCAAATAGAAGCTGGGTTGTTAAAAATGTCTGCGGCTTGAACAGAAGTTCGTTTGATGAAAATAACTCATGATTAAATGGAAACTGGAGTTATGAAAATAATGCTTGCAAAAAAGAAGCTGGTTGACTTAAAAAAATTAATTAAAAAAAATGATATGAAGTTTGTCAGTGTAGTTTACGCTGTTCGCTTTTTTCGGCGCACAGGTGTCGGGGAAATTTTGTTGCACTTATGTCGGCGTCTTTTGTCAGTGCGCTTTTGTCATGCGCCTTAACGATGGGACACCCTTTTTTCTGCTGACTTTTCAGAGTCATTATGTATGATACCACTTATTTATAACCGTTCGTCTGATATTTCTGACCTTATGACCTCTGTTTAGTTCAGTGGTTCCCAACCTTTTTTTGACATTAGGGCCACTTTTACTAAGTTGGAGGACACAAGGGCCACTTTTTCTTAGTTAAAGGACATTAGGGCATTTAGGGGGCCACAATGCTAAAATTTAATCAACTAAAAGCATATAAAATTGTTATAATTGGGTCAAAATATAATGTTTTATGTTATTTCTAGACGTCAAAAAAAATTTGTAATGGAAAATAATTATATGTTCTGTCCTGTCCAAAGAGAAAAAATGTTCATATTATTTTTGTTAATTCTTTGAGAGATGACGGCCATTGTTGAAGCCTGGCGGGCCATTTTTTGAGGCCTCGCGGGCCACTTTTGGCCCGCAGGCCACGGGTTGGGAACCGCTGGTTTAGTGTATCATCTATTTCTTTATTCTAATAGTGAACTAGTCATGATATCTCCTACGGGGGGCTGGGTTCTGGAAGCCTCTCTAGCAGATGCCTACCTGGTATATTAAACAGACTGACAAGTGCTTGATTTGGAATTAGAACGATATTAAGGTATACTTAAACTATGACAAATTTGAAATTGGTACAAAAAGTGGTTGATTATTTCTTGACTCAAGGAAATCTGAAGATGCAAGCGAGAAATCATCAACAGACAACGCGATATGAATGTAAATATTGCAACAAAACGTTTTCAAAGAACTGGTTCAAATGTCATGTAAAAATGCACACTGCAGAAAAACCTTACAAATGCAATTTGTGTTCCAAAGAATTTGTACGGAAGAAACACCTGGAGACCCATACAAAATCACATACTGGAGAAAAACCATACAAATGCAATTTGTGTCCCAAAGAATTTGGACGGAAGGAACATTTGGAGACTCATACAAAATCACATACTGGAGAAAAACCGTACAAATGCAACTTTTGCAGCAAAGCCTTCTCACAGAATGGGAATCACAAAAGACATGTAAAAACTCACACTGGAGAAAAACCATATAAGTGCAAGTTTTGTCACAAAACATATTCTGAGAAGCGCTCTCTTTTTGATCATATGGGAAGCCACACTGGAGAGAAAGCATACAGATACAGATGCAACATGTGTCAGAAAGAATTTGCTGGTCGGGGTAAACTTCTGTACCATAAGAAAAACCACTGTGACGCAAGGCCATACACTGAGGAAAAATCATACATTTGTAATGTTTGTAATAGAGCATTTGCAAATAAAATATACCTAAAAGTTCATTCACGAAGACACACAGGAGAAAAACCGTACATCTGTAAGTTTTGTAGAAAAAGTTTCAGACACAGTAGTGGTCTTCTTGTACATATAAGAATACATACTGGAGAAAAACCTTACAAATGCAATTTATGCAAGAAGGCATTTTCCACGAGTGGTTGTCTCAAATCACACATGGCATGGCACACCGGGGAAAGAGCATTTAAGTGTAAATTATGTGACAAAACTTTTGTAACAATGCGTGATCTTCAACGTCATATTAAAAGTCACTCTGGTGATAAGCCGTACGTATGTCAGTTATGCTACAAAACTTTTTCAGAACCATGCTTTCTTCGTAATCATGCAATCATCCACACTGAAGAAAAGTCGTATATTTGCAGTTTCTGTAAGAGAGCATTTCGTCACCATCATGTTATGAAACTACACATGAGCATACATACTGGAAAAAAGCCATATAAATGTGATTCATGTGGCAAGGCATTTGCGGAGAGTAACAGGCTCAAATACCACATGAAAAGACACTCTGATGTAAAGTCATTCAAGTGTAATTTGTGTTCCAAAATTTTTGCAAAGAATCATTGTCTACAGAACCATTTGAAAACCCACATTGGAAAATCTCAACATAAGTTTGAACATCTTCGAAAGACTGGCAATTGCAGTAGTCGTCGAAATCAGCATGAAATGATCTCCACTGAAAAAATATCACAACAAAGCAGTGCATTGATCATGACAAAGAAGACACACCGTAAAAAGACATTCAGTAACAGATGTAATAATTTTATATCAACAGAGAAGAGCTCTGGCGACAAGAGTGATGGTCACTCTGGAGATCGTTCAAGAAGAATTGGTGCAAGTCTTGTTCATTTGTTTAAGTTGAAACCTTTTGGTTGTGGAATATGTGATGAAATGTTTGAAATCGAAATGGAATTCATATTACATTGCTTTCGTCACTTCAACGATGCATCACAGAAGGACACATTTCTTGAACTATTTGAAGTGCAGTAGCAGACTTACTTTCCTTGACTCTGTTCAGAATGCGATTTACTGCATAGATTTGACACGAAGTACAGTGAACTCTATCAGCAGAATGGTGTCGTTTAGAAGTGCTTCTCGTGAAGCCACATAGTACCATTAAGTAACCCAGTGGTGCCAGTGATCGCAATGTCATCTTCTATGCATGGCGTAAAATTATTTAGTATGTTTTCTTAAGTTGTGTTTGTTGCAAGGACTATGCATAAATGTCATAAAATTATACTAAAAAAATTATTTAGTAAACTTTGGTAAGGCCTAAAAAATGTTGTGTTTCCGGTAACAGAGCTAAAAAAATTTGGGTAGGTAGGTCGGAAAATATTTTTATTTTGTAAAATATTTTTATGCAGTAACTATCCGAAAAAGTATACCCCACTAGTCTTTTTTGCACGCTGAAACAAAGTACGTGTTCTAAGCAAGTATAAACTGCCTATTCCCCGACTGTCTGGACCTAAAACTGCTCTAGAAACAGTCCTATTAATTTCATTTTGTTGACGTCTCTTATGTTATGTCAATACAAATGTTAAAAAAATATTTTTTGAAAAAAAAGTTTAAAAAAAATTTTCTTGAATTTTTTTTTTTTAATAAACTTTTTTTACAAAAATATTTGGGTCGCGGCCGTAAAAATGGGTCGGTCGGGTTACCGGAAAACAACAATTTTTTTTCTACGCCTAACGATAATTATTTCAGCACTGAAGTTCAATTGTGTAAAATGATGTTATTCACTTTCATTTGATTTGCAGCAATGTGTCTTGTTTAGGTCATGTTTGCCCTCTAGCAACTAAAAGTTCATTTATATCAGAATGCAGAAGAGACTTGTTTGCCTGCAGGCATCATTTGCCGTGTATTTAAATAAGAATTTTCTAAAAATGTCATGTACCATTTATTTATATATTTGTTTAAGGATATTTTCGACCACCGTGGACTATTTTGAGAAATAGGTAGTTTAAAAGACTTTGTTTATTTTGCATCAATGTGCAGTGATTGTTGTGAAGGTTGCATCTGCTATTCCGGGTCCACTATTTTGGTGATTGTACTGTTATGATACATTCATAACAGACTATACAGTACATTCAAGTATTTTTATGGTAGTATAAAAGAAGTTTTCAAGTCCTCCATCACTGTCAAAGAATCAATCAATCAAAGTTTTATTGTTCACAACAAAAACATAGAGACATTATCATGCATGGTCTGAAGATTTTCATCCATCATCCCACTTCGTGGTTTGTTATCAATATTTTCATCTATAACTAGAATACTAATCGCCGCAGAAGTTGCATGGAGAAATTACTTTGAGTCTATTATTTTTTTTCCCGATGAAAATCTTCAGACCAAAACAAGCAGTCTGAAGATTTTTCTGATTTTTTTAGTGCAATAAATGTGATGATTGATGCAAATCAAGTATCCGGGGGTAATCTGAAACCGAGGTGGGGGAAAGGGTAATTTGAAACCTTTACATTGGCTTTGTCCGTTTTTTGCCATAGGCTAAATCCGGCTGTGGTTGTTCCGGGATTTTTGTCCGAGAGGGTTATTGTCCCACACTCGTCGATCAGAAGCTGGTGTAAGGTGTTTCCGAAGATTGTGCTGCTATACAATATGATAAAATCATTCCTTCATTAGAGTATTATATAGCATTTCTTCAAAAAAGAACAAATTACTCAGAGGTGCTCCCAACTCTAGCATGGCCAAAAAACAGTTTTCAAATACACAACTGTCACTTAATTAAGTTATTTTTTTTATCAATCCAGCTTCCATTTGAGCAAAAATATTTTCATCAATCCAGTTTCCATTTCAGCAAGAAAATCTCTTCATATGGCCCACTTCGATTAAATAGGAAATTATTTTCATCAATCCAACTTCTATTTTGGCAAGATATCTTTTCGTCAATCCAACATGTTTTCCACCAACGTTGAAACCATGAGTATCATACAAGGTTTATGATTATAACAATATTCGGATTACCACTGGACCCTCGGTACCGTTGTAAGGTCCAACCAGTACGCTAGTAATGGGCCTATTTTATGTTGTTGTTTTTTTGGCTTGTTGCCAAAGGCTTTTTTTGATCATGTGATTTTATGCCACATTGATTTCTTTTCTGGTATTTTCTTCTTTTTTTTAAATTCCATTTTCTGTTTATATCTCTAACCTCACCATCTTGACTTACATTTTACGTTCAGGGGTTATCCAGGTTAGCGGGACCTGTCCCTTTCTGGATGACCCTTTCTGAGTGTTCGCCGTTTATACGATCAAGGTGTCCTGCGATCATTAATTTTATTTATGTGTAGGGCCTACTGTGTAGCCTAGTATTTTTCTTTGCAGTATACCTTGGTTGTGTTTTGTTTTTGTTTGTCTTGTTCATTCTCAGAATAAACTGATTTGATTTGATTTGATTTGATGGTGTAATGGTAATGTAACATCATATGCAGACCATGCATCCATGACTCTCAATTCACGGACCATTCCCCTCGCCTATATTTATTATAGTCATCACCTGGTTGCCCCTGATGCAGTGAGAATGTTCTAAAGAAAGCGTAGCAAATGAATAATCATTTTGGTGTAGTAAAACCACTGAAATTGTGCGTAACAGTCAACTACAAAACACAAAATGTATTTTCGCATCAATGCCTTGTAAAATTTCAATCCTGTTGTATTCACTCGCAAGAGGGCAGAGAATAATAATTATTGTCGCAATCCGACTTCTGCTTAAAATGTTTCCTTTTAAGTGATGTCCATTGTGAGATGCGTCCTGACAGGACAAAATTAAGGTTTATAATATTATTTGCATTTGTTGTTGTGCTGCTTTTTGCGAGGTCTTTATTTCCTTTGGTTCATTACTGACTACTCGAAAGGTGGTAAAAGTATACTTGAGCGTGATTGCGGGTACACTCGGTTTATCCGTAATTATTTCTCAGCTGTCCGACTTCTACTTTGGCATGAATCATTTTCATCAATCGAGCATCCATTTGGGCAAAATATCGGTATAACTCGCTTTTTTCGGGTTGCTCACCTGATGATATTCCAGATTGTTCAAATTATTATTTATAAATACAAGTTGGAGGTAATTAATCTGTCACTTTAGCGCTCTAAATTATTCATCTAATTGTTTATCGTCGATATCCGCGTTGGCATAAATCTCTTTCTTCAATTCCACTTCCATGTAAACACGAAATCTTGTCGTAGGCTCAATTCCAACTTCATTTAAGCAAGAATTATTTTCATCAGTTCATCTTCTATTGAGAATTATTTTTCGTTAATCCCGCTTCTATTTGAGCAATATGCTTTTCATCTTTTCAACTTTTATTCAAGCTAAAGTTATTACATGTTGGAAGCATTTAAAATGGGTATGTGTTTAAGTGCAATGCTTTGATACAGTAATCCCAAAGTTGCAAGCAATCTGCCTGGAATTTCTTTCTACTTCTTTAACATAACATCAATAACAAAATTGCTCATGAAGCGGTTGTCAAATGTCTTTGACTGTATTAAAGGTCTGAAGATGCAAGCAAGAAGTCATCAAAAGGATGTGCGGCATGAATGCGTAGTTCAGATGAGAACTCAAACTGGCAAAAAACGATACAAATGCAACATCTGTGACAAAAAATTTGGACGTAAAAACCATCTGAAAACCCATACAAAAATCCATACTGGAGAAAAACCTTACAAATGTGACTTGTGTGATAAAACATTTACGCAAATGGGAAATCTCAACAAACATGCAAGGACTCATAGTAGGGAAAAGCCGTACAAGTGCAAGTTATGCGAGAAGGCATATTCGGAAAAGCGCTCTTTGGATGACCATGTGAGAACCCATGCTGGAGAGAAAGTGTATAAATGCAACTTCTGTCCAAAAGAATTTGCATGGAGGACCAATCTCCAAATACATAAGTTACTACATGCTGATGAGAAAGCATATATATGTAATTTTTGCAGGAAAGCATTTGCACAAAACGGTTCTCTGAAAAAACATATAAAAACCCATACTGGAGAAAAACCGCATGTTTGTCAGATTTGCAAAAGAGGTTTTAATAACAATGGACATCTTCGTGAACATACACGAACACATACTGGAGAAAAACCTTACATGTGCAATTCATGCACACGTGCATTTTCAACCAGTTCTGGGCTCAGAAGACACTTGACAACCCACAATGTAGAAAAAGCGTATAAGTGTACTTTATGTGATAAGACATTTTACCGAATGCGTAATCTGAAACGTCATACAAAAACTCACAGTGACGTTGTTAAGCCATACTTATGTCTTGTATGCAACAAAACATTTTCAGCACTCCGCCTTCTTCGTATTCATACAATAATCCACACTGGGGAAAAGCCGTATAAATGCAGTTTCTGTCAGAAAGCATTTGCTCAGCCTACGCCTATGAAGCTGCACATGAGTGTACACACTGGAGAAAAACCACATAAATGTGATTCATGTGACAAGGCATTTGCAGAGCGTGGCAGACTCAAACAACATTTAACCCGTTATGGACCAAAACTTTGTTAGGCAAAATTTTTATAAACTGCGATGATATTTTGGACAATAAAAATAATGTTTGAACGTATGCATTGTGTTTTTGGGTAAATCTCAAATAACATATGCAAAACGGCATATGTTCGTTTTACGAACATTGGGCTAATAGGCTACTGACAACATGCGGCATATCGACCTTGCAGGAAATGACATCACACCACAATAAAATACTAAAAATGGAAAATACAATTCATGCATGCATGCATACATACATACAATGTACATACATACATGCATGCATGCATACATATATGCATACATACATACATACATACATACATACATACATACATACATACATACATACATACATACATACATACATACATACATACATACATACATACATACATACATACATACATACATACATACACGCTACACGAAAAATATATACGGGCATTATATACATGCATGCATGAATGCATTTACACTAACACATCTATTATAATATACGCATACTTGCGTGCATACATCCATACATGGATACATACATGTACATACATACATGCGTACATATATACTTGCATACATACATAAAAATACGCATATGGATACATGCATACACATATGCAAGCATGCATGCCTACATACCGTACTTGCATAAATATATGCATATATACATATACATAATTATACATATCCACACATAGACACACGCTCATACATACTATACATGCATACATACATGCATGCGCACATGCATACCTTCATTCATTCATTTATACATATATTACATACATACATACATACATACATACATGTATGCATACATACGTACATGCATACGTACATACATACATACATTCGTCACATGATTCGTGCATACATACATACATACATACATGTATGCATCTGTTTAGATCTGTTGGGTAGCTACCTCGTGAGATTCCTGTTAGGGCGCTACATAAATGTTCATATACATACGTACATACATAAACGTGCATATATACATACATACATACATACATACATACATACATACATACATACATACATACATACATACATACATACATACATACATACATACATACATACATACATACATACATACATACATACATACATACATACGTGCATGCACATGCAACAATGTATCCATACATGCATGTGTACATGAATAGTGAATACGTAC
This sequence comes from Lumbricus rubellus, assembly GCA_945859605.1. Taxonomy (NCBI): domain Eukaryota; kingdom Metazoa; phylum Annelida; class Clitellata; order Crassiclitellata; family Lumbricidae; genus Lumbricus; species Lumbricus rubellus. Next base: position 28,729,885 of record OX243825.1, read on the forward strand.
ATTCCTGTATGCATACATACATGCACGCATAAGTGCACGTATGCATACATGTATGCTGTACATGCATGCATACATGCGTATATGCATAGGCCTAAAAGCATAGGCCTACAATTTGAGTTGGTTTATTATGTAACTCATACTTAGATATGCATGTAGGTGTCTGTAATTCAACGTTGACTTGACATGACGCATCAGTAGCCTATTGGACCATTGTTCGTAAAACGAACATGACCCAGATATGAATTTTTTACAATTTCGTTTTTTACAGGAAAATTATACAAATACCATGTGCTTTGTGACAAATATGTGCACTTTTAAAATGCATATCAGTTTGAGTGTTCTCGCACATCACACCAAAATAGCAACTTTGCTAACAAAAGACGGCGATTATACGTAGTTTTGCAGTTTTTTGCATTAGTTAAAAACAGTTCAAAACTTAAAAAAACTATAATTTTTTCAGTTTATCTGACAAACCAATCTTCCTGCTGACCTAAAAACATCGGCACAGGAGATTAAAATCATGCCGTCCCCCAAATTGACGTCTTCAAAAAATATGTTCGTAAAACGAACGATGGTCCTTAACGGGTTAACGATCCACACTGGAGTAAAACCATACAAATGCCATTTATGTTCAAAGACATTTGCTAGGAATCATTATCTGCAAAGCCATCTGGGAACCCACAAAACACACAATCGTGAACTAGTTGGAGGCACCTTAGATGGTGATGGTTATCAGGAAAAGCATGACACAGCGAAAACTGGAGAAAGACTATGTCAAAGCATTCTTTTGGACACTGTAAAGAAGAGATACTCTAGAAAGAAATTACGTAAAAGATTTATCGTATCAAAGGATTATGAAAACAATGGTGACAACATATTTTTGTCAACAGTAGAAACTGCAAAAAATCTTGTTGACAATGGATGTATCGAACGAAGTGCTTGTGAAGGAGAACTTTCTGAATACCAAATGACAATAAATGGTGCTAGTTTTAAGCAATTGCTTTTACATTTTGGTTGTGGACTATGTGACGAAATGTTTGAAATCGAAATGGAATTCATGTTGCATTGTTTTCGTCACTTCAATGACGCTCGCGAGAAAGACACATTTCTCGAACTTTTTGAAATGCGTCTGATGAGTTACTTTCCTTAGAGAAAACAATGGTATGTTAATTTCAGGCAATAGTCGTGGTCAAGCGATTATTGCCATTTCCAGAATGACATGTTAAAGTATTTGCCACTGGCATTAGTTTCAACAAGGTTTTTGTCTTCTGAAATAGAATGTAGTAACATATTATTTAGAAAACTATGCACATGGTTTTTTGTAGCTAATAAGTATCAATGCATTTTTTATTCTGCAGCAGAAGTTAACATAAATATAACAGCAAGGAGTCATTATAAGACATTCAGTTGGATTGCAATCACAATTTTGTGTGTCTTGTTTGGTTTTTTTAATTCGTGTCTATTTGCAATTTTGCATGCTATTTTATGTTCATACTATATCAACTAAAACTGATCAAGTTGGATTGATGACATTATTTCTTGCTTTTGGTCAAGTTGGCTTGATGACATTTTTCCTGGTAAACTATCACTTTAGTGTAAGTTCTAAATGACTCGCTGATGCATAGGTTTTAGCATTGGTCGCATACAAGTCCAATTGACAAAGGGAATTCTTGGTAAATAGAAGTTGGATTGAGAACAATATTGTTTTTGTACTAAAAAACAGTCATGAGTGGGATCGATGAAATGATTATTGCTGAAATTTGACCTGTATTGTTTATTTTTCATCAATCCTACTTCTACTTTGGCGTGAATCCTTTTCATCAATCCAGCTTCCATTTGGGCAAGAATTTGCTTCACCAATTAAAACTTCTATACGGATGTTTTAAAGACCTGTGGATTAGGTGAATAATCTCGAACGCTAAAACGATTCTCAGTTAAGTGGCTAAGATTTTGAATGTCAAACGTTTTCTGTATGCATAATTCCAGCACGCATTAAATTTATACATCTGTGGGTTGTTGGTAGGCTAAGCCGATAAGTCAATCGCCTCTTGGAAATAAGTGCACAGAGGTAAGACAACGGAGACCAGCAATCTCTGGTTCACATGCTTTGGCAGATATTTAGACTGACATAATATTTATGGCATTAGCAGGAGCACTATCATGTGCAATCTCTGGTTCACATGCTTTGGCAGATATTTAGACTGACATAATATTTATGGCATTAGCAGGAGCACTATCATGTGTAATTGCAACCAATACATCAGTTTCAAATTGTTGACAGAACATAGAATAATATCCAATATATTTAAATTCTTTCAGGTTCTGATCCAAGGACACGATTATAGGCTTATAGCGGTTTGCTGATGTTTCATCAACGGAATGTTTGTCAAATGTCCAGCGTGGTTTGAATTCAAGATGGATTGTCGACAAGAATTCTTAGTAAATTAAAGCCGAATGGATGAAAATACTTTTTTATTAAATAAAAGTTGGATGATAAAAAATAATAATCTTTTTCTTAAATAGAAGCGGGATTAGAATCTTTAATGATGAAATTAATACTTTTCTGAATGGAAGCTTGATTTATGAAAACTGTTCATGCCGAATGATGAGCATAGTTGATACTCAAATAGGAGCTGGAATGATGAAATGAACTCTTGTCTAAACAAAACTGCTTTTATGAAAATTACTCATTTCAGGATAGAACTCGGATTGCTAAAAACTAATTTATGCTCAAACAGAAGCTTGAATGATGAAACTAGTGCATGTCTAAATGGAAGCTGGACTAATGCAATTTATTCCGTTTGACAAACAGTCCGTTGACAAAACGTCCGCATACCGATTACAGCATTGGTAATTACAAGATAGACCAACTGGGAACAACATATGTTTGTCGGAATTAAATGCACTACATAAGTTGGCTATGGATACAATATACACGGCCATAACAATAAAACCAATTGCTAAGGAAGAAAATAATATCTATTTAGCGCTACACTAATGGAATAAATGTTGGTGACACACCAGTAACTGTCTGGAACTTCTTGTACACCTGATAGCTCAGAAACAGTCTCTGTGGGCAAATGATAAGCACAACAAAGTAGACTATTCACGTCCATGTTCATGAATAGAGTAGATTACAGCCTCTACCCCTCAATACAATACAATTATATTATTATAGCTCATAAACAATCACATAGATCTATCAACTCCACCAGTGGTTGCACTCTGCCAGAGCCAGTCACAAGCCTGGATAAATGAGAAGGGTGACACTAATCATATTTTAAATTTATGGCTGTGTTGATAAATAGCAACAAGCAACATAGAGCTCTCTTCAACAAGAAGTATAGAAATATAAATGCTTTGAAGCATAAATTGCATTTGGATGGCTTCTCTCCTGTATGGGTCCTCATGTGACCTTTCAGATGGCCACCACACGAATATGTTTTGACATGAAATCGTCTAGGAAATCAAGCCTTCAATTAGCGCATAAAACACCCAATCTCGAACTTGAATCATGTAGATGTAAATTTGGTCGTTATACAGTATGAAAGCAGGCTGAAGCATAATAGCTCATCATTAACAAATCTCAGTTCAAAGGAGCACAAGAAAAGTAAGCAATTTGAAAACTCAATGCAAAATAAATGCAGCTGCAGGCCTAGAAGAAGATGGATGGATGACGTGAAGGAGTGGACGGGGATGGCGATGGTGGACTGTGTGAGGACCGCGAGGAACAGAGAGCAATGGAGGAGGATGACGTCGTCGACTCTGATCCCCGATCCGCAGCAATGAGGATGGGCACGACGACGACGCACTTTCAACTGTTTTCTGCACTCAAGGAAATGAACTTCAGATGTGCATTTCAAGTAGTTCTAGAAATGTATCTCTATAGGGAGCGTTAGAATAGTGCTGAAAGCAATGTTCCATGAATTCCTTTTCGATTTCAAACATTTCATCACACATTCCACAACCATAAGATTCAATATGAAAATCATCAAGACCAGCAAAACCAGTCAATTTATCACCAGAACATCTCTTTTCGTATGTGTTTTGTCTTAATGAAAGTTCATTAGTAGCCACCATTGCTGACAAATCTTTTTTGGAAACCAGACATCTACTGTGTAATGTTTCTCTACGATGTCTTTTCCTTGTTTTCCTCAAAACAACACTTTGACTCGTAAAGGGTTTCACATCGATGATACTAATTTCATGTTCAGTCAGGATACTGCCTGAATCAATGGTTTCATGACAGACTTTCTGCTTGTTTCGTTTATCTCCTTCATGCATCCTTAAATGGCGTTGTAGATGATGTTTCCTTGCAAATTTCTTGCAACATAAACTGCATTCATATGGTTTTTCTCCAGTGTGGATTCTTAAATGGCATCTGAGATTGTCATTCCGTAGAAAGGATTTACTACAAAGCTCACATTTATATAGCTTTTCTCCAGTGTGTATTCTCAAGTGCAATTTGAGATCGCTATTGCATGCAAATGCTTTTTTTACAAATATTGCATGGATAGGGCTTTTCTCCTGTGTGGGTTCTTCTATGCCTCTGAAGATGTGCTGGTAGTATAAACGCTTTATTGCATACCAGACACAGGTATGCTTTTCTCCCAATGTGACTTTCTTTGTGGTATTGTAGACAACGCTTCTGTGCATAGACTTTATCACATAAATTGCACTTGTATATCCTTTCCTGCGTGTGAGATTTGAGACTGTCACTCCATGGAAATGCTTTGGAGCATAAATTGCATTTAAATGGCTTCTCCCCAGTATGGGTCCTTGTGTGCTTTTTAAGATCGCCACCACATGAAAATGCTTTCTGACAAAGACTGCACTTATGCGGTTTTTCTCCAGTATGATTTCTCACATGGATAAGAAGATTATATTTTTGTCCAAAGGCTTTGTCGCAAAATTGACAGACATATGGCTTCTCTCCAGTGCGCATTCTTGTATGTGTTGCCATATTAGTCTTACTTGCAAATGCTTTGTTGCAAATATTACAAATGTATGGTCTGTCCAAGGTGTGAGTCTTTTTATGGGATTCCATATTTGATTTCTTAGTAAATGATTTATGACACATGGTGCATATATATGGTTTTTCTCCAGTGTGCGTTCTTCTATGGCTGTCTAGATCGACCTTCTGTAGATATGCTTTCTCACATAAACTACATTTATATGGCCTTTCACCAGTATGAACTCTTTCATGTTGTTTGAGGTTCGAGCTGTTTCTAAATTCTTTTTTACAAAATTCACATTTATATGGTTTTTGTCCGGTGTGGATTCTTGAGTGACTCTCCAGGCCATCCTTCCGTGAATATGATTTACCACAAGAACTGCAAGTGTAGGGTTTGACTTCAGAGTGGATAAGCTTGTGCCGTTCCAGAAGGTCCTTTCGGGAAAATACTTTGTCACATATTTCACACTTGAATTGTTTTTTCAATTTGTGGGTTCCTTTGTGGATTTTGAGAGGTGTATTTTGTACAGATGGTTTGTTGCAATATTTTTTAATGTGTTGGTTTTCTTGTATGTGGTTATATGCATCCATATTCAGACCTACAATAAATAAGATATACGAAGGTTATTGTAATGAAATGTAGTAGATGTGCAAGAGTGAATAACTAGTAGACTTTGAAAAATTTTCCCAAATTACAGAGAAATGTATCAGTTGTTAAACCAGGAGGACCTAGTGCAGGTTAATCAATATTCATGCATCTGGAGGTTCCTGTAGCACATTATTAGTTTTATATACTTTTTGTCAACCTGACTGATGTAAACATTCTGGAAGCATGAATAATGTGAGTATTATGTCCAAGAGGTGGTTTGGAACACTGAAACAACTTTAGGTAGAATCTTCAGAAGACAGAAACAAGTTACATTCGTCAAAGAAAGTCCTAGGCATGCAGGAAAACGGTAATGTGGAAAGTTGATCTAAAGACGCTTGTTATATGGTTTTTATGAAGTTGATCTAAAGCCTGTACTTGTAATCATTCTGCTGCGTGTCAGATTGAGCTATTAAACGAAGATTATTATTGTCTCTGAATGTGTGTTTGTCGTTGTCAAGGCGCCCTTGTAGCAGCATGGCCGCCACACGTTGTCATGGCGCTATAGAAATTGTCATTATTAAGGTCAGTAGGTAACACTGCACCACGCCCATAGTGGTGAGTTTGGTGCCTTGGAGCCGGATGGTTCCAGGTTCAAATCCACCTAAAATAGCCGCATATGGACCTTGAACAAGTCTTTCACGCAACTACTCGGGCGTGAAACTCCGATGCAGTGTCCACGCTGTAGTCGGGAACGTCCCCGAGTAGCAGTTTGAAGGGACGCTAAAGCATATACGAAAAATAAAGAATGAACATTGGGCATACCTGGGAACGGCGGTCCCAAATTATAACACTGAGTAAATCAACATGACTTGTCGTAATAGTGCGGTGTATTTGATGGGAGCATAGAAACGCTTTCTTCTGCACTCCACACTTATAAAACGACCAGCTGGTCCACCGAAATAGAAGCCGGAATAATGAGAAAGCACTTGAGAAATGGAAGTTGGATGAAGACCGTTTACAGGTAAATGAAGGTGGATCGATGAAAAAACGCTACTGTAGGGCCTATTATACGCTGGATGAAGGTATTTTTAGATGTGAAATAGAAGCTGGATGGATGAATTGAACGGTTGAGTCTCAACCGTTGAGACATAGAACCTGGATGGTGGATTTGATGAAAAACGCAAGTGAAATACAAGCTGGATTGACGAAAAATTAAACGTGAGAAATGGAGACTGGATTGACAAAAATTAAACTTGAGAAATGGAAACTGGATTGTTGATTTAATGTTAAAAATTCTCTGTATGCATAGGCTAATTCCAGCACGCAATAAATTGATGCATCTGGGCTGTTGGTAAGCTAAGTCAGTTAATTAGGCCTACCTCTAGGAAACGGTTCCACGACAACTGGTCCAACGACAACTCGTCCAACGACAACTCGTCCACGGACAACTCGTCCACCGACAACTCGTCCACTGAAATAGAAGCCGGATTATTGAGAAAACGCTTGGGAAATAGAAGCTGGATGAAGGTTTTTACAGGTGAAACAGATGCTGGATGCATGAAAAAACGCTTAAGAAATGGAAGATGGATCAAGTTTTTGTTTGATCTGAAATAGAAGCTGGATGCATGTTGAGACACATGATGAAAATCATCAATTCAGCTTCTATTTAAGCAGGGAAACCATTAGCCTTTTTTCATAAATCCAGCTCCTATTTCGTAAATAAAGAACCTTCATCCAGCTTCTATTTCCCAAGCGTCTTCTCAATAATCCGGCTTCTATTTCGGTGGACCAGTTGTCGTTGGACCAGTTGTCCGTGGACGAGTTGTCGTTGGACGAGTTGTCGGTGAACGAGTTGTCGTGACACCCTAGGAAACAAGTGAACAGAGGTAGGACGACATAGGCCTAGACCAGCAATCTCTGCTTCACGGTTCCACGACAACTGGTCCAACGACAACTCGTCCAACGACAACTCGTCCACGGACAACTGGTCCACCGACAACTCGTCCACTGAAATAGAAGCCGGATTATTGAGAAAACGCTTGGGGAATAGAAGCTGGATGAAGGTTTTTTACAGGTGAAATAGAAGCTGGATTCATGAAAAAATGCTTAAGAAATGGAAGATGGATCAAGTTTTTGTTCGATCTGAAATAGAAGCTGGATCGATCGATCAAAAAAGTATAATGGTTTCCTTGCTTAAATAGAAGCTGAATTGATGATTTTCATAATGTGATTCAACATGCATCCATGCATGTTGAATCACATTATGAAAATCATCAATTCAACTTCTATTTAAGCAAGGAAACCATTATACTTTTTTTCATAAATCCAGCTCCTATTTCGTAAATAAAGAACTTTCATCCAGCTTCTATTTCCCGAGCGTTTTCTCGATAATCCGGCTTCTATTTCAGTGGACGAGTTGTCGTGGACCAGTTGTCCGTGGACAAGTTGTCGTTGGACGAGTTGTCGGTGGACGAGTTGTCGTGACACCCTGCTTCACATGCCTTGGCAGATATTTAGACTGAGAGATTATGGCATTAGCAGAAGCATTATCATGTGTAATTGCAACCAATACATCAGTTCCAAGTTGTTGACAGGACATAGAATAATATCCAATGTACTTAAATTCATTCATCTGTCAAACAGGTTCTGATCCAAGGACACGATCATAGCGTTTTGCTGATGTTTCGTCAATGGACTGTAGGCCTATGTCAAATATCCAGCGGTGATTGAATTCAAGATGGATTGATGAAAAGATTCTTAGTAAACTAAAGCTGAATTGGTTAAAATAATTTATTATTAAGCAAAAGTTGGATTGATGAAAAAATACTTTGTTTCTTAAATAGAAGTGGGATTGATGAAAAATAATTTTTCTTAAATAGAAGGATTGATTAAAAATAGTTATTGCTCAATTAGAACCTTTAATGATGAAATGAATACTTTTCTGAATGGAAGCAGGATTGATGGAAACTGTTCATGCTGAATGATGAGCAATAATTGATGCTCAAATAGGAGCTGGAATGATGAAATGAACTCTTTTCTAAACAGAACTGGTTTTATGAAAATTACTCATTCCAGGATAGAAGTCAGATTGCTAAAAACTAACTTATGCTCAAATAGAAACTTGAGTGATGAAACGAGTGCATGTCTAAATGGAAGCTGGACTGATGCAATTTATTCCGTTTCACAAACAGTCCAGTCCGTTGGTGAAACGTCCCCATACGGATTACAACATTGGTAATTACAAGATAGATCAACTGGGAATAACGTATGTTTGTTGTAATTAAATGCACTACATAAATGCACTCTAGGTTATGGCTACAAAATACATGGTTTTAATAATAAAAGCAATATTTATGCTAAAGAAGAAACTAAAATTTATATAGCGCTACACTAAAGGAATAAATGTTGGTGACATGCCAGTAACTGTCTGGAGATTCTTGTACACCACTTCACTCATAAACAGTCACTGTGGTCAAATGGTAAGCAGAATAAAGTAGACTATTCACGTCCATGTTCATCAATAGAGTAGATAACAGCCTCTAACCCTCAATACATTATACAATACAATATATTATTACAGCTATTGAACAATCACATAGAGGTCTCAACTCTGCCTCTGGTTGCACTCTTCCAGAGCCAGTCCCAAGCCTGAATAAATGAGGAGGGCAACACTAATCATCTTTAAAATTTATGGCAGTGTTGCTAAAGAGCAACAATCGACTTAGAGCTCTCGTCAACAAGAAGTTTGAGGTGGAATGATGAAATGAACTCTTTTCTAAACAGAACTGGTTTTATGAAAATTACTCATTCCAGGATAGAAGTCAGATTGCTAAAAACTAACTTATGCTCAAATAGAAACTTGAGTGATGAAACGAGTGCATGTCTAAATGGAAGCTGGACTGATGCAATTTATTCCGTTTTGACGAACAGTCCATTGGTGAAACGTGCGCAACACTGCACATACTGATTACAACATTAGTATTAATTACGAGATAGACCAATCTGGAATAACGTATATTTATTTTAATTAAATGCTACTTAAGATGGCTATGGCTACAAAATACACGGTCTTTCTTTCGTAATAATAAAAGCAATTGCTAAGGAAGAAAATAACATCTGTATAGCGCTACACTAATGGAATAAAAGTTGGTGATATACACTGGTCAGTGGTCAGTAACTGTCTGGAAATTCTTGAAAAGCCCATCGCTCAGAAGGCTAAGCAGTATGTGTTCAAATGGTAGGCACAACAAAATAAACTATTCACGTCCATGTTCATCAATAGAATACAATAACAATATATTATTACAACTCTTGAACAATCACATAGAGCTTTCAACTCCGCCACTGTTGGCACTCTCAACCCCAAGCTTGGATAAATGAGGAGGGCGACACTAATCCTCTTTGAATGGCAGTGTCGCCAAAGAACAACAAACGACATAGAGCTCTCTTCAACAAAAAGTTTGATGTTGTTTTGACATGAAGTCGTCTAAACGATCAAGCCTTAAATTAGCGCATAATACAACCGATCTCTAACCACATCTTGTAGATGGAGTTGGAAACATTGAAATTTCGTCGTTATACAGTATGAAGGCAGGCTGAAGCACAATAGCTCATCATTAACACATCTCAGTCAAAGGAGCACAAGAAAAGTAAGCAATGTGAAAACTCAATGTAAAATAAATGTAGCAGCACTTTCAACTGTTTGCTGCACTCAAGGAAAAGAACTTCAGATATGCATTTCAAGTAGCAATGTATCTTTATAGGGAGCGTTAGCATAGTGCTGAAAGCAATGTTCCATGAAATCCTTTTCGATTTCAAACATTTCGTCACACATAACACAACCATAAGATACAATATGAAAATCATCACGATTAGCAATATAAGTCAAGTTATCATCAGAACATCTCTTTTCGTCTGTGCTCTGTTTTAATGAAAGTTCATTAGTAGCCACCGCTGCTGACAAATCTTTTTTGGAACCCAGACTTCCACTGTCAGACAAAATGTGTAATGTTTCTCTACAGCATCTTTTCCTTGTTTTCCTCAAAACAACATTTTGACGCTTAAAGGGTTTCACTCCGATGATGTTGATTTTATGCTCAGTCAGGCTAATGCTTGAGTCAATGGTTTTATGACAGACTTTGTGCTTTTTTCTTTTCTCTCCTTCATGCTTCCTTAAATGGACTTGTAGATGATGTTTCCTTGCAAATTTCTTGCAACATAAACTGCATTCATATGGTTTTTCTTCAGTGTGGATTCTTAAATGGCGTTTGAGATTGTCATTCCGTAGAAATGATTCACTACAAAGCTCACATTTATATGGCCTTTCTCCAGTGTGGGTTCTCAAGTGCAATTTTAGAGCGCTATTGCATGCAAATGCTTTTTCACAGATATTGCATGGATAGGGCCTTTCTCCTGTGTGGGTTCTTCTATGAATCTGAAGATGTGCTGGTAGTATAAACGCTTTATTGCATACCAGACACAGGTATGCTTTTCTCCCAGTGTGGCTTTCTTTGTGGTATCGTAGACAACGCTTCTGTGCATAGGCTTTATCACATAAATTGCACTTGTATACTCTCTCCTGCGTGTGGGTTATCATGTGAGATTTGAGAGTGCCATTCAAAGAAAATGCTTTGGAGCATAAATTGCATTTGAATGGCTTCTCCCCGGTATGGATCCTCATGTGCCTTTTCAGATCGCCACCATCTGAATATGCTTTCTGACAAAAACTGCACTTGTACGGTTTTTCTCCAGTATGGGTTCTCAGATGGACACGAAGAACACTTTGATGTATAAAGGCTTTGTCGCAAAACTGACAGCTGTATGATTTTTCTCCAGTGTGCGTTCTTGTATGAGTTACCATGTTAGTCTTACTTGCAAACTCTTTGTTGCAAATACTGCACTTGTATGGTCTGTCCAAAGTGTGGGTCTTTTTATGGGATTCCAGACATGATTTCTTAGCAAATGATTTATGACACACGGTGCACATATATGGTTTTTCTCCAGTGTGCGTTCTTGCATGGCAGTCTAGATTGAACTTTTGTACATATGCTTTCTCACATAAACTACATTTAAATGGCCTTTCACCCGTATGAACTCTTGCATGTTGGTTGAGGTTTGCACTGCATCGAAATTCTTTGTGACAAAATTCACATTTATAAGGTTTTTCTCCAGTGTGTATTATTAAGTGACTCTCCAAGCCATCCTTCCGTGAAAATGATTTACCACAATAACTGCAAGTGTAGGGTTTTACTTCAGAGTGGGCAATTTTAGGCCCCTTCAGGCAGTCCTTTTGGGAAAATACTTTGTCACATATTTCAAAATTGAATTGTTTTTCCAATTGATGGGTTCCTTCATGGACTTTGAGAGGTGTATTTTGTACAGATGGTTTGTTGCGATATTTTTTAATGTGTTGGTCTTCCAGTCTGTGGTTATATGCATCCATCTTCAGACCTACAATGAATAAGATATACGAAGGTCATATAATGAAATGTAGTAGATGTGCAAGAGTGAATAACTAGTAGTTTAAACATTTCCCCAAATTACAGAGAAATTTATCAGTTGTTAAACCAGGAGGATCTAACAAAGGTTATTCAATGTTCATGCATCTGTAGAGCATTATTAGTTTTATATACTTTTTGTCAACGTGACTGATGTAAACATTCTGGAAGCATGAATAATGCGAGTATTATGTCCAAGAGGTGGTTTGGAACACTGAAACAACTTTGGGTAGAATCTCCAGAAGACAGAAACAAGTTACATTCATCAGAGGAAGTCGTAGGTCGTAAGGCAAGCAGGAAAACGGTAATGTATGAAGTATAAGGTCAGTAGGTAACACTTCACCGCGCCTATAGTGGTGGGTTTGGTGCTTTGGAGCCGGATGGTTCCAGGTTAAAATCCACCTAAAATAGCCGCGTATGGACATTGAACAAGTCCTTCACGCAATTGCTCGTGCGCTTCGGCGTGAAATTCCGATGCAGTGTCCACGCTGTAGTCGGGAGCGTCCCCGAGTAGCAGTTTGAAGGGACGCTAAAGCATATGCGAAAATTAAAGAGTGAATATTGTAGGAAGTCGGTTGATGTTGATAAAGTAAGTAAGTACATGTATATTCTTTACTTCTTAACCAGCTGCCAAACAGCACTCTGGTGAACATGAATCACATATAAATTTAACATAATACATAAAAATTATTAAGACTAAACAATCTAATTAATATGTAATTAACATTCTAGTTAGGCCTAAAAAATGCTGTGTTTCCGGTAACAGAGCTAAAAAAATTGGGTAGGTAGGTCGGAAATAATTTTTATTTTGGTAAAATATTTTTATGCAGTGACTATCCGAAAAAGTTTACCCCACTAGTCTTTTTTGCACGCTGAAACAAAGTACGTGATCTAAGCAAGTATAAACTGCCTATTTTCCCGACTGTCTGCACCTAAAACTGCTCTAAAAACAGTCCTATTCATTTCGTTTTGTTGACGTCTCTTATGTTATGTCAATACAAACGTTTTAAAAAATATTTTAAAAAGAAAAAATTGTTTAAAAAAAAAATATTTGTTTTAATAAAAAAAAATTTTAAATAAAATTTTGTTACAAAAATATTTGAGTTGCGGCCGTAAAAATGGGTCGGTCGGGTTACCGGAAACACAACAATTTTTTTTCTACGCCTTACAAATGTCTTCGTCATTTGATTGTCTGCTCGTGGCAGTACCTGGTCATGGTGTCAGAGGTGCAGGTTATAACCCATTTGTTTCGCTGGTGGAAGCAACTCGTGCAGGACATGGCCTGGTCATGTCAGAACCGCCGAAAACAACTGCTGTCAGCATGGCGACAGAGTTCTTCAAACGTTGGAGTATCACTCGAGATATAATGCTGGCGAATAAGTCTATTCATTAGGGCTTGGAGCCTACCCCTTTCTTGCTGCCTAGCATACCCCCACCATGCAGGAGCTGCATAAAGCAGACGAGACAGAGTAGTAGCCCGCACCACATCGTGGAGCTGAAGGCCAGCTAGACCATGAGCAGCGAGCACATGGAAGGCGGCATAAAAAGACTGTCTGGCCCTACAACATATCTTATCAATGTGCATGTCAAAACTAAGATCATCAGACAACATCACACCAAGAACATTCATATTGGATATAAATATGTAGTTTGACATTGAATCGAAAATAAATGTGTATTTTAGATTCAGCCTTTTTAGTGACAATTATTTTCGTTAATCACAGTTGTATTCGAGAAACGCTGAAACTCATGCAATTGCGGGCATACCTGGGAACGGCGGTCCCAAATTATAAAATTACAGAAATCGATCGGATATCTCCTGATAAGGCTTTAAACATGATGTGTGGTGAAATAGAAGCTGGATAAACGGCATTTCAGCTGAAATGGAAGCTGGATGCATGCTGAAATACATCACTGAAATCAACAATCCAGTTTCCATTTCTGACGTTTAATTTTTGTCAACCCAGTTTCTATTTCACATATACCTAATGAACCTCCATCCAGCATCCATTTCGCAAGCGTTTTAATTAATCCATCTTCAATTTAACTTATTATGTCCATCATCCAGGTTCTATTTCTCAACCGTTCAATTCATCAATCCAGCTTCTATTTCAGCTCTAAAAATACTTCATCCCGCTTATATTTCACTTACATTTTTTCATCATTTCACCTTCATTTCACCTGTAAAAGGTGTTCATCCAGCTTCCAGTTCTCAATTGCTTTCTCATTATTCCGGCCTCTATTTCGGTGGACCAGTTGGTCGTTTTATGAGTGTGGAGTGCGAAAGAAACCGTTTCTATGCGCCCATCCAATACACCGCACTATTACGACACATCATGTTGATTTACGTAATGCTATAATTTGGGACTGACGTTCCCAGGTATGCCCCATTGCGAATCGTTTACGACGCTAAAACACACGTTTACCGTGATTTAGATGAAAAATAATTCTTGCCTAAACAGAAGCAGGGGTATCTCTCGATAGTCTAAAACAGAAGTAACTACCTCAATAGTCAATATTCAACTTCAGCAAAATTCTAAAACGCGCCTTTTTGCGATTCCAAAATGGCTCTCATGCCGAAGAAAACATTTTTAAGATTAGTTGGATTGTGCTTTTATCCTGTCCTCTAGCGGAAAAAAATTGTCATCAGTCATCCATAATTATCCAACAAGGCGTAAAAGGAATAATATATATTTAGTGCGAATACAATTTACTGCTTCAGACCATTTTCAGATCATTTTTCTTAGCACAAGCAAAGACAATTAGAATTTTTCTCACGCATTCTTTTTCAGTGAAGCCCTGCGCTGATACTAATCTTGCCGTTTGAGAAGCCCACTACTTGAAGCGCCAACGAGAGTCTTTCTTGCGCCTGGCTATTGCATAGTCAGAGAAAAGTGCACTTGTGCATATGGTTTGGCGTAGTAGCCTTAAAACTTGGGTTTATGATTTAAATAACGGCGAATAACACAATTAGCCTATGTTTCTACACTTCCATTCAAAAAAGGGTTGCCAAGCCTACAACTGAACGATCCTATTTTATCAACTGCTAGGCCTACATTACAACAAGCAGCTTTTCCACAGCAGCATACATAGGTGCAATCACGTCCTAAAAGTTGGGGGACCATAATAAATCATGTCGTAAAAGTTGAGGAACCATAATAAAAAAATGTTAGGGGACCACTCAAAAGTTGGGGGGACGCGTCCCATGGCTTTCATAGGGTGGTTGCGCCTATGGCAGCATAACTGCATATTCAAAATAACAGGCTATTTGCACATTGGAGGGAGCTAATATCCGGGGGGAGGGTGGTTAGCACCCTAAGCTAAATCTGGGGTGGGGGGTTGTTCATTCAGGGATTTGTCTGGGTGTTTTGTCCATGGGTTAAAGTTCTACACTCATCTCGTAATTGGATTCAAATAGTTCAGGAAATTAGGTTTTTTCAGGCATCAGGGAAATGACAAGATAATGACGCATGAAATATGTCATCCTGTAAATTTAAAACATTTCATTATATTAGCACCACTTTTTGATTCATATATACACGAATTTGATTGCATTTAGCAAAGTTTCCTTAGTTTTGAGAAATACTGATAGTATGATTTCATTTCTTGGGAACACCAATATGAGCACATCCAAAGAATTTTACATCATGCAGAGAAAACATATCTTTTGGAACTGCTACATGAATTCATTCAAAAGTACTATGTGGTTTCACGACATAAATTTTCAAACGACACCATTCTGCTATTGAAAATTACTTCACTTCGGGTCAAATCTATGCAGTAAAACGCATTCTGAATCGAATCATGGAAAGTAACACATTAAGCATAGCCTACTTCAAATAGTGCAAGAAATGTGTCTTTCTGCTATGCATTTCTTTGATGTGACGATCACACTGATATTTCATGAATTTCGTTTCGATTTAAAACAGCTCATCACAAATTCAACAACCCTAAGGTTTTGAAAACAATGGTTGACATTAGCACAAATATTATTCATGACGATTGATCTCTAGAGTTTTCAACATTTATTTTGTCTCCAAGGATTCTTTCTTCTGTTGATACCTTAAATCTGTCATTGAAATTCTTTTTAAGGTGTTGCATCTTTGTCATGCCAAATTCAATGACCATGCTGTGTGTTTTTTCAGTGGAAATCATTTCAAGCAGATTCTGACGACTTTGGCACTTACCAATATTTTTAAACAGTTAAACATTGAGTAGATAATTTTTAATGTGGGTGCTCAAATGGCTCTGAAGATAAGGTTTTCTTGCAAATGTTTTGGAACAAATATGGCAAAGGTATGGCTCTGCTCCAGTGTGAAAGGCTAAATGGTGTCTGAATTTACTAATGTCTGCAAATGCTTTGCCACATGAATCACATAAATATGGCTTTTCTCCAGTATGTATGCTCATATGCAATTCCATAGCCCTATGCTCATGAAATGCTTTCTGACAGAAACTGCAAATATGTGATTTTTCGCTGGTATGAATTTTTCTATGAAGGTGAAGAAGTCTAAGTCCTGAAAACGATTTGTTGCAAAATTGGCACATGTACGGCTTATCTCCACTGTCAGCCTTTATTTGGCTTGTTACATTATGCAATTCAGCATATGTTTTGTCACTTACATTGTGCTTATATGCTGAGTGCTGAGCGTGTTCTGGCATGTGCAATTTGAGACGAAAATTTGTAGAAAATGCCTTCATGCATAAATTGCATTTGTAAGGCTTTTCCCCAGTATGGGTTCTTATATGTACAAGAAGAACACTACTATCTCTAAATCCTTTTCCACAAAACTGACAGGTGCAATGTTTTTCTCCAGTGTGACTTCGTGCATGTACTTCCAGAGAACACATCCGTCTGAATGCTTTATTACAAACATAACAAAAGTACAGTGTTCCCTCAGTGTTTGACTTTTCAACAGAGTGGGTTTTCGTATGGCGTTGAAGTTGTTGCTTCCAAGAAAATTCTTTCTCACACAGGTTGCATCTGTTTGCTTTCACTCCATTGTGGCTTCCCATATGGTCAACCAGAGAGCACTTTTTTGAATATGCCTTTTGACATAACATGCACATGAATGGTTTTTCTCCACTGTGACTTTTCAAATGGTTGTAGAGAGACCCTTGTTGTGCAAATGCGTTGGTGCATAATTTACATTTGAATGGCTTTTCGCCAGTATGGGTTCTTGCATGGGTTTTCAGAAGGCCCTTTACTCCAAATTGTTTGGGACACAAATTGCATTTGTATGGTTTTTCTCCTGTATGTATTCTAATATGTACAAATAGATCTCTGCCATTTCTAAAAGTTTTTCTACAAAACTGACAGATGTACGGTCTATCTCCGTTGTGTTCTCGTATATGCACTTTCAGGCGACACTTCTGTGTAAATGCCTTATTACAAACATCACAAATGAATGGGTTTCCTTTACTGTTTGGGTTTTCATCAGAGTGGGCTTTCTCATGGTGGTGTAGTTGAGCCCGAGACGTAAATTCTTTCTGGCACAAATTGCATTTGAATGGCTTTTCACCAGTGTGGGTTGTTGCATGCGTTTTCAGATTTTTCTTCTGTCTGAATTGTTTGAGGCACAAATTGCATTTGTAGGGTTTTTCTCCTGTATGTCTTGTAAAATGTACAAGAAGACCATTGCCATTTATAAAAGTTTTTCTACAAAACTGACACACGTACGGTCTTTCTTCAGTGTGTCTTCGTATATGAATTTTCAGGAGACACTTCTGTGCAAATGCTTTATTACAAACATCACAAATGTATCGCTTTTCTTCAGTGCATGGATTTTCATCAGAATGGGTTTTATTATGGCGTTGCAATTGTCGCCTCCATGTAAATTCTTTCTCACACAAGTTGCACCTGTATGCTTTCTCTCCAGTGTGGCTTCCCATATGCTCAACCAGAGAGCGCTTTTCAGAATATGCCTTGTGACATAACGTGCACTTGTATGGCTTTTCTCCACTGTGACTTCTTGCATGATTGCTGAGTGTCCCACTTTGCGAAAAGGCTTTGCTGCATAATTTACATTTGAATGGTTTATCTCCAGTGTGGGTTCTTGTATGTATTTCCAGATGCTCTTTCCGTCCAAATGTTCTTTGACAGAAATTACAAATATACAGTTTTTCTTCTGTGTGGATTTTGGTGTGAAGTTGAAGATGTCTAAGTACTGGAAACATTTTGTTGCATAATTGACACACATTCGGCTTATATCCAAGGTGTGTTTTTATATGGTTTGCTAAGTTATGCTTTTGAGAATATGCTTTATCACATAATTTAGACTTATATGCTATGTGCTCACTGTGTTCTGGCATGTGTGATTTGAGATGACTACTTGAAGAAAATGATTTCCTGCATAAATTGTACTTGTAAGATTTTTCTTCAGTATGTGTTTTAATATGCACAAGAAGACCACTACTGTCTCTAAATCCCTTTCCACAAAACTGACAGATATAATGCTTTTCTTCAGTGTGCATTTGTGCATGCATTTCCAAAAAATGCATCTGTCTGAATGATTTATTACAAACAGGACAAATGTATTGTTTTCCCTCGCTGCAGGGTTTTTCATCAGAGTGGGATTTCTTATGGCGTCTTAGTTGAGCCCTATAAGTAAATTCTTTCTCACACAGGTTGCATATGTATGCTTTCTCTCCACTGTGGCTTCCCATATGCTCAGCCAGGGAGCGCTTTTCGGAATATGCCTTGTGGCATAACTTGCATTTGTATTGCTTTTCTCGACTGTGACTTCTTATA
Source organism: Lumbricus rubellus (assembly GCA_945859605.1). Lineage (NCBI taxonomy): Eukaryota > Metazoa > Annelida > Clitellata > Crassiclitellata > Lumbricidae > Lumbricus > Lumbricus rubellus. The sequence goes on from OX243825.1 coordinate 28,748,676, forward strand.
TGATTGCTGAGTGTCCCACGTTGCAAAAAGGTTTTGCTGCATAAGTTACATTTGAATGGCTTTTCTCCAGTGTGGGTTCTTGTATGGATTTCCAGATGCTCTTTCCGTCCAAATTTTCTTTGACAGAAATAATTATTGCATGTGAATGGTTTTTCTCCAGTGTGGATTCTTCTATGAACTTTGAGAATGCATTTCGTTGAAAACGTTTTCTTGCAATGCTCACATTCATGCCGTGTATCATGTTTCTGGCTTCTACCAGGCATTTTCAGATATCCTATAATTAAGAAATTTCACAACTACATTATGTGCGATTTTAATATAATTACAATCTCCAAGAAACAGAGAATATGGCTAAATGGTGATGTTGTGGCAACTAAAATAGTGCATTGCGTTTATACACAGAGATTGTCGTAAATGCTTCAATCATCTAATAAAAGGGGTTCCACGACAACTGGTCTACCGACAACTCGTCTAACGACAACTCGTTTCCGGACAATTGGTCTAATGACAACTGATCTACAGACGAATAGTATTGATGAAATAGAAGCTGGATTTATGAAAATGGGTTTTTAGCTTAAATGGAAGCTGGATTGATGATTTTCATTCATGTATTCCAAGATGCACCCATTTCTACTCCAAATCTAACAATACCTTCATCCAGCCAATATTTCTCGCCTGTTATTTTGGTCAATCCAGCTTCTTGTTCAGATATAAAAAATACCATCATCCAGCTTCCATTACTTAAGCGATTTTCTTATCAATCCAGCTTCTATGTGAGATCTAGAAATACCTTCATCCAACTTTTATTTATCATGCGTATTTTCGTCAATCCAGCTTCTATTTCACCTGTAAAAGAACCATCATCCAGATTCCATTTCTCTTGCGGTTTTTCATCAATCCAAACTCCACTTTACTTCTAAAACTGTCATCCAGCTTCCATTTCTCAAGCGCTGGATCAGTTGTCAGTAGACCAGTTGTCGTTAGACGAATTGTCTGGAGACCACTTGTCGGTAGACGAGTTGTCGTTAGACAAGTTGTCGTTAGACGAGTTGTCGTGACACCAATAAAAGGGTTCGCGGACGTTTCGTCTACGGACGATTCGTCCACGAACGATTCGTCTAGCTGTGGTTGAGTAAAAATAGATTGATGAAAAGAATTCTTGTAACGTGAAAGCGGGATTAATGAAAATATGTTTTCCTGAAATGGAAGTGGGATTGATGGAAAGATTTCATAGCCTAAAGAGAAGTTTTTGGTGAAAATATTTAGTTTTTAGCGGAAATTGGATGAAAAAACGTAGTTTTTGCTTAAATAGAAGCTGGAATGATGAAAAAATTCTGTCGAAAATGGAAGTTGGATCTGCGAAGCATAGTTCTTGCTGAAATAGAAGTTGGAACGATTATTTGAACGCGAGTCTTAACGGAAGCTGGATTTATTCAATTTATTCCTTGTGACGAATCGTCCGTGGACGAATCATCCATTGACGAAACGTCCGCATTCGCAATAAAAGGGGTATAAAATTATTCATTAACTTCAGATATTATGGCGCCGCCGTTTGCATATACCCGAATCCAAAGCCATATAGCACTTTAGAGATATTTTATTTCCGTAAACTGGAAGTTGGATGAACGATCAAAACATGATATTACTGCTGACATTAATAATAATAATAATAATAATAATAATAATAATAATAATAATAATAATAATAATAATAATAATAATAATAACAGAACCTCACCGCCATGTCTGGAGATGCTCGCGAGACGTCCTACTTATTTCAGCGTCTTTCTCTCACAATCCAGCGATTTAATGCGGTGGCATTCCGCGGCTCTTTTCCTGCACTGGATTTCAACGACGACTAGGTGCCGTTCCAGATGTTTTTATTTTAGCATTAGGGTGTAAGTCCCCGAGGGATCATATGTACCTCGGGGCCAAAAAAAAAATAATAATAATAATAATAATCTTTTCTTTATTGAAACGCCTGCACTACGCACTGCGCCTTACATTTACAAGTTATGCAGTAATCTTAATTAAACTTAAATACCAACTGAGCAGACAGCTTTGCAATTACAGTGGCGCTAATAGCATCCTACAAATCAAATCCGCCCAACGAGGGCTCGAACCTGCTCCCCCTCGCATTCTTGGACAGCGTGTTAACCATTACTCTACCGGGCCCCACAGAAGTATCATTAGAAGCTGGATGCGCATATTAATTAACAGAAGTAGAAGTTGGATAAGCGACGAAATCATGGTTTTATGCTGAATTATAACCGCAAAACTAGAGGGTGGATGAACGATCAAAAAAATTTTAAGTAGAAGTTGGATGAATAACGAAACTGTGATAGAGTAGAAGGTAAAACTGTATTTTAGCGTATTTTATTATCTCAAAATCGATATCATGTATTTTAGCGTATTTTATTATTTAGCGTATGTATTTACATATTTCGTTGATGCAATCGTTATAACGATTCATATTTCTTTTGAAAAGTATATTGAAAGCTGGATTGGTGGAAACGTCTTGGTGAAATAGAAGCTGAATTGATGAGAAAACACTTGAGAAATGGAAGATGGATTAAGGTATCTAATGGCTGACATAGCAGCTGGATGGACAAAAATAACGCCCGAGATACGGAAACGGAACTGATGAAACGATTGCCTGAGAAATAGAAGTTGGATTGATCAAAATTATTTCCCTTAAATAGAAGCGGGTTGCTGAACAGATACTTAATGAAATGAGAGCTTGGCTGATGACAAATAATTGTTATTTAAATAGAATCGGGATTGATGAAAAAATTGTTGCTGCAACAGAAGCTGGATTTCCGACAGTTATACATGCCATGGTAGAAGTCGGATTGATGAAAATACCTGCGGAAGTTAAAAACGCACACAAACAATAAAATACGCTATTTATTTTGACCTAAGCGGTTTCGAATAAAATACGCTAAAATACAGTTTTACCGAGTAGAATTAGAAATTGGATGAGCGATGAAAAAATTACTAAAACATGTTTTAAATAATTTTACGCTCCTATAGGGCTTGGGATTCGGGTATATTCCAGCAGCAGTGCCTGTCGAGAATCCGAGTCTGCTGGCATTCAGGCAATGTGCCCATGCAACCCCAGGCGCCACCGTATAACAGTACTGCATACCGTTGTTTGTCCAGCTTAAGCGCAGACCTCCGGATTTTACCAATCCAACATCTATTCAGCAAGAATGCTGTCCTTTAATTAAACTTGAATGCCATAAACCCGCAATCTCATGCGATGGCGAATAATTTATTCCGCTAAAAACGATAGATTACCAAATAACGAGACTTAAGGAGGCTTGGTAGGCTATATGAAATTGTATCTGTCACAATATTGAATCATGAACTTACGGACTAAAAATCACATCAACAACAGTAGAGCAGATGAAACAAAATCATAATTATACCGTTCTTTGTGCTCTGTTCCAAAAATGGTTTTACTGCAGAGGAAAAATATTTTCAGAACAAGTTGGATTGTCCGTAAGCCCTGTCCTCTTGCGAGTAGATAAATATAGATTCTTCGTCCACATAATCCAACTCAGTGATAAAGCGAAAAACAATCAGCAGGCTACAATAATTTTGTGTCAATAATAATATTACTGATGCACGCAATAATTGTGTGTTTTATCTTAAAACAGAAGATTGTGTTTGTCGCGCATTTCTGGAAAATTAAGCCTCGCGCTGTATCGATGGCCTGTAGGCCTACTATGACTGCTGTTTGCACGAGGAGAAATCTAGTCACCGGCACAATACATTATCCCTCTCACATTGTCTCCCCCAGACAAAATCTCTTGCTTTTGCCTCAGACATCACCCTCCCTCGAATTCCTGTGCGCAATTAGTCGATTTCTGGCTTGCTGTACTGTGCCTGTTGCTCATTCATATTCAATTTTAGGACATGTTGGCAGTAGTTAAAGTGTTTGCAGCTCAAGTGATGGACATGTCCAGATCTATACCCAGCATCGCCATGTCTGTATCGAATAGCGGAAAGTATACCTTTAAGAGAATCTGACTGTCCTATCAATTGGTAAAATAATTATATTATGATACGATAAGACTAGCAAGGGTCGCTTTCGTTTATGAAATCTTCACAAAATGGCGTTAGGAAAAAATATTGTGATGAACATACAGACTTGGATTAGTCTATGCTTTTGCCACCTGGCGACTGTCCGCCAAGCTTCATACACGAGGACCATGATAATTATTTTAGTCAGTGTAAATTATTGTTTGTTTTTGAGGCTACAATTATTTGGAAATCTATGGCTCTTGCCGACTAAATTATACGCTATTTCATGGGATTTGGCGTTGTGGTATACAAGTTGGAGTCAACGACCTTAAATATATTGGTTGGAGTGACGAAAAGGATTCTTATCAAATAAATGTCGGATTGGCAGAACCAACTAAATTAAATGATTAAGCAATGAACCAAATGAGTGTGACAACAGTGCTGCAAACATTGGGCACAAACTTAAACTGAAACTCGAATTCACTTGGTGATTTTTTCTTATGGTTCTAAATTACTCACTAATGCATGGGTTTTATTATTGGTCGCATACAAGTTCAATTGACAAAAGGAATTCTTGCTAAAAAGAAACTGCTTGATGACAATATTTTTTTCCCAAATAGGAGTAGGGTCGATGAAATTGCAGCTGGATTGATTAAAAATAATTGTTACTGAACTACACCGTGATTCAAAAAAGTAAGCCAAATTGTTTTTCATATATCTCTAATGCCTGATAACATATCACACTCAAATTTTCCAAATATTTAGAGAATTGGAACAAGAATATGATTCCAAAATTTCATGAGATAAAGTTGAACGGATAAAAAGATATGAATCTTTAAACTTCATATGCCGAAATTGCCATTTACAAGCAATTTTCTGTCGGATTCAGTAAAATGTAAGTCAAATTTTTTCTCATATCTCTAATGCCTGATGATCAATCATTCTAAAATTATTTTCCAGATATGTAGATAATTGAACTAACAATATGTCTGAAACGGTATGATTTGATTATTTAATTAAATAAGATGCTCAAAGTGTCATCCTCCAGCTTGCACGCAAGCCTTGTCAAGCATTAGGCAACAGCATGGTTTCATGGGCTCTGTGGGCTGGCGCTGTTCTGTTGAAAAAGAAAACAACCTTCTGGAGCTATAGATTTCTGATAACAGGTGCAAGATGTTGTTACAGCAGAACGTTGCGATAATATATTCCGTAAAATTTTACTCCAGGATCACTGAAGACCAAAATTGGGAACTATCAGGCATCGAAACCGCAGCGAACACCATAACAGATTTGCTGAAAACTGAAATTTCTGGAGATGAAGTTTAAATATTCATATCTTTCTATCCGTTCAAATTTATGACCTGATATTTTGGAATCCCATTCTTTGTTCAATTCTCTAAATGTCTGGAAACTTTTAGTATGATTAATTATCAGGCATTGGAGATGTAATAAAAACAGTTTAGCTTACTTTTTTATTGAATCTGACAGAAAATTGCTTGTAAATGGCAATTTCGGCATATGAAGTTTAAAGATTCATATTTTTTTATCCGTTCAACTTTATCTCATGAAATTTTGGAATCATATTCTTGGTCCAATTATCTAAATATTTGGAAAATTTTAGCGTGATATGTTATCAGGCATTAGAGATATATGAAAAATAATTTGGCTTACTTTTTTTTGAATCACGGTGTAGAAGTGGGATTTACGAAACTAATTTTTGCCCAAATGAAATCTGGAATGATGAAAAAGATTCTTGTCAAAGTAGAAGTGGGATTGAAAAAAGGTGGATCGTTTGAATAATCTTGAGCGCTAAAGCGAATCTCATTTAAATGGCTAAGATTTTGAATGTTAAAAATTTTCTGTATGCATAATTCCAGCACGCATTAAATTGATGCATCTGCGCTGTTGGTAGGCTAAGTCAGTTGTCTTCTTGGAAATAAGTGAACAGAGGTAGGACAACATAGATCAGCAATCTCTGCTTTACATATCTGGGCAGATCATTTTAAACTGACAGAATATGGTATTAGCAGAAGCACTATCACGTGTAAGTGCAATTGATACAACAGTTTCAAATTGTTGACAGGACATAGAATAATATCAAATATATTTAAATTCATTCATCTGTCAAGTTTACAGATTTCGATACCAGGACATAGTTATAGCAGTTTACTGATGTTTCGTAAACAGACTGTTTGTCAAATGCCAAGCATTGGTTGAAATCAAGATGGATTGACGACAAGAATTCTTAGTAAACTAAAGCTGAATTGATTAAAATAATTTTTATTAAATAAAAGTTGGATTGATGAAAAACTAATTTTTTCTCTTAAATAGAAGTGAGATTGATTAAAAAATAATTTTTTTCTTAAATAGAAGGAGTATAGATTAAAAATAGTTGTTGTTCAATTATAATCTTTAATGATGAAATGAATACTTTTCTGAATGAAAGCTTGATTTATTAAAACTGTTCATGCCGAATGATGAGCATAGTTGATACTCAAATAGAAGCTGGAATGATGAAATGAACTCTTGTCTAAACAAAACTGGTTTTTATGAAAATTACTCATTCCAGGGTAGAAGTCAGGTTGCTGGGAACAATGTATGTTTGTTGGAATTAAATGCACTACGGTACATAAATGCACTCGAGGCTATGGCTACAAAATACATGGTCATAATAATAAAAGCAATTGCTAAGAAAGAAACTAACATATGCATAGCGCTACACTAATGAAATAAATGTTGGTGACACACACCAGTAACAGTTACTGTCTGGAGATTCTTGTAAACCTGATCGCTCAGAAACAGTCACATGGTCAAATTATAAGCACAATAAAGTAGACTGTTCACGTCCATGTTCATCAATCGAGTAGATTACATCAAAACAGCCTCTACCCCTCAATACAGTACAATATATTATTATAGCTTGTGAACAATCACACATGGCTCTCAACTCCGCCACTGGTTGCACTCTGCCAGAGCCAGTCCTAAGCCTGGAAAAATGAGGAGGGCGACACTAATCATCTTTGAAATGGCTGTGTCGCTAAAAAGCAACAATCAACATAGAGCTCTCTTCAACAAGAAGTTTTATGTTGTTTTGACATGATGTCGTCTAGGAAATCAAGCCTTAATTTAGCGCATAATACATCCGACCTCGAACCCAAATCATGTAGATGGAGTTGGATACATTGAAATTTGGTCGTTATACAGTATGAAGGCAGGCTGAAGCAGAATAGCTCATCATTAACACACCTCAGTTCAAAGGAGCACAAGAAAAGTATGAATTTTAAAACTCAATGTAAAATAAATGCAGCTGCACTTTCAACTGTTTTCTGCACTCAAGGAAAAGAACTTCAGATCTGCATTTCAAGTAGCTCTAGAAATGTATCTTTATAGGGAGCGTTAGCATAGTGCTGAAAGCAATGTTCCATGAATTCATTTTCGATTTCAAACATTTCATCACACATTCCACAACCATAAGATTCAATATGAAAATCATCACGATCAGCAATATGAGTCAAATTATCACCAGAACATCTCCTCTTGTATGCGTTTTGTCTTAATGAAAGTTCATTAACAGCCACTGCTGCTGACAAGTCTTTGTTGGAAACCAGACTTCTACTGTGTAATGTTTCTCTACGATGTCTTTTCCTTGTCTTCCTCAAAACAACGCTTTGACGCTTAAAGGGTTTCACTCGATTGATGTTGATTTCATGTTCAGTCAGGCTACTGCTTGAAACAAGAGTTTTATGACAGACTTTGTGCTTGTTTCGTTTCTGTTTTTCATGCGTCCTTAAATGACCTTTTAGATGATGATTATTTGTAAATTTCTTGTAACATAAACTGCATTCATATGGTTTTTCTCCAGTGTGGATTCTTAAATGGCGTTTGAGATTGTCATTCCGTAGAAATGATTTACTACAAAGCTCACATGTATATGGCTTTTCTCCTGCGTGGATTCTTAAATGGCATTTGAAATTGTCACTGTGTCGAAATGATTTACTACAAAGCTCACATTTATATAGCTTTTTTACAGTGTGGGTTCTCAAGTGCAATTTGAGTTCGCTGTTGCATGCAAATGCTTGTTCACAAATATTGCATGGATAAGGTTTTTCTCCTGTGTGGGTTCTTCTATGAATCTGAAGATGTGCTGGTAGAATAAACGCTTTATTGCATACTAGACACAGGTATGCTTTTCTCCCAGTGTGACTTTCTTTGTGGTATCGTAGACAACGCTTCTGTGCATAGGCTTTATCACATAAATTGCACTTGTGTACTCTCTCCTGCGTGTGGGTTATCATGTGAGATTTGAGAGTGCCACTCAAAGAAAATGCTTTGGAGCATAAATTGCATTTGAATGGTCTCTCTCCAGTATGGATCCTCATGTGCTTTTTCAGATCGCCACCACATGAATATGCATTCTGACAAAGATCACACTTATACGGTTTTTCTCCAGTATGGGTTCTCATATGGACACCAAGACCACATTTGTCTCTAAAGGCTTTGGTGCAAAACTGACAGCTGTATGGTTTTTCTCCAGTGTGTGTTCTTGTATGAGTTGCCATCGTAGTCTTATTTGCAAACTCTTTGTTGCAAATACTGCACATGTATGGTTTATCCAAATTGTGGGTCTTTTTATGGGATTCTAAATTATGTCTCTCAGCAAATGATTTATGACACATGGTGCACATATATGTTTTTTCTCCAGTGTGCGTTTTTATATGGCTGTCTAGAGTGCCATTTTGTATATGTGCTTTCTCACATAAACTGCATTTATATGGCCTTTCACCAACATGACCTGTTTCATGTTGTTTGAAGTTTGAGCTGTATCGAAATTCTTTTTTACAAAATTGACATTTATACAGTTTTTCTCCAGTGTGGATTCTTGAGTGTCTCTCCAGGCCATCCTTCCGTGAAAATGATTTACCACAAGAACTGCAAGTGTAGGGTTTTACTCCAGAGTGGATAATTTTATGCACCTCCAGGCGGTCCTTTCGTGAAAATACTTTGTCACATATTTCACATTTGAATTGTTTTTTCAAAGTGTTTTCCTTTCTTGGACTTTGAGAGGTGCATTTTTCGGGGCGATATTTTGTAATGTGTTGGTCTTCCTGTCTATGGTTATATGCATCCATCTTCAGACCTGCAATAAATAAAAATATATCTTCTTCTTTAGGTAAGCTGCCTCTCGGCAGGTCCAGATGCCCAACGACGCCAGTAATTTTGTCATTGGCATTGTCTTGGGAAAAATAGAGAGGTAGTTTCCCGTTGCTTTCCTCTCTGTGTTTTTATTGAGACACCATCTCTAGCGTCGTGTCAAAAATATATACTAAGGTCATAATGAAATGCAAGATTGAATAACTACTAGTAGTTGAAACATAATCCCCAATTACAATTTGACAGTAATTGTTAAACCAGCAAGATCAATCAGAGATTTTCATGCATCTAGAGGTTTCTGTAGCACAGTACTAGTTTTTAGACGTTTTTTGTCAACCTGACTGGAGTAAACATTCTGGAAGCATGAATAATGCCAGAGTATTATGTCCAAGAGGTGGTTTGGAACGCTGAAACAAAGGTAGAATCTACAGACGACAGAAACAAATTACATTCATCAGAGAAAGTCCTAGGCATGCAGGAAAACGGTAATGTAGGAAGTTGATCTAAGGTACTAGGTAACACTGCACTGCGCCCATAGTGGTGGGTTTGGTGCACGCCTTCGAGCCGGAGGGTTCTATGTTCAAATCCACTTCAAATCGCCGCATAGGAACCCTGAGCAAGTCCTTCACTCGCAATTGCTGGTGCGCTTGTGTGTTAACCCTCAGGCTACCAAGCTTTTTTGTAACACTGACTACCAAGGGGGGTGGTTACCACCCTGTATATATACAAAATCCAGAGGGGGTGGTTACCACCCCCTCTGGATTTTGGGTTTGGTTTGAGATATCATAACATATAATACACCTGTGGAATCAGCATTCATTTCTGCACAAAATGATATATGTTGGTTTAAAATAGATGAATGCACCTCGAAATTATGAATTTTTTCCATGGGTACCCGTAGATTCCACAAAACGTGTACTTTCACATATGAGTAAAATGTTGGATTCTGTGTGTGTAGAACATGATTTATTTATGCAAGAATAGTTTTTATATAATAAAGTCAAATATTAAACTATAAAAACCAGTTATAAGTCTTATTTAGGTACAATCAAAAAGAAAAAACATGCATTATCTATCGACAATCAATATGAAACAAGAAATTATGCCATTGTCGGTTTGCATTGTAAAAAATCAACATTTTCACACATTTTTATTTATTTTGAGCACTTCCGGTCATCAAAAAACAAATTAATTGGTATGAAAAAATAGCCCTACTCTATAGAATGACATAATTTATTTTACTTAAAAAAGAAATAATGGATATGTTATAATAGAAAAAAAACATGTAAATTTTACGAAAATAAAACACGTTTATTTATATTTTAATTTATTTTGAGCACTTCCGGTTGTCAAGAGACAACTCCGTGACCATTAAAATGGAGCCCCACATTCCCTCTACAGAATGTTATAATTTGTTTCTCTTAATGTTAATTGACCGACAAGATATAGGCGAAAATCTAAGGGTGGGTGGTACCTCAGGTATAATGAGTATAACTTTTGAACGGTGTGAGGTATCATCTCACATTTTACCTCAAAATGTGTGCCAATGAACCCCCTATAGCTACCTAAAAGGTCAAATTTTTATTCCATCTGAAACAAGTTTGAAATAGAAAAAACCTAGGGGGTGGATAACACTGGATACCCCGCCCCCTTGGTAGCCCGAGGTTTAAACTTCGATGCAGTGTGCCAGTATGTGCTTCAGAGTAGCACTACTCAGAGTAGTACCTTGAAGGGACGCTACAGCAGATGCAAGAAATAAAGAATGAATAATGTAGGAAGTTGGTAAATGTTGTTGAAATTCATATTGGATATACATATGTTGTTTGACAATTAATCGAAAATAAATGTGTATTTTAGCATCCTAAATGGCATACCTGGGAACAGCAGTCCCAAATTATAAAATTAAAGAAATCGATAGGCTCTCCTGAGAAGGCTTTAAACATGATGTGTGGTGGAATAGAAGGCGGATTGATGAAAACCGAACTGGATAAACGGCATTCCAGCTGAAATGGAAGCTGGATGCATGCTGAAATACATACTGAAATCAACAATCCAGTTTCCATTTCTCAAGTTTAATTTTCGTCAATCCAGTTTCTATTTCACCGATAAGGACCCTTCATCCAGCATCCATTTTTCAAGTGCTTTCTCATTATTCCGGCTTCTATTTCGGTGGACCAGCTGGTCGTTTTATAAGTGTGGAGTGCAAAAAAAAAACGCTTCTATGCACCCATCCAATACGGTGTCACGACAACTCGTCCAACGACAACTCGTCCACGGACAACTGGTCCACCGACAACTGGTCCACTGAAATAGAAGCCGGATTAACGAGAAAGCGCTTGAGAAATGGAAGCTAGATGAAAGTTCTTTATTTACGAAATAGGAGCAGGGTTTATGAAAAAAGTCTAATGGTTTTCTTGCTTAAATAGAAGCTGATTTGACGATTTTCATCATGTGTCTCAACATGCATCCAGCATCTATTTCAGATAGAAAAAACTTGATCCATCTTCCATTTCTTAAGCGGTTTTTCATCAATGCAGCTTCTATTTCACCTGTAAAAACCTTCATCCAGCTTCCATTTCTCAAGCGTTTTCTCATTAATCCGGCTTCTATTTTGGTGGACGAGTTGTCGGTGGACCAGTTGTCCGTGGACGAGTTGTCAGTGGACCTGTTGTCGTGGAACCATCCAATACACCGCACTATTACGACACATCATGTTGATTTATTAATAAATGTTATAATTTGTGACCGCCGTTCCCAGGTATGCCTCGTAAATTAGATTCAGATTTTTAAGCAAAACTTCTTTTCGTTAATCCGACTCGTAATATTAGAGAAACGCTGAAACCATTGCAATGGCGAATTATTTACGAAGCTAAAATACGTTTACCGGATTGAATAATGGATAGCAAAGCCTTAAGAGAATTTGACTGATTCCACCATCTCCCCCATCAATTGGTGAAATATATTAAGATATGATGAGACTAAGGTGTCCGTAGCTCAGTTGAGATAAAGCTGGTCGGTAAGTGTCGCTGAGTGTCGTCCACGCAACCTGAGTTCGAGCCTCACACAGGGCATTGATTTATAAAAGTTTCTGCTAGCTGCCAGTGGCGCTTTTCTGTTGTGTTGCTTGACTCGGGTTCTGTTGAAAATAAGCCCTTCCCATTTCTGGATTGGCCGAACCAGGAGTGATCCAGCACTTAAGCCATTAGTGTTAAGCTACCGAACCCACTGCTGTAAAGCCGATCTGCGTGTCAAGGCCGTAGCTAGGGGGGTTGGGTGTTTGAACACCCCCCGAAATGGAAAATAAAAATAATAATAATATAATGCATTTACTAGCACATGATGTCAAAGCCATGAAACAGAACCATGAAAACACCCCCAAAATGAAAAATTAAAAAAATAATAGAATGCACTCACTAGCACATAACAAAAACCCATGAAATTAGACGAAAATGGTTCTAAAAAAGGTTGTCAGAAATTCTCCGCCGAAGAAACATCCCCCGAAATCAAATCCTGGCTACGGCCTTGCTGCGTGTAGTGCTATTAGTGGGCCGTATTTCGTATAAACTGTAACTGTAATCATTATGCGGTTTGTCATTAAAGAAGATTGTTAAGAACGGTCGCTTTAGTTTATGAAATCTTCACAAAATGGCGTTAGACAAAAATATTGTGATGAACACATAGAGTTGGATTAGTTTATGCTTTTGCTATCTAGCGACTGTACGCTAAGCTTGATATGATCACAGTATGAAAACTTATTTTTATACTGTGATATAACCAGTGTTGTTGAAAGTATCGGGCAAATGTACTTAAGTAAAAGTAAAAGTAAAGTGGATTTTAATTACTTAAGTAAAAGTAAAAGTACTCATCACAAATTTTACTTAAGTAAAAGTAAAAAGTATCCCCTTCCAATAATACTTTTAAAGTAAAAAGTAAAAGTACCGAGCCTTTCTATAACTCAATTGATTATTAACCCTCAAACATACTAAATTCTCGAAATGGTTATCATTGAGTCTAGTACGCACGCTTCTGATTCATTTTAGCAAAATGCACCGCCGAAGAGCATTTCTGCTGCAGAAATGGCAGTGCATCCAGCGTGCACCACCATCGAAAATCTATTTTCAGGCATCCAAATTTGAATAAGCTGTCTATAGCTTAGCGAAGCGAAATGTTAATTAGCGCTTTGAAGTAACGAACATTGTAACGAGTGTCGCATAAATTGTAACGAAGTAAAAGTAGGCCTACTGAAATATGGGTAAAATGTTACTTCGTTGAAAGTAAAAGTATTTTATTTTTTCGATACTTCGTTAGATGTGAAAGTACTCAAACTTTTACTTAAGTACAGTAACGCGTTACTTTTACTTCGTTACTGTACAACACTGGATATAACGCTGCATAGGCTACAAGACGACCATGCGAATAACAATATTATTCAGTCCATTTCCTGAACAATACGCATTCTTTTATGGTTTGGGAAACTTTTTTGTAATCTATCGTTCCTGCGGAATAAATTATTCACCATTGCATGGGATTTAGCGTTGGTGATAATATTATAGGCCTACACGTTCTAATGACGAAAAGATTTATTATTAAACAAATTTGGGATTGACGAAAAAAATTATGGACTAGCTCTATTCTCAATGTGTTTGCAGTTGTTGCATCCCGTTAGTTTATTTTTCAGTTTGCTACTGCAATTAACTGGGTTCACATTACAAATAGCCTAATAATATATTTTTTATTCACATTAAATCTGACAGACCGCAGAATGATAACAGGTACAGGTTATACGAAATACTACCCACTATAGCACGACACGCAGGTCGGCTTTACCGCAGTGGGTTCGGCTTAACAATATCGTCCTATGATTTTCAGTTATAAATATTATTGTAATTCCAACTGTGCCCAAAAAACCGTGTTGACAGATATGTTTTAACCCTTTAATGCCGAGATGGTAGTAAATGGCATGAGAAATCCTATACGCTCCGGCATTAAAGGGTTAAGCAATAAAATCCAATCCGAATTAAGTAGCCTACCTTTGACCTTTGTGATTGCTCCTAAGTAACTTTGGGATCGCTACGAAGTAGGCTAGGTTATGTCTGTGACAGGTGTAGCTGCATCCCTATTGGACCACGCCTGCCGCGGTACGTACGAATGCCGGTGTAAAGGTTTCAAATTACCCCCTCCTAAACATTAGGCTACCCCCCCCCAGGTAACTTGAAACCGGTTTCAGTTTACCCCCGGACATTAGATTTTCATCAATCATCGCATTTATTGCACTAAAAAATCAGAAAACTCATCCCGCTTCTTGTTTTGGTCTGATGATTTTCATCCCACTTTGTGGTATGTTATCAATTTTTGATCCGAAAAAAAATAACCTCTAACCCATTTCTCCTTTGTAACTTCGATCAGCGGCGATTATAGTAGGCTATTTTAGTTACAGATGAAAATATTGAAAACAAACCACGACGTGGGATGACGGATGAAAATCTTCAGACCAAAACAAGAAGCGGGATGATTTTTCTGATATTTTTAGTGCAATAAATGCGATGATTGATCATTGATGCAATTTACAGTTTGCAGGGTCGTAGGCCTAATGTTTAGGGTATCCTATCGTTTGGTCGAAAGTCATTTGGTCGAAATCATTTGGTCGACGATGAAAAAATCGAACGATCAAAGTCGAACGATCGTTTGGTCGACAATCAAAAGTCGAACGATCAACAGATCGACCATCAAAAGGTCGAAAGTCAAAAGATCGACATTCAAAATGAAGCATGTTTAAGCGAATTTCGACGATTTTACTAGCCTACAAGTTTTATCATTTGTAGGCCTATGCTAATTCAATGAAAATTTCGCACCTTCCTCACACATTCCTTTTGACCTGTTGAGTTGCGGTCAATTAACTTCGACCTTTTCATCGCTCCGATGCATTGACAAATTTCGCACCTCTCGTCTTAGGTTAGGCCTATACACTCTCCTTGCTTTATTGGCTAATTAATTTTGTTTTCATATCATTTTCTGTAGTTCACAACCTCCCTCTCTCACAGACTGATCGGGGTTCAAGTGTGTATGTGAGTGTGTGTGTGTGTGTGTGTGTGTGTGTGTGTGTGTGTGTGTGTGTGTGTGTGTGTGTGTGTGTGTGTGTGTGTGTGTCGGAGTGTGTGTATGTAGGCTATGTTTGAGTGTGCGCACTTGTAGTAAAATCGTCGAAATTCTTTTTAAACATGCATCATTTTGAATGTCGATCTTTTGATTTTCGACATTTTGATTGTCGACCAAACGATGATTCGCCTTTTCGATCGTTCGATTTTTTCAGCGTCGACCAAATGATTTCGACCAAATGACTTTCAACCAAATGATAGTAAACGAATGTTTAGGAGGGTTTAATTTGAAACCTTTACACCGGTCTGGACATGTGCAATTGTAGCAAGCGGCATATTCGGGGGAAGTAGGGGCGAGACGGACCCCGTAACGGACTTCTGGTTTTAAGACACCATAAACGTGCATCACGGACACAAATTTTTGGTTACTCGTAGCTTATAGCCTACAGTAATGTAGCTAAGGGCAACACAAATTTAATTGCATCCCTTTTTGATAATAAGATTTTTTAAATTAAAAAATTTAGTTGTAATGGTCCATCTTGCCCCCACTATGGTGCAAGATGGACCAGTCTAATAAATCATGCCCCACGCATTATGCTTTCATCGTAGCATGTTCTGGTCACATGTAGAATACTATTTTTATGCACATGTGTTGTCGTCTATAAATGAAAACATTAAGAATAACACATAAGTTACATTGGTGTATATTTTGAAATTTCATGGGATTTTGGTGGTCCATCTTGCCCCCATGGTGGAACAAGATAGACCACTACAATCATGTATTTTGCGTTAATTGTCATTATTATTGTATCCAACAATTATTGTTATAGTAATAATAACAAAATAATTAACTAACATGTGAAATCGGATAAAAAAAAGTCGAACCACATGAAAAATTCACACAAACGGGGCAAGATGGATCACAAGGTCCGTCTTGCCCCGTCGGTGACTGATCCAACTAGCCCCCATGGGTAAGGTATAAACTTTTCACCAATAAAATATTAAATCTACTGGGTATCCTGCCAACATTGGATTCGTTAATACAGCAGAAAAGGGTGTTTAACAAAATATATTTTTATCAAAAGCCTGTCACAACGTGCTATTGAATACTTAGCAAATAAGTGTTTCCTGAAAATAAGATCGGGCAGGTCGAAAATCAAATTTTCATCATAAAAAACGAAAAAATGAGGTTTTGTTCATTTAGTTTGGACAAATCACCTAAGCATCAACAGTATTACAGTAATTAAAGTTCATTCGGAAGGTGGCGACATAATAGATACCTTATATTGACGGGATCCATCATGCCCCAAGGGTCCATCTCGCCCCTACTTCCCCTACTCGGTATAGTCAGGAGCTGAGAGGATAGCTTCACAGCGTTATATTTTGTAGCCTACACGTTTCTATAGTAGCCTACTATAGTACTGGTTTAGACTAGCTTAGTAATAAACGTAACAGTAGCCTATACATTACGACTATGTTGAACGTGTAGGCCTACATACGTTACATGGTGTCGTAGCGAAGCCTTTGCCCCCCCCCCCCCCCCCATTTTTGCCACTTCGCTGCATGCGTCCTCTTAATTAGGTCCATTGATCGGCTGGACCTCTTTAACCCCGGCGTCAGGACCCAGTGATGTGGTCTCGAGACCGTGGTCTTGGTCTCGAGACGGTCTCGAGACCAGAAAATTGCGGTCTTGGTCTTGGTCTTGGTCTTGGACCACCCGGTCTTGGTCTTGGTCTTGGTCTTGAAGGTCCGGTCTTGGTCTTGGTCTCGGTCTTGATGGTCCGGTCTTGGTCTGGTCTTGGTCTTGAAGGTCCGGTCTTGGTCTTGGTCTTGGACCTCTTGGTCGCATCAAAAGAGACAAGAAAACGTGAATGCTCAGTTATCCTAGTGCCTTAGTAAGTAATTACATCGATGAAATTGCTCGATGTGGCATTTTGTAGTTTTGCAAACATTGAGGAGCAGGGATTTAGACCTCAGTGGTGTGGTCTCGAGACGTGGTCTTGGTCTCGAGACGGTCTCGAGACCAAAAAATTGCGGTCTTGGTCTTGGTCTCGGTCTTGGACCACCCGGTCTTGGTCTTGGTCTCGGTCTTGGACCACCCGGTCTTGGTCTTGGTCTTGGTCTTGGACCACTCGGTCTTGGTCTTGGTCTTGGTCTTGGATTTTCGGTCTCGTGCACAACACTGTCAGGACCACTATGGCTCAATCCAGAACGTTTGCCTCAAGTATAGGCCTACCACGCAGCAGTGCTAAAATTAAGTGTGAAAAATTAGTGCCTGGGCGCCTTTTACTTTTGCATAAGAAGAACACGACGCCCCTTACATTTTCAGATGTGCTGGCCAAATAAGCGACAGGACGGCATAGAGATTTGAAAATCAGTGCCAGGACGCCATCCATGGCTGTCCTGTCACACAGATCGCAACTTATAACATGGAGAAAGCAACAGAAAAGACAGATCGCAACTTATAACATGGAGAAAGCAACAGAAAAGACAGATCGCAACTTATAACATGGAGAAAGCAACAGAAAAGACAGATCGCAACTTATAACATGGAGAAAGCAACAGAAAAGACAGATCGCAACTTATAACATGGAGAAAGCAACAGAAAAGACAGATCGCAACTCTAGTCTTATAACATGGAGAAAGCAACAGAAAAGATAGATCGCAACTTATAACATGGAGAAAGCAACAGAAAAGACAGATCGCAACTTATAACATGGAGAAAGCAACAGAAAAGACAGATCGCAACTTATAACATGGAGAAAGCAATAGAAAAGACAGATCGCAACTTATAACATGGAGAAAGCAACAGAAAAGACAGATCGCAACTTATAACATGGAGAAAGCAACAGAAAAGACAGATCGCAACTTATAACATGGAGAAAGCAACAGAAAAGACAGATCGCAACTTATAACATGGAGAAAGCAACAGAAAAGACAGATCGCAACTTATAACATGGAGAAAGCAACAGAAAAGACAGATCGCAACTCTAGTCTTATAACATGGAGAAAGCAACAGAAAAGATAGATCGCAACTTATAACATGGAGAAAGCAACAGAAAAGACAGATCGCAACTTATAACATGGAGAAAGCAACAGAAAAGACAGATCGCAACTTATAACATGGAGAAAGCAATAGAAAAGACAGATCGCAACTTATAACATGGAGAAAGCAACAGAAAAGACAGATCGCAACTTATAACATGGAGAAAGCAACAGAAAAGACAGATCGCAACTTATAACATGGAGAAAGCAACAGAAAAGACAGATCGCAACTTATAACATGGAGAAAGCAACAGAAAAGACAGATCGCAACTTATAACATGGAGAAAGCAACAGAAAAGACAGATCGCAACTCTAGTCTTATAACATGGAGAAAGCAACAGAAAAGATAGATCGCAACTTATAACATGGAGAAAGCAACAGAAAAGACAGATCGCAACTTATAACATGGAGAAAGCAACAGAAAAGACAGATCGCAACTTATAACATGGAGAAAGCAACAGAAAAGATAGATCGTAACTTATAACATGGAGAAAGCAACAGAAAAGACAGATCGCAACTTATAACATGGAGAAAGCAACAGAAAAGACAGATCGCAACTTATAACATGGAGAAAGCAATAGAAAAGACAGATCGCAACTTATTAGGCTACATGGATAAAGAAAAAGAAAAAATAGCTTGGGCTACGTTGTCGAGCTAGCCTACAATTGAACAGATGAGGCCATAGCCTATTTAGTACGTAGACCAGATAATATCTGGTCTAGGCCTTTACGTACTAAATAGGGCTAAATACTGCTTTGTAATAGACCAGCCTAATTGCTAGGTTTCTGCTCTAGCTCTAGTAATAATTAACCAGTCAAAACATTTTATCGGGTTCCCAGCCTAGAATAATTCGCAGAGACAGGGCCGGATTAACACATTGAACGCGTATGACGCGTAAACGCGTCATATATTTCGCACGGTTAGACGCGCATGACGCGTAAACGCGTCATATATTTGATGCCCGTTACACAGAGATTCATTGGCAAACCTAGCATGCTGGCAATAATTTCTTTCGCGTGTCGTTTACTACATAGATAGTGCTGCCATCTGGTGAATTGAAAAGCATATTATTCTCTTGTAAAATGCATTCAAAATCGCTCGTTAGATGGCACATGAAAAGATCGGCCCACGTGTGTATGTTGACAATATGGCGTTTCGCAAGCGTTTTTCGGTTTCTGAAGTTTTGAAGCAAGTTCAGGATCTATCGGACGAAGAAGTATTTACAGAGAATGACAGCGATAGAGAGAGTGACCAAGGAGAACACTTGGACGATGTTGAACCGGACAGCGACGGAGACAGCGATGGAAGCAGTGGTAATACCTAGAAGCCACACCACTATGTTCCTTTCAATGAAATGTTTTTTTTCAGTAGACAAGACTTTTTCTTCAATGTTGTCTTTTTGTTACAGGTTGCTTACGATAAGACAATGAATATACCAATATAATGAATATACCAATATAATAATATTTTGTGTTTTTTATATACACCGTAGTGTTCTATAAAAAGATAGCATATCATAGCAAGCAAATCATCTCAGTGGTCAGAAAATATCATCATGGTGCCATGTTTCCAACTTTACCATTCCGAAGAAGCATTTTAGCCAGGTCAGATAAGAACGTGGCCACCACTAAATATTAGAAAGGACACACCTATATTTGCTTAGGATAAATCGATAATTGCGTATAACGTAACCGCGCGCGTATCAGGTTACCGCGTCCTGGTAATAATTGTTGCCGCGGTCAATGTGTTAAGGCATGTTCAACATGTTCGGCCGAACAGGGCCCCACACTTTAGGGGCCCCACACATGCGAAAACAAATTTTTTCAGGAGAAATTTGTATATTTTGAGAAAATTTCGCCCAAGCGACTAAAAAAGGTCGCCAGCCTTATTTGGAAGGGAAATATAGGTATAGCCTATTCTACGGAAATTTCGACCAAATGACTAAAAAGGTCTTCATAATTTTCAGCTGAATATCCGCAAACAAGTTTCCCGAACAGGGCCCCCCACATTTCTTAATCCGGCCCTGCGCAGAGACTGAGTTTGGTGTCTATTCTATTCTATTTTTGGATTTATAAAGCGCCTCTCACAGCACAAACTAATCAGAGGCGCTCCCAGTGCGAAGAACTCATGGAAAAAGAAAAGTCTTGAGACATCTGGCAGAAAAAGTAAAGCCTCCAGATAAAATTTGAGCACGAATAATAGTAGGAAGGCCATATTCCACAGTAAAGGGCAGACAGAGGCAAAGGCGCGGTGTTGGGCTGTGGCAGTCCGAGATCGTGGAACAAGAAGATCATGACGATCTAAAGAGCGGAGAGGACGACCAACGGTAGCTGAGAAAGGCTTCCTAATGAGATCACAAAGGTAGCGAGGCGCTAGACCCAAAAACATCTTATAGGTGAGAAAAAGAATTTTATATTGAATCCGGGCAGTCAGAGGAAGCCAGTGAAGGTGTTCAGTCATGAAAGCCGAAATGTGAGAGAAACGAGGGAGGCGAGCAATCAAGCGAGCAGATGCATTAAGTACCGATTGGAGAGGAGCAAGGCGGAGTTTAGGTAGCCCAATGAGTAATGAGTTACAGTAGTCAATGCGGGAACAGATGAAAATGATGCTCTTCATTCCCTTCTTTATGCTACAAGTTGCGGTCTATCAACTCAATAAATTTGGTTGAATAAACTAAATCTAAATATCTTTCCACAATCAATTATTATTCTCTCTCTGCAATCGCATTTTTGACACAGAGAACAGGCTTCAAAAATAGCGCTATAAAAATTTTTGCAAATCTATTGTTTCCGTGCAACAGATTTTCTGTATACTTCCGGTTTGTTATATGATTGGTTAAGAATTTTCATTTTCAAATAATTTGAACAGTAACTGTGGATTATCTCGGCAGTTTTAAATCTCTAGAAAGACGATATTTGTAGTTTGTCGCGTGACAATGAGCAGAATTTCCGAAGTTGGACTTGATCGTGTTTCGTCACGTGAAAGGGCGAACCCAGCAATCCATGGCGCGCAATCCGACGACGGGTTGAATGGGAACGTGCTGTTTTTGTCCGACTCTGGTCGAGGACAGCGCGATGACTCGTTGAAAGAGTTATTGCTGGCCAACCTCGATCTCATTCAGAATCAACAGGAGCTTCTGCTGGCTAACGAGCGAACGATACAGACTTTACGCAAGGAAAACGAAATGGTGGGTTGGTGTTGATAGTCTGCAGATGAAAGTAAAAAGGCAATGTCGGACTGGTAGTGACTAAAAAGTTAGACTACGTGCTTAACAATGCTTAGCGATATTTTAAAATCGTTTCAACTCATTCGCCGGGTAAAATTCTATAACGACGCGGTAGCAAGTAAACATCATGGAGACCAAAGATCCGCTCATAATAGAGCGCGGTCATGTGACGGCAAGAAGTAGCCCAATATTTTCGCGGCCTACGGTGATGTATACGCCAATGTTTTCGCGAAAGTAAGTAAGTAAAAATACCATGAAAAGGTTATTTTCATAAATATTAATACGCTTAAATCAGCTAAAGAAGACAACGAAATCGATGGACCTTAACACATTGGCCGCCATCTACGAGATATGTCGCGGTTTTTTACCACGAGATCTCGCGGTTTGCATAATATTACAATATCATTATCACTAATTATTTAGCGACGCAAGGTATCGGTTAGGGCATCCAGCTTCCATTTCAGGTGTAAAAATATCTCCATCCAGCTTCCAATTCAGGTTAAAAAATACACGCATGCAGCTTCCATTGCAAGACTATAAATACACGCATCCAGCTTCCATGTAAGGACTATAAATACACGCATAATTATCATATATAGCTAGTGGCCTCTAGCGAATAATTATATCATATCATCACCGTAGGCCGCGAAAATATTGGGCTGCTTTTTGCCGTCACGTGACCGCGCTCTATTATGAGCGGATCTTTGGTCGCCATGATGTTTACTTGCTACCGCGCCGTTCTAGAAATTAACCATTCGCCGTTATGTAATGTCATTATTAGATAAAGGATAAACAAACATATATGCAGATTCAAGCTAGTTTTTAATCTTGGATGACAAGCTGAGATAGGTGAAGTGGTCAGTAAAAAAAGACGTATAGCAATGACTTCATGTTTTTTAAACAGCGAAAAATTCAGTTACATGGACATTTATAGCTGATTTTCCATATTTGCATGAATTTGAAGAAGTGTGGGACTTTCAAAATTATAAACATGTGTTTTGCTTGTTTAGCTGAAATGTCGCTTGGATCGTATTGAAAGGCGGATGTCCTTAGTTTACCAGCGAGGTATTCCGTCGTTTGCCACTTCGTCGTCTACACCAGTCAGCTCTGGTTCTCCTAGATTAAGATCGGAGGTCAAACCAACAAGAACAACACACAGGTCAGCAGATCTTGTTTCTGGGTCTTCATAATCTTCTCACAATACAGTAGTTAGTGCTTGCAAGATGTGTATGTTTATGTATGATTATAGAGCTTAAAAGTAAGCACCTCCTGGTTGATAGACTAACTGATGTCAGCATGGTAAAAAATTACAGGGTGCTCCGATACTTTCTTGAAGATAATTTATAGGCAGTCAGCGAGAGACATGAACATTAAGACAACCCCAATTTCGTCAAACAGCTGTCCTATATCTTAGCCTAGCTTCTCCCAGTCTCAACGTGACATTGTCTAGCAACCCAGATGCAGGGCCTTGCACACTGGGAGCACCTCTGAACGGTTCACCCTACTAGAGGTGCTTTATAAATGTTTAAATACATGCCACAGGACTTGCTTTTAAGAAACTGCTCATCTTCTGTTGTTTGAGATTGACGAAAAAATCACTTTTAATGAAGATGTGCTTTTGTAGGAAACTGAACTCAGAATCGATTGATGTTGGAAGCGACACCTCCGAGAAAATCGACGAAACACAAACTGCATCAGACACCGAACACGACAGGAAAAGAAAATGGGAGGACGCAGAGGAGAGCGCCGAAAGCAAGACAACCCAGATCGCTCGAACGTCGCCGAGAAAATCCAGCGGGAAAGTTCCTTCCGGGAAATCGCGGACGAGTCGACGAAACGAAACGCCGAGAAGCACGACGTCAGAGACGGAGGTTTCGGCTCCGAAACTGTCGAGGCTTGAGGACGTGAAGGAGAAAATGGAGAGGAAACAGGACAGAGTTCAGCGAAGGCTTCGAAAGAATTCGGAGCTTCTCATGACCGATATGCTGTATTATGTTCAGCCGCTGCAAACGTATGTGGACGATGAAGATGAGGACGATGAGGAGACGTCTTGTCAAGATCACATTGTCGGTGTGTTCTCTCGTTCTTTATTTACTTATTTATTTGTGTGTTTGTGTTTCTTCAGTTTAAGCATTCTTCAACTTTGTTTGCTTATTATCTTTCTCGGAATTGTCTTTAAATTTTTCAAAATATGAAATTCTATATACAATTCTACATAAATGAACATATTACATTACCTACAGTGTTTTTAATTTGTACAATTTTTTCATTCAACACATGCAATCATGCATGGATCAGAAATTATCTCAAAGCCAATAATTGCCCTGGTCAGGCTTTGAACTCCTGACCACTTGATTGACAGTCATGCTAAATACTACACAATTGAGCATGAACGATATACAACGTCTGATTTCAGATAAGTAAAGAATCTGCTTAGATGGATAAAGTTGTTTCTATACCCACACTGCATCCATCCACAGCATAAGTAAAACATTTTGGAATGCAGTGTTATGACCTTTCAACTAATTGTAGTGTTCTTAAATAAATGCAATTTTTTTTCTTGTATAGTTCCGAGCTGGAGAATCAAAATTCTGAGTTCGCTGTACGTCATGGAAGGCACTGAGGTAAGACATGCAAAGACATTTTCTTTAGCTGTTCAAAGTGACTTAATAGTTTTTAAGGAAGGTCATGATATTGTTGAGTCTAATTTTAAAAGAATCATTTGACACTTTAACAACCGTCTGCATTGGTTGCCAAATTGCTTCCTGTTACACTTTAGGATTGTGTGTGTTATTTTAAAGTGCTAAATTGACTCCTGCAGAATAACTTTAATTAAGTCAATATATTTTTTAAAGATTTAGTTAATTTCACTACGGCACAATCACTTCAGTTGTGCATATTACTTTAAAAGATTTATTTAAATTTAACTACTGCACAGTTGCCTAAGTTGAAAAACTGAATGAATTGCAGATAAGGTTTAGGTTTTATGAACTCATCTGGCTATCTCCGCTTCTGCATGTTATGCATCCAAAATGTCAAATCGTGAAGTTTAACACTTTATAAAAAAATTTATGCTGCAGAATCTGGACGATCGCGTCTTTCTGAAGCGACATCAGAAGTCGGAGGCGGAGGAGAAACGACGGAAGCGGTGGGACATTCAGCGACTCAAAGACCTTCAGCTTCTTCGACGCCAGCAGCTGAAGGAGGATTCATGTTGCGGCGCCAGACAAGATATCATCACGTTTCTTCCACAGATCGATAAAAGTTTGTTTTTTAATCAGCTTAATGCTAAATTATGTTGGTGTAACAATGGATTGGATTCACGCTTGGATGGTAGAACTTATGTAAAGATGGGTGAATGGATGATTAGATGATTGGATGGATATACCAAATTGTCAGTTTATTATTATTATTAATCAGCCAATCAATGTTGAATATTTTTTTACTTGCAGCTTTGTACGTTGAAGTGAATGACGAGATACCGGTGTCAGCGTTTGGCTTTCCTCTTCCGACTCTTGGCTCACAGTAAGTTGGAAATCTTTGTGGATGATTAATTTAATGCATTTATTATGTAAACAAGATCCAATTATCATCACAAAACTAGTGACACCGCTTTATTAAAAAATATGGAGTTTCAAGTCCGTTGCATAAGGGGGGGTGGTGGTACGCAATGGATAACACGCTGGCGTAGAGTGCGAGAGGTAGTGAGTTCGAGCCCCCGTTGGACGGATTTGATTTGTAGGCTGCTATTGGCGCCATTGTAATTGCAAAGCTGTCTGATCACTTGGTAGTTTAAGTTTAATTAAGATTACGGTACTGCATAACCTGTAAATGTAAAGCGCAGTGCGGTTTGCAGGCGTTTCATTAAGAAAAAGATTATTATTATTATAAACAGTCTTTGCTTTGAAGTTAGTGTTCTATGTGTATCTGTTGATATATATTTGTTATGTTGGTTTAATTGAACTTTTTTCATTTTAGGGAGTTTCAACTTCCATGGTACAGCGCCAACAAAGATCACACGACCAAGAACAAAAAACTGAGAAAAATATGATTTCACTGACAGACTCTAGATTTGAATAAATTTGTGGACTATGCATGCTCACTCACTCATCGAACATCTTGTACGTGTAGATTTAATTTAATAATTCGCATGCAAACTATATAGAAAACAAGAACTTTGTGTTTCTGTATAATTGCATTAAAAAGATTAGCTTCATTGATCCCAGAAAAACTATCGTTTTGATTGGTGGAACTTCACATAATTTCACTACTCCTAGTTTGAATGACAGATGTATTCAACAAAAACAAAGCCAAACATGAAAGTTTCTTAAGGGACGATCCATATATTACGTACACAAAAATCATATTTTCAACC
The DNA here is from genome assembly GCA_945859605.1 of Lumbricus rubellus. NCBI lineage: Eukaryota > Metazoa > Annelida > Clitellata > Crassiclitellata > Lumbricidae > Lumbricus > Lumbricus rubellus. The sequence continues at coordinate 28,774,597 of OX243825.1, forward strand.
TCTTCCCTGTTGCATGTTGTAATTTTTTGACCCACTATATCGTATTGTATTAAAACATTTATAAAGTGCCTCTACTAAAGTGAACCGTTAAGAGGCGCTTATACGTTATGGTCCATCTTTATGGAATGCCCTTTTCTACTATACGGCCGTCTCCTCTCCAGACTAAAATATATTTCTACTCTCGGGGTTCTTGCACTGGGGCGCTACTGGATGGCCATAGTTACGAACAGCGCTATAGAAATTAGGCCTACTAACTACATTTACAATCCGTTCTGAAAATGTTTTACAGTGTAGGCTACCTGTTACTGTATGCCCACATAAACTTAGGACTCCTTGTTTCTCCCACTGACCAGTATTTGTGTTGCAACGAATAACCTTTGCAATGGTAGAATTTCGTCCTGTACATCGTTTTAAAATGACAAGCTCCTGGGTTGCATGGTATGACATAGACGGGACATTAGTAAAATTGGTTAACCAGAATTATTGGAGAGTAAGCAAAATTGCTCGTTTAGTAGGTTCATAGCACAACTGCCAAATGCTGCGGAAAGTGGCAATGTAGCATAATATATAAGAACCCAGTCATCTAACACTTGCTTGGCATTTTTCAACTCTAAGAATTCTCTGTGCTTTTGCCATGCCGTAGTCCTTCCCGAGTAGTCCCTTGAAAAGGTACAATATAAATAATTATTGAATGAATAATCGAACTCATCACCGTCTCTTAGATATCAATGAATGAATAATTGAACACATCACTCTCTCTTAGACATGGAGTAAGCAACACAGCAATTACAATAATAAACGTTAAGAATCCGCGACATTTGAAGATTTTATTGTAACATTTAGGCTAAAAGTCAATTATCAAAAAATCACAGTGAATGTCAAACGATAAAGTAGTAAAGTTCAGGAATCAGACATTGTTGATCGGCAAGAGCTGTGAATTACAGAATTAGGTCATCACGTTCCAATAATTAAATGTAGGAACTGCAGCAAAATACAAACTGGTGTATAACATTTGTAAAGCACATCTCACAGCAGATCTATTCAGAAGCGCTCTCAGCGTGACCATAAAGAGATACTGAATTTCCCACCAGAATCTTGCCACAAATTCAAGATGGAAGGCGATTCCACATTGAGGGACCCACAATAGCAAAAGCCTGATGCTGGGTTAACGAGGTTTGTGACCGAGGTAGATATAAATCAAAGTGGTCAGTAGAACCAGAAGGACATGAATATCTTGCAGAAAGCAACTTGTGCATCAAGTCAAAGAGGTATAATGCTAAGCTCTGCAGGAACTTAATAACTAAGAGCAGTAAATTCTGCTGTTAGGAAAAGATGACTATGATACAAGTAAGCAAATTGGGTAAACATGAATTTTGGATTCATAAATAATTCGCCATTGCATGGGATTCGGTGTTGATCAGATACAAATCAGATTGAATTCTTGCTAAACATAAATTGTTTCACCTCCTGGGACGTTCAGTCCCTAAATACCTCTGCCCCTTGATAATATCTGGAACATTAATTTTAATACACGTTCAATCACAAGTCACACACAACCTCTATAAATCACAGTGGTCATCCAACTATTTGCCTCAGGAAAGAAGCAAGCAAGGTGTACAGAAACACCATGCTGACAAACCCTGGGACAGCAAAGCATGTTTAGCTATGCGGTAGTATATGTAATTTTACAATACTTTAAATTGAAACCAGAGTTAATTTGACATCAGATATGATTTTTTGAGTGTTCTAAAAAATCCTGAAACATTGTGTTTTGTTATATCAGTTGCTGAACACAGATAGAAGTGTGATTATACCAGTGTGTGTTCATTGGCAACTGAAACTCTAGCATCAGAGACTATTGCTGTTATCAGAAATCCTGCAACCCTATCCTTGACTTGCATGGACTTTCATGACTTATTCATTGACAACACTTCAAAAGTTTGGTCCGCATTGTCTGTGAATCAATTTTTTTCATTACCTCAGTCAAAACATGGTGCAGTGATGATAAATATTGCCAAAAGCACATCTAAGAGTGATTTATGTTTTTCAAACAATTAAATGTTACACGCAAATGCTTCCACAAGTAGCTACGTGTATGAAACAGTTTGCCAAATACATGCACCCATGGCTTCAAATTGTCATCAAACAAATTTAATTTGGGGATTATTTTTTTTTGTATAAAAACAGCAATGTTACTTTCATTACAATTAAAGTTGTGTAAGTTTAAGGAAGTAACTGGGAAACTGCTAATAGTAAAGTCCACTGTGTGTCCACTTGGAAGTGATGTTGCGTCATCTTTAGCTGTTTCCATGGGCGAACAAATCATCTCGATGGAATTGTCATCCAAACTTCGTGCAGACAGCGTTGACTTCTAGTATGAGTGGTGTTGGAGGCGAACACAAGTTGCTTGTCAATGTTCTGTTCAGGTCCATTTAAAATCTGCAACAACCAACAAAATATATGAGACTATTACTCCCATGCACAGCTGAAAGTGAGAGCGGGGTCTGCGACCCGGCATCAATTTTCGAGACCTGCTATTGATGGGTCTCAGCAGGGTCGCAATAAAGACCGCCAGGTGCCGAAACTAGGTAAAAATAGTAGGATTTTGGATAATTTTTGGCAAATGCCTAAAAAACGGCGTCGTTAAAATTTATGGTTCAAAGGCGTGCTCATTCGTCAAAGTCAGACCCGACAACTTTTCCAAACGACTTTCGGCCCTGTTTCCATGTGTAGCTTAACAAACACAATGTTACTGTTGACCAAAAATTGCCAGGAACCTGCATTTCAGCCATTTACAATAACAAAAGAAATGATACTATACTAGTGTGTTTTATATTTGCTGCACTTGACACATTTACACTCATCTGAAATATAGAAACATGAAGAGAAATATAACTCAAATACGAAGATAAGTGATCTGGATGGCCATTTATGAGGGTGTGTAAATGTAAATCTTCCAAAATTTGCATTGCACACAAAAGCCACATCAGATTCATTGGTGCTGTGTTGCTCCCACATTCATTACCTAATATTAAGATTTTTTAAGCTATAGCTCACCCCTGTAAAGGTTGGTTTGCTTTTCGCGTTTATCAACTGTTGTCGGCAGTTCTGCACAAAACATCGGTTTGATAGTCCGGACGAGTTATAGAGTTGACCTGAAAAGTATTGTTCAACTTCAAGTAATAATACAGATACAAATGCAATTGTAATGAGACAATAATTGATCTTGGAATATATTTTAGCCTAATTTATTAATTTTAGTTACACCATGTTTATATTTGCTCTATTTACAAGTTTTATCTTATTTATCAAACCCAAAACGTTTTTAGTTTAAAATAAATTATGCTGACTCAAAAATCATGTTAAAAGACACAAAATGGCCAATTCTGTGCTGATGTGACGCTGAACCCAATCAATCAACTATTTCTCACTGTGCCTAAGACTTTTATTTGACCATGGTTGGACTGGGAGTACTCGTGAGTAGAGAGATCTTTTACATGCAACTCTGTGCGGTGTGCCATCAGGACTTTCGTTTCTTTGGTTAGCAAGACATGCATATCAATTTTCGGACTAGAACGGCGCATAAAGTCTTTGAAGTTTGTGCTAACAGAATTGCGTAATAAAATGATCTAATAATTTATTTCGCGTCCGTGTGGCGACATAGAATCTAAGATCATTTGAAAGCAGTTAACATAATCTAGAACAATTAGAAGGACACACCAACCTGTAAGAAGTAGTCCGAACACATGTAGACATATGCTGTATTTGGATTTGGCTCTTATGTACGTCTGTCCGTAGGTATTCTTTTGCACCATGCAGCCGTCTGCATTCCAGGTCTCTATGCGGACAGAAACTGAATAAAGACAGTCTTAACGACTTTGCATATTCTTGCAGAGTCTGTAGCTGCAGGATTTAGACATCTTGTCTGTGACATAGCTTAAGAAGAGTTATTTGTATGTAATATAGCTTGTAACTGAGCAAAGAAGAAGTAAACAATGCGAGCTACGTCATTTCGACATTTGTTTAGTCAAATATACTCTGCTAAGCACCCGGATTTGTGACCACATACATCATATATGACACATCAGAAGAAGCGATCTCTCTGATTGGCTCCCAATCCCTTCGATATTATTCTGCTCAACCTTTAATTTGCCATTTGGTGTTGATGAAATGAGAAGGAGGATCTTGTTGCACTGGATGCACAGTATCATCCTTCATGCATAGCAAAGCTTCACGTTTACAGTCAATTTCAGATGAAGTTTTCAAAAATCTCAGTGTATGAATCACTTGCTTTGGCTGAACATGTCATAGGACATACATATATTGAAGATATCCGAATGACAGAGAATACACCGTCAGTATTCTCGCTCCATCAGCTCAAAGCCCTCTAATTGGACCAACTGAAGTTTCATGGTGTCGTTTATGTGCAAACAAATTCTCTCAGGTTCAAAGAGTGATTAATAGAAAACTGTCCTCATGAGTGCTATTCCACATGGTCGGGATGAGCTATTGACTTTCAGCAGTCACTCATGAATAGCGTTAAAGCAAATTAGAGAAAATTCTGATCATGCTGCCTTTCATTGAATGCATGCTGAAAAGCTGATAGGAAAAGATATGTTCCAGAGAAAGGATTTAACTTTTACAATGTCATTTGATGAGACCAACCAAATAAACTCAGTGCCCCAAATGCTGGTTTCTTTTATAAGAATGCTGCTTGATATGACAATGACAGCAGAAACCAGGCAGCACTATCTCAGCTTATCACTTTCAATGCCGTGAAAATGCGACACAAAACAGTTGATGCAATTGTATCCGATGCTTGCAAAGCCAGGAACCCCACTGCCATATATTATGTTGGGTATGCTGTTGAAATCAGAATTTGACGAGGGTTCTAAGAAGGATAAGTTGAAACTGGATTTAAAGGATGAAACAGTACATCTAATAAATAATCTTATCGCCTTACTGATTGAAAATCTTTGATTCGGAGGTTAAGTTTCCTGAATAGACCGATGTCTATTTTTCTACGGATTCTAACATGCGTACCGTGTTACAGAAAGAACGGTATGGCAACTGATCGTCTTGCTCGAGGCGAGATTTGATCACTTGCCCAAGTTGTTGCTCGACATTCCAACAGGAGGCTTGACGAGTGTTCATGTAGCCTTGGGAATTAATCACAGATGGGACACTGGTGCCGTAAAGAAGACGCCATTAGAAGACATACTCTACTTTACAGGAGGTCAGTTTGGTCTTCTTCACGGGATCCTCATTCACCAGATGCATGCCCAAAATGGAGCAATCGAAGTTGAGCAATATAAACCAGATGCTGGAAGGCGGACCCATCATCTCCGATGTTGGATCTATTACGAAGAGCGAGTGAATATATTAACTATTTTCTCAACATATTTAAAGGACTCGTACGATTTTAGTAACAAATTTATTCGAAATACCAACATCAACGTTAATGATATTTTGTATCTTCCTTTTTACGAACATGAATATCGATAGAACCCTTAAGGTTGTTAAAAAAAAGCATTTTTGAAATACCCCACTCCATCTAGAACTGACAAGGAAATTTTAGCTTTTAGAAACAACCCTTAAGATTAATTACTTTTATTTCTGCAATAATTATAATCTTTCTGCAGTTATTTGGTATTGCTATGAAGAAGCCATTTTCTCCGGGTTGTGCCGATCTCTATTTAGAGGAATAGACTATAGGGCAACCAACCGTTTTAAAGTAAACCTACTTTATTTTGTAGATTTTTAAACGATATATTTTTGGTATGGCTGGGAACTTTACTAGAAATAATTGAATATAGGTTCTGCAATATAGTTAACTAATACCATGGTATGGGTTAATTTCTTGATATGCTTTAGTTACATTTGCACGCAGACACCTGATGAGGGACATAATAAGGTTTCAGTATTATTAACTTGTGCAGTAACTGATGTTATATACAGAATGTCTACCAACGTTAGATGATTATAAATAGATATATTCCCTGGGGTATGGCAAGAACAGCAGGGTGTTTCAGTGCATAGGATATTCTTGAACTCTGACCAGTTCGTCAGCCCCCTATTTCTCGTGAGTAATCTCCTCACAGTTGCAGCTGCTGATAAAATAGATCACAATCCTCACTCTGAAACAACCAAATCGTCTCTTTATGGAACCGTGATTTCCTTTATGCAGTTTCTCACTGTTATACGTTATACAGCGCTGCAACTTCACGCAATCAGTCACGAGAGCAGTCAGCAAATCTGCATTCAACTTTCAAAACCGGGTCACGGATGTCTTTTCGGGTCAAGAAGCTGGAGATCAGGGTGGACCAAGTCGTGAATTTTTCATGCGAGTCCATGCATGACTATGTTTACTCCAATGTTCTGCCCATAGCTGTTTGTGTGTTTATCTAGTGAATTTATTCCAAGGCCATTGCTTTCTAGCAGGTGACAAGAAGCAATATGAGATTTCTTCAAACTGCAGATCCCAATCGTCTCTTGAGAAGTCAGCGGATGGTGCTAGCAGCGTTGTCGAAGAAGTCGTCACATCTGTCAGAGGTGCACGATTCTTATCCGCAGACGGGAACCAAGAGGAAGAATGCTCAATTCGAGTGTTGCAGATGACGAATCGAAGGCGTTAAACGAATCTCCACCCAAAGAAAGTAAGACTTATATTTAAAAATCTTTCTCTTAGATTATGTAAGATGAAATTGATTGTCTCGTTAGTGAATCATTTGAATCTGCTTCCTATTTGTCATCTGACATTGTGATACCATTTGTTTACTCCAATGTTCTGCCATGCACAGTTAAAAAGTCAAATTCCACTATTCCAATGATTCAGAGTTCCATGCTGAAGTTGAATGTTAATACGACTGTTGATTATGAATGGCTCAATGAAGTAGTGAACTGCATTCGGAGCAAATCAGAACCGCAAGCAGAACAGAAAAATGTCAGCCACTGCCTGTAATTGCAATGTTGCCTTCGTTTCACCATATTGCCAATACTGTGATACAATAGTTATGATTATGCTGAAAATCACGCAGCTGTAAACGATTTACATTAAAATCAGATACCAGCGATTACTTTTGATCAACCACTGTATGCTTTAGCAAAGCAGATTCAGCGGCAGCAGACTGAGAAATTACGAGAAGATAAATCTGTAATAATGAGATGGCAGCTCTGAAAATGCTTGGTCAATGGTTGGATGGTTCTTGTGAGTGAAATGATTAATTAAGGCTGGCGTGGCAACATCAACATGTTAAGAGAATGCGCTACGGCTGCTGCTCTATACGTTTGTACACAGAAACACAGAATATTGCCGTGAAATGAAAGGTCTGGTGTTGAGCTTAATAAAGTCAACAAAAGAAGAAAATTATGATTTATATGTTGATTCAAGTTGCTCTTTACCACCATGGTTTTTCAGCCTTGACCATACACATTATTCTCGTTGGCAGAAATTAAACGAAAGCCATTGGTTTACACCTTTAGAGCTTATCTTTGGGAGGTCATGCAGAGGGCCTATACAGATACTTAAAGAGCTGGTCCATGCAACGGTTTCAATTGCGGCTTCTGAACCCCACTCCAGTAGCTCATCGACTTCCTGCTCCTCTGATTCTGATGACGAGTTCCAAGCTTGTCATCCCAGCCTGAAATCTCAGCCAAAGCGAAGAAAGTTCAATATCCTTAAAATTACAGTAGAAAGATGGATTATGACTAGGCTGACTGCAGCATTAGGGGGGGGGGGCTGTGAGGGAGGTAGAGTTAAGGTCAATGAATGTGGGTTGTCAATGGCGGTCAGAGGAGCTGATGATTGGAGTTTCTTGTGAACTGGAGAGATAACAAAAGCGGACCACATGACATGAATGATGAAGTCCAGCCCGAAATTGTCGTCTTCTACCGGTCTTTGTCTCGCTGATCTACCATAAAGCACTCGCAAGGATCAACGATAGGCCTATCATATGAACAGTGATGCGATACATGATCAACGTTTCTATCTAGACGAAATGCTTCGTGAGCAACTCCTTACGCAGTATGAAGTCCAGAGTTGTACAATTCTATAATGTGTTGGGGAAGCTGTTTTCATACCTGCTGGAGCTCCACACCAGGTAGTCTGTCCCGTGTTCTTAGCAACAAATCACTCAGCAATTTTTGAATTAGTAGTGACATGAAGAATGTACAGAACAAGATGCAAAATCCTTGTGATAATCAGAAATCCATATTAATCTTTAGCAATGTTCCACACTTGTTGAAGATCGTCAGAAATAACTTACTCAAAGTTGGGGAGTTTTTGGTATACGCATTAATTCTTGCTTCATGCATTTAGCAGGTTACTTCTTAATAGTTTACTCAGTGATAACTTCATTTATGGAGACAACGGAGTTTGAATTATTGGGAAATATGTTGCTATATGAAGTGACTTGTGGAGAATTCTATGTTGATTATACATGTCTATTGTCATCGAGTGTGTTTGTCATTGTACAATCAGTGAAAAAACATTACAACACGACACAAGGACATAGGAATATCCATCGTTACCATCAAACTGGGACACAACATACGGAAATGTATTTTTAATGGCCCGATGTTCTCTCATTCAGGGCACATAAACAACTTTACGATCACAAAGAAAACACCTCAAGACACTTGCAACTAATGAAACAAGCCTCCATATGCAGGCTTGTGGCCAAGGTCGAATTGGCTTATCTCATTTCTCCAAACCATGGGTGCTCCAGAAGGTATAAATTGGATTCTCAGTGACTCAGGTTGGACAAAGCAAGGATTTATGAAGCTGTGGTTACGAGATACATTCCTTGGAAAAAAGGGAAAGGACCAACCGCAAGTTCTTATCTTCGATGGACATGATTCCCACAGCTTTGTTGAATTAATTGAAACGGTCACAATTGGAAAACTAGACCAAAATTGTGGAATTGCCAGCGTACACAAGCAAGTGGATTCAACTGTGTGATAGCACCATTTTCAAACCCATCAAGGTGTTTTCCAGGAGTTATTACCAACAAAGCCAACTTCACGGGTCTTTTTTAAAAAGCCTGGAATAAAGCCATGACAGAATCCAACATAAAATTTGGTTTTCAAGTCTTGTGGAATCTGTACATTCAATCCTTCTGCGATTCCACCAGAATTTCTTATATTCTGTGAAATCTTTGAACAGAATCAAACACTTTTGAACAAAATGGATTCAGCAGATGCGTCTATACCATTCAGATATACAATTCAGATATTGGTCATTGATACTGAAACAGAGCACTTTGTGTTTATGGGTGATAACCAAAAATACTCGAGTCCTTGTCGTCAAATACAAGGTTCAATAACGTGGATCGTGGAAAGAGCTCGGTGAGAAAGAGGCTGAGTGATGCACTGGAGTCATCGTCGTGCGTGTCAACTAAACCTACAACTAATTTAAGCCATGCCTTCAAGACCGTTATGGATGTGTCAGCTGGCAGCCACAAGTACCAGCATATGATCAGCAGAAAGACCTTCGAGAGAAACAGAAGACGTTGAAGACTTTAGCGCTGTCGGTTAATACGGACAAAGGACGATAGTAGATCTGATGACAAAGACCTACTGTTTGCAACGTTCAGACATTAACAGCGGTCACGATTCTAACGTTTTGAAAGAAATGTCTCCACTGTTGTTAACGTGCGGCAGCGTCTGGACGAGGTTAAAGTTTAACATAACACTGTGGCATAATTATGAACGACGAAAGATGTGCCAGTACATTTAGTGAGTACAGAGGCACTGCAGCGTAGAGTTATTTCGAAGTGCTCCAGTTTTGCAACTCAAACCACCAGGCATTTGTAAACTGTCAGTAAAACCATTGCAAGGTCATTGAATGAGTGAACTTCGTAATTGCTTCCTATTTTTTGCTCTTCTTCCAGCTCCTACGACATGGCTAGCAGAAAGGCAAACAAAGCTGCATATAAACAAAGCTGCATATATATCTGATTTAGGGATCACGGATGCCAATAGCGACGTTGATCAATCGACTAAAAGGCATAAACATACAGCACAACAGCACACTGCAGTTTCTGAAGAGACTACATATCAAGATAAACCAAAATATCTCTCAGTCCATTATCAATTCCACTTTTTTGGATCGGGTGCCTAACGTACCCATATGTTTAATAAGTGGAAACTTTGTACAAAATGACATACATCCAACATCTCCTATTCTGCCTATTACACCTGCTATTTCCGAGAACACTGGCAGTCACTATTGGTGGTGCAAATCATTTTGTAGAAGGACCTACTATTTTGCAGGCAGCTCCATTCCATGAAGCAAGATATGGCATTGTAGCGCATATATCAGCAGAGGTCGACTTCACGACTTCTGTTTACCACCGCTGCTGAGAAGCACTTTTCGCAGAAATATGAACTTGCCTACAGCCGATGTACAAAAAACCTTAAATCATATATTGTCTGAAATCACTAGGTTGGAGATAGTATGCACTATATGTGTGGCGCCTCGTACGTGGTCTGTACCTCAGCTTCAGTTTCATTTTTTTTAATTACAACATTTATTTTACCAACTGAAATAAAAGCATAAATCAACTTAGTGAATTTTACCACACAAGCAATCGTTCATTAAAATCTATAAAACTAATGATTATTCTTTTCAAAACTGCTGAATCGCCACATATATTGATGGTATTTCTGTAATTTGTGAGGTCGTGTTGTCTATACAATCTTTTTTTTATAAGACTAAACATAAACAGTTTCAGATTTCCAATTACTTCTATACAAGCCATCTGCATACAAAGCATATTCGAGTGAAATTGTTCAAGTTGTAAGTGGCAATTTGACCAATTTGTACTTGCAACTGAAATTTTATTATTTCATATATTTTTCATATATTTTATATATAAATCTTTCATATATACATTTGCAGAACTTTGATTCCATTAAAGATTGTATTAAACTACAAATTTTCTTCGCCGTCTTGACAGACTTTGACTGTTTTGATAACGACAACGGACGACGAATACGAAGCCATGCTCGAAGGACAAGGAGATCCAATGCCGTCGCAGCTGTGGTGGCCAACAGCAGCAGCTGTCAGAACAGTTGCAGAAGCAGATGTCTTGCATCGGCAGTGGCGGAGCAGAACGCATTTCCCTCTTGAGCAGAAGCGTGGAGAATGGAAATTTCACAGGCAATACCGCCTGCGAAGAGGATAGTGCTGCAGCTGTTGGCAACCATAAGGAGCAGACAACGGAGGCAGAAAATCCCAGAAATGACTACATGTTTTATAATGCAAGTTCAGAGATTGTTGGGCCTAAAGCATGGACATTGAACAAATCGCAATTTCTTTATTTTTGCAGTATTTCTCTGGTTTGGTAACACATGAACAGTGAACACATATGTCCTAAACCTGATCGTTTTGTGGCCAAGGTCGAGTTGGCCGATCTGATTTTTCCAAACCGTGGGTGCTCCAGAAGGTACAAATTTGACTCTCATTGACTCAGGTTGGACAAAGCAAAGATTTGTGAAGCTATGGTTACAATATACATTCTTAAGAAATATCGGGAAAGACCGACCTCAATTTCTTATCTTCGATGGACACGATTCGCTCAACTTTGTTGAATTGATTGAAACAGTCATTGAAAACCAGACCGAAATTGTGGGATTGCTAGCGTACACAAGCAACTCGGTTCAGCTGTGTGTTTGCACCATTTTCAAACCCATCAAGGTGTTTTCCAGGAGTTATTACCAACAAAGCCAACTTCACGGGTCTTTAAATGCGGAATATGTACATTAAATCCTTTTGCGGTTCCACAAGAATTTCTTGTATTCTCTGAAAATCTTGGAACAGAATCAAACACTTTTGACCAAAATCTATTCAGCAGATGTGTCTATACCATTCAGATATACAATTCAGATATTGGTCATTTATACTGAAACAGAGCACTTTGTGTTTATGGGTGATAACCAAAATTACTCGAGTCCTTGTCGTCAAATACATAGTAAGGTTCAATAACGTGGATCGTGGAAAGAGCTCGGTGAGAAAGAGGCTGAGTGATGCACTGGAGTCATCGTCCTGTGTGTCAACTAAACCTACAACTAAAAAGCCATGCCTTCAAGACCGTTATGGATGCGTCAGCTGGCAGCCACAAGTACCAGCATATGATCAGCAGGAAGACCTTCGAGAGAAACAGAAGACGTTTAAGACTTTGGCACTGTCGGTTAACACAGACAAGAGGACGATAGTAGATCTGATGACAAAGACCTACTGTTTGCAACGTTCGGACATTAACAGCGGTCACGATGCTAACGTTTTAAGAGAAATGTGGCCATTTTTGTTTATGGAGATAGGCATTATGACGCATGTGAAACTACGGACAGATATCGATCTGGAAAACGTCATGTTGGCTGCATTCACTCAAAAAGCGCCTGCTTTGATCAGCTTCTGTCAATTAAAGAGCAAAATGGTTGCCATGGCTAGTAGCAAGGCAAACAAAGCTGCATATGCATCTGATTTAGGGACCACGGATGCGAATAGTGATGAAGATCAATCATGAAAATGTCACAACAGCTGCATTCACTCAAAAAGCACCAGCTGTGATTAGTTTTCAATCAATTAAAGAGCAAAATGGTTGCTAATGTGTCAGCGTTTAGACTTTAGACTTAGACTTAGTCCTTCCTGTGCATGTCTGCACACCGGGCGACGCATCTCCTCCACTCGTCTCTATCCATCGCCAGTTCTTCCGCCTCCTCCCATGTCAGCTCCAGGCATCTTAAGTAAATTTGTGGATTTGTTGCGTCGTTTCTGTTGCAGCGTGTGTTTTTTTACCCGGGTGGGTTGCAAGCCCACCGCGGAACCCTCCTCCTTTATCCTGGCTTGGGACAGGCTCAGGCCCTCTAAAGAGTAGCCTGAGGCGGAGTCAGCGTTTGGACGAGGCTAAAGTTTAGCTGAAGAATGAAGCACCTATATTAATTGCTATATTATTTGCTCTGGTGCTCCAGTTTTGCAACTCCTACAACCAGGTATTTATACTGCTAGTAAAATCACGGCTGGCTCGAATAAGTGATCTTTTGAATTGTCTGAATCCTATTTTCTACCTTGCTCCAACTCCTATGCCATGGCTAGCAGCAAAGCAAGCAAAGCTACATATGCATCCGATTTAGGAACCACAGATGCGAATAGTGACGATGATCAATCGACTAAGTCATATATATATATATATATATATATATATATATATATATATATATATATATATATATATATATATATATATATATATATAGATCACCGCAGTACTCACTAGTTTCTAAAAAGAGACTGCGTTCCAAGATCAACCAAAATACCTCATGCCCCATGCCTGTAGGTATAACAAGTGGTAACTTTGTATGGAATGCCTTACATGCAACATCTGCTATTCTGTATATTAATTTGGATAGAGCAGTGTGACGGTAGTCGCTATTGGTGGTGCATTGGCAGCTTGCAAGTAATATTGTAGCAGGACATACTACTTTGCAGGAAGCTCCATTCCATGAAGCAAGACATGGCATTGCAACACCAAAAGCCAAATCACAGAACAAGATGATTCTTATAGTGGCTATTTAATGTACCTAATTTTGCATGTTTATTATTTGGTTTCATTGTCAGTGGATATGAATCAATTGTGTTTCAATTCAAAGTAAGACTCAATAACATGAATCATGGGAAGTGCTCGGTGAGGAAGAGGCTGAGTGATCCACTGGAGTCATCATTGTCTTCCATGTCAACTACCACTAAAAAGTCATGCCTTCAAGACCGATATAGATGTGTCACCTGGCAACCACCAGTACCAGCAGATGATGTCCATGAAGACCTTCGAGTGAAGCAATGCGCATTGAACACTTTAGTACTGTCAGTCGATCCGGAAAAAGAACGAGAGTAGATCTAATGACACTACTATTTACAACGTTCAGACATAAAGTGACCGTGATAGATTGCACCGCAAGGAAGCAAGACATCGACCATTATATCGGACGAGTGCTTCGTTGAAAAACTGTCGGCGGAGTTTCCGCATTGGCCGGCCGAACTTCTACAGGGCATCTACGAAGGATGCATACCGAGAGCACTTTCTCCGGGGATGCCTTCCCCTGATGTCATCTGGATCGATGAATGAAAGAGGCTGGCTTATTACGGACTTTGAGACCAGGAAACTGAAAAGGTCGTTTATTTGCGAGGCTGTTATGGGTTTATGCTTTTGTTTCGAAAGCTGTGATCGAGGTGTAAATTTCATAACCGTTAATTTTATGATAATCCAGCTGCTGTTTTAGTTCAAGTGAATGTCTAACACACGTGTATAAGCCTAAAAAAATATTTTTAGTGGCGTGCACAATGACAACGAAGAAGAGTCAGTAGTGGTTAAACTGACAGTATGTGCACAATCTAGGTCAAGTGGTCACGTTATGGCGTAATCAGGTCAAGTGGTGAAGTAATGAGGTCAAGTGGTGACTCACTAAAGTCAAGTGGTGACATAAACAAGTGGATGGCATAATCGGGTCATGGTTATTGCATAATCAGATGATGGTTCTTACCTAATCATGATTATTACATAATGAGGTCATCTTCCAGTATGCATACATTTCTACCTTCATAAACATTCCCACCACAGCAATGCACTGCTAATAGAGTCTCGTCTATTGCTTGATATTGCATACAGACACAAATATCACTTAACCTATGTAAACTATTTAGACTACTCCTGTCTATATTTCTCTGATCGATTGCTCACTGCACTTGGGTCATATGTAGATCCTTTTTTCTAATATTACTAAGCATTTACGAGCATTCTCCGTGACAATACCAACTAACTGGAAAACCCTTCTAGCAACTCTCCTTTCGCTTCATCGTGATTTTTTTCATAGTCTTCTCGAGATTTTTCTTTTTAATCAATACTGATTTGGGAATGTATTTTGATTTCGTTTGTTAGGTCCAAGTGAGAAAGTACGAGCAGCGGTGCGACACTGATCAGTGGTGTTCGAGTACGCGAAATCGACAGACGTAATGTTTAATTGACTCTTATGTTGACATAAATCAACGGTCTTGTTCATGTTTTCTTTTTTGTTTGCATGCGAATTCGCCCATTTTTTTTCTCACTGCCCAGACGCAGCAGGTTTTTTTTTTGCACCAATGACAAAGCCTATTAAATAATTATATTACAAAATGTCAATGACGAGTATGCCATATTAGACAAATTGAACTTCCAATGTTTCGTGCGTGGAGGACCCTTCGAGTCGCAGGAGGAGGAATCAACCACAGAAGAAGAAGAATCGGAAGAAATCGATACGGAAGAAAATCCATCGGAAAACAAATAGGTCTAGAAGACTGGTATTCTATAAGTCATAATAAGGATATTATATTTAGCAATTTCGCAACCGCAATAAAAAAAATTCAGCATTATATATATATATAAGAACAATGCACAGACGAGTACTGCTCTTTACACTTTAATCCAGCGACAGAAGCAGACCATCTTCCAAACGAATTGCACCATACTTCAAACGCAACTGATGTTGAACATGATCAGGACGTATTCATATCCAATGTCAATGACGGGGACATTTTCGTTGGAATAGAAAATGGAAATAAGTTTACGAAGAAACAACTGACAACGTTGCTCCTGTTTTGCCTGTTGCAAAGGGAGTTGCAGGCAACGTGTTTATAAGTGACTTTCCTGTGACTCTGATTATCACCGAATGCCCGGTACAAATCAATTTGGTTGCTTGTGAAGCTGCACTCAATGTTGCCTGTGAGACCGCTGCATTACCAGTTGAAATTCACCAAGATGCAGAAGTATCTACAGGGGTGCCTCCAAGCTTTACAAGTATACTTTCGTCATTCAAAGATTACATGTCCGGCATCGAAGCTGGTAGGAAGGCAAGGCCTGAAATGTATGCTCTGGATACTCGTCTGTTCCGTGTCCAATAATTATGTGGACATTCTACACAATGGGCGTCACGTCATTTGCAAACTGTACATAAAAAAAGGCAAGTTGGAAGCAACAATTTTGCTTAATAACGTTGATGGGTATAGGAGGAGAAAGGGGAATAGCAACCCTAAACCCAAATTTGCTTGCCCCTGGCCTGGGTGTATTAGGTGTATTAGGTTTGTAGTGTGCGTTGCAGATCACGTTAGAAGATTCCATAAACAGTCCGTACGGATGTTGGGAAAATATGAGCACCAGAGATTAGACGTTTCTAAAGGAGTAACTGACAAAGTCACTTGTGTTTTGCCTGTTGCAAAAGGGTTTGCTGACAACGTTTTGATAATTGACTTTCCTGTCGCCGAAATTATTACTGATTCTGTTGTGCAAAACCATTCAGTTCCTTGTGAAGCTGCACTCAATGTTGCCTGTGAGACTGCTGCATTACCAGCTGAAATTCATCAAAATGCAGTAGCATCTCCAGGGGTGCCTCCAAATTTCACAACAATACTTTCCTCTTTCAAAGAGTACATGTCTAGCATTGAGGCTGGCAGGAAGGCAAGGCCTGAAATGTATGTCCTGGGTGTGCAGCAAGTAATGGAGTCTGCTGGAATGGAATTTGCCAGACTCACAAGATTGTGTATGAGGAAACAATTCTATGAACCTCTTTGAACAGGACAAAATCAAATCGAAAGAGGGCTTGAAGTTCAGTACCAAAGACTGTACGAAAAAGCTTAAATTTCTGGAATACTTCAGTAATTATCTGACCAGTGATTACTGCGCAGGATGGGTTATATAGAGAGTTCGGTAAGCGAGATAAAGAAACTGCAAGAAGCACTTTCAGGGTGGCGACAGTCGCTGTACTGCAGAGGAGCTGAACAGGTAGGTACTGGATGGGCAAGAACAAGTCACAAGAGATGACATTACTAAGTACAGACAGTCGCAACACTATTGTGGCTACACTAATACTGTGAGCACTTGACAGAACACTCTCCGTTGCCGACTGTATGCTATCTGTATCAAATTATCATCGATCAGGAGTTACGTCTAATTTTACAACTACCGATTATGAACAGGGCCTGCGGGCACTACGCACAGCCGATGGCAGTATTTGTTTTGAGAACCTAAACCAAAAAACTGCCACTACTCATTGGACAACAAATATTGCTGTAGATGCAGAAGAAGCTGTGTCTGTGATGCTTGCAAGCTACACGAGCATGTGCTAGAATTTGAGTGCACAAAACATAGCTCCATTTGTGTTCATTCCTTACACTGGAATGCAGATGTCTGCTTCCAACATAGGCAGTGATTTTGTTAAAAGTGGATATAATGAAACAGTTTCTTGCTCAAAGTTAAGCTACTGCCCCAAAATACTACAAAATGATCTCAAGACCAAACAATTCCGTGCTTTCTGTGAACTTACTGAGACAGAAAATAGGCCTAATGGTGAAAGGTTAAAACCAGAAGAACTTAGCAAGAAAAGGAAGGCCAAGGGTGATTACACGATGACGACTTGACACCACTGACGAAGACTACCTGACAAGGACACTGAATCAAAATAGACAACTTCAGACAAGACATTTATACTGCACACAATAGAGGAACATGGTCCATGAAAAATGCCTCATTGGTAAAAATACATTTTGCAGACATCATCGAAAAACATTCTGCCCCAATGTGTGATATACACCGGAGATTAGAAAAACCACACGACCTCAGAAAAAAACTTGAACATGACTTGAAAAAGTCAGGTTGTGCTCTGACTAAAGCTGTCAGAGATAAAGAATGTATACTAGTGTATATATACACACACACACACATGTGGTTTCCAGAAATCAGCAAAGGCCCCTAAACTTCACAAATAATTCTATGCTTCAGCAATCAAAGTATTCTTGGAAAAGAAATACTCTGTGCATTAAGATTTTCATTACGATACATGGCACTTCTATTTTACTTTGCAGGACGGCGTTTCATGAAAATTGCATTTAACAGGTTTTTGCATTATATGCTCAGTGGCTTATTGTTTTTTACTTTCCATTTCAAACGCGCCAAATGACCATTACCCAGCATTGCACTTGGATGAAACACAGTGTATGACCAAAGTTGCATTGCATTAACTTTTTCAGTTACGATACTCAGATCTTGTGTTTAACTTCGCATTTTTATAGAGTCAAATTGCATTGTATTAATTATTTCAGTTATAATACAATAGAGTCAAATTGCACACAATGCACAGTTGCATTGTACTAATTGTTTCAGATACAATACATGTCACTTGCATTGAACTCTGCATTTGGATAAGGTAAAAAATGTTGTCCGTTGTGAAGAGTTGTCCGTTGTGAAGAGTTGTCGAAACTGCTTGAAGTTGTCGAGTTTGTTCCTGGCATACTTCTGTGAAATCAGAGCTCAGATCGATGATGTGAAGTTGGATAAATAAATTTATATCCAGTAAGTGATTGTAATTAATGGTAGTGCCCCTCCCCTTTCGTGCATAACCGGACAAATCTACATTGTCGTTACATGCAAAACCAAACAAATTCCCAACCAATCGGAACTTAACATTGTTTTTGTTTTGTGAGGCTGCACAAAAACGTACTAACACTTAATAATTTACTGTAAAACTATTAGGCCATCTCTGTCCCACAGCCACATTTGTTTAGTGCTTACAACAGATATATGTATGGGTGAACGAACAGGCACGGCAGGCAAAACCAGAGGAAGGCAATGGCAAACCACCTCTGTTAACAGTGCCAAGAAAACCGCTATGAAAATCATAGCGGTCGCTAGGATTCCAAGAATCGACGGAACAAGGTGGTGTTGATTGCCCTGACAAAAACACAGCGCAACCTATCGGATCTCAATCCATACGAAGAAGTGAGTGGTGGCCAGTCTTCTCCTTCCTGGTCAGTGCATCTGTCAACAATGCTTGGATGCTCTACAGACAGAGTCCTTCATATTATTTTCAGAAATTAGATTTATTAGAATTTACATGGAGCATTGTCAATGCATACCTTCTGAAGTTCTCAATCCGTTCAGATGCAAGTACGGAACATGCCAACCTCTGCAGAGAAAGAGAGTTCTGCCAGGCATTAGATTTGAACATATGGATCACACTATTGAAATATTCCAAAGCAGAGGAGTTGTGGACATTGTGACAAAAAAGTCTCAAGTCAGTGTGGAAAAAGTCAAGTTGCTCTACACGTTGACTGCTTTGTTACCTTCCAGAGCAAATGAACTGAAATAAACTTTGGTTTGTTTTACGAAGAGGGCATATTTCGGCTTCAATTGCACATGAAGTTTTTACAAGAGCCAAAAAATATATCGCTGGTAAAGTGTGTGATGCTGCTTCTGTTATCAAATTGAAAACAGAGGGTAAAAACGTTAGAGCTGACCTCACATCTCTTCACTTTCTCAATGTCGTTCAAAGCGTTGATCAAGGACACTTGTCAGTAAAGGAATGTAGCTTATATGTTCATATAAGAATCTTTCATTTTTGTGTATTCAACCGATCTTTGTCTCGTCGATCACTGTAAAGCACTCAAAGGAACCCACAGTAGGCTTATTATGTGACATCCATAGCACTGCATTGATCCGCTCGTGCACTTTATGAGTACTTCAATCACGAATAGGCCTCTATAATTTGGGTTCTAATATTGTATAAACCCATTTATATAGTTTTAGCTTAATAAACTTATGGCTGTGCTTTAACACAAATGTATCACTTACATCGGGAGAAATAAGTGGTTGGCAAACCATCTTGGTCATGACGTCAATATTTTGCAAAACGTTTACAGACTCCAAGATTCTACAATTGAATTGGCCAAAATAAGCAGACTGATGATGGCAGTAGACACGGGGGGGGGGCAGGTCGAACAGTTGCAGGGAAAGCGCTTAGCGACATCAACATCTCAGGTAATGAAACAATGCTTCAATTGTATTCTCAACTTTTGAATCCTTTTTTAACATCGGTCTTGAACGACATCCAATTTTCTTTTATCAGTAACTGGTCAGAATCATTCGCATTTACAGATAGCCAACCAAGTAAAAGTTTAAGGTAAGCTTATGCGTATACGGTCACTGTGTAAAAAGTGCGAATAAGCACCTCACATAAAAATGACTCAGCATTGTTATGTGACGTCATGCTAACGAACATGACATTCTTTTGTAACAGTGTGACACGAAATCAATAACAAGAATAAAATTCCCCCAAACTTGAAACCAATGCATAGATTAATAATAATTATTATGCACAGGTTTTGTTTACTGCTGGTAAATATCTGTGCCTATACTTTGCAGGGATTCCTCCAAATGTGGACAACAACACAGATGACGAAGAGTGTAGTGATGACGAGAACCATACAGCAAGAGACACGATAAATGAAGAAGGTTACAAATATCTTCTTGCTTTGATTAGATGACGATGAGTGTAGTGATGACAAGAACCATACAGCAAGAGACACGATAAATGAAGAAGGTTACAAATATCTTCTTGCTTTGATTAGATGACGATGAGTGTGCTTATGACGAAAACCGAACAGCAAGTGACATGATAAATTAAAGTCGAACATATCTTCTTCCTTCGAGTTTTTTAATTATAAGAATGAACGCGATATCACGCTGTATTGAATGGTTATAGGCCTAGAAACGTGTCAGATCTTGTACTGATGGGCCATATTAACGGTAATTATATGCTGCAGTTGCTTCATGACGGTGAGAAAACTTGTGTAGAGTATAGATGCTCCAAGTACTGTCATGTGAGGAAATTATATATATTATGTTAATCAGTTATACCGGGTAGGGAAACGTCAATCAACCTGTTGGCCCAGTCTTCTATGAACTTAGCTCTCTAGGTATTGGTTGGGCTGGTGTCTAGCATGCAACCTCAGCTATATTAGCCGGGTGTTGGCAAGATTCTGGAGCTCTTGACGGTTCAGCTCAGAAAGGTATTGTGTGATATATTATTGCTTTTCAATGTAAGTTATTATTAGGTGGTTGGGTTAATTGCGGTTGCAACATGTGTTGTAAATTCAGCTTGAACGAACTGCTCACAGAATAAGAAACCTTTAAAATATGGCACACTGAAAATGATGCTCAACGCTTGGTGAATACTAAACTGGTTACAGTTCTCCAAAATGATATGACATTGTATTGAAAGCTACCCACAGTCATTACAGACCACATCAACCCATTACTGTAATTTCACACAGAGAGGTTAATGACCTAGTAAGTTGCAGCACAGCTAGGTCGTTATTGTCTTAGTCACATGTTCTTATATTAAGCTGTTTATCTTCGTTAATTGAGGGATTAGCTGGTAACACAAATAACAATCTTTAATTGTCGTAGAGGTGGTTAACTTGCTCTGCTGCAAATGCATCAGTGGGAACAGGCATAGAAACTGTCGTCATTACATGTCTTGTAGACAAATGCTTGTCGTTGATATGGAAAGTAAAAAGCATCAAAAAGGCACTTTATATAATTTGGGAGTAAAGTTAGACTTCCTTTCAACAGTAAGCCTGCAGGATGTGTGGTTCAATCCAAGAGCTTGCACATGTGGTGGTGGTGCAGGCCCACCAATAAAGATCTTACAGTGCTGGTTCCTTTTGAAGTAATCACCATTAGCCACTGGGAAGTGTGTTCCTGCACAGAATAAGTAACTCTTGAGACATTACTTCTGCATGATCGCTTCAGATGGCGATGTTATGGAAGATTTGTTTTTGGATAGGGATGAACAACATTGCACAGACTCTTACTGCTTCTGACACTTCAACCCAGCAGCAGATCCAGACCAACTTCCAAATGAATAGCACCATACTTCACACGCCGTCCTCACGCGACCCCCGGTCGTAGAAGACCCGTTCCGTGGTGCATGCTAAAACATCGTCAGGGTAAAGGGTTGGGCTCCCTCCCTGCTCGATCAGCTACCGTGTGTGTGATACGTTTCCTGCATATAAAACTTGAATACAGGCTTCGACCAGCAAATATTACATATAATATCGCTCAATCACTCGGCGGACGATTCTTCGGCACCGCGCGGCCACGGTCGCCCCGAGTAGGTCTCCCATACGTGATATATAGCTCGCTTTCGGAGCAAGATACGGTGTCGTCTGTGATCCTCTAAATCTCCCTTCAACCGAAGGCGGATAGTTTCGACTGGTAGAGTCAGCAGGTAGATCTGCCTCGCGTGATTCACGGCCGCTTGAAGTGTTCGATCGGCGACGTGGTGTGAAACGTAATTATGCCCTCACTAAAATTAATAGCTGCCCCTTGTAACAGACTATTAGTACTTACTGTTGAGAGATTTGCTTAATGATCTTTAATGGCCGTAGAGGTGGTGAACCTGCTCGTATGCTAATGCATCAGTGTAAAGAGGCATAGAAACTGTCATCATTACATCATTTGTCATTAATATCATCAAGGCACTCTATATAATTTGGGGGTAAAGTTAGACATCCATCCTTTCAACAGTAAGTCTGAGGGATGTGTGGTGCAATCAAAAGAGCTTACACATGTGGTGGTGCAGGCCCACCAATAAAAACCTAGTGGCAGTCGAACTGTTTTAAAGACGAAATTTGTAGCCTACATGACAATGAATAGACAAATCCAAAGTTAAAGATGTTGCATTTGTTCGTGCTTCTAGGCCTATTTGCAGGTAAACTGAACAAGTTGTATGTATGTATACTATAGGAATATATAGATTCGTGGAAAGTGCATTGTGCAAGTGCCGTCGTCGCTTAGACAACCATTGTCCTTGATATAACAAGAACGGGAACTGTTTCGTCAGGAATTCTGCCTTGCTTTCGGGTCCCTTATTGGTCTTTCGCAAGCAGATACTTGACAATGTTTACTACAAAAATCATTTGCTTGAAATGGCGATGCAACAACAAATTTCACTTTTGGTAAGTTTTGTAGAACCATATTTGCACCATCTGTTATGCAAATTAAGATGACACTTAGCTAAAATTTGGGAGGAATGTCAAGTTAACATTCAGCTGCTGAATTTAATAGACTTAAGCTTCTGGTGTGAAACGTAATTATGCCCTCACTAAAATTAAAAGCTGCCCCTTGTAACAGACTATTGGTGGTTGGACATAATGCATAGAGTCTGGAAGAGTTAATTCTTTTTTTTAATAATTTGGTTGCATTCTAAATAGCCCGTCGTCTGTTCTAAGCATGAGGAAAGAATTTGGTTGCATTCTAAATATCATGTCGTCTGTTCTAAGCATGAGGAAAGATCATTGTTTGGTCATGCTAGAACCATCATGAAATACAGGAGAGAAAAATGCCTGAGAAAACCTGAGAACATGACGAATAAGGAAGACGTGGGCAAAGTGCATAGCTACATCGATAAAATGCATGAGAAATTGCGAGGCTAAGCGACGGTTATGCCTTCTGGTCATCGTCTGATTACTTACTGTTCAGGGATTTGCTGGCAACACAAATAACGATCTTTGCGATCTTTAATGGTTGTACATGTTGAGAACCTGCTCAGCTGCTAATGCATCAGTGGGAAGAGGCATACAAACTGTTGTCATTACATGTCTCTTAGACAAATGCTAGTCATTAATATCAACAAGGCATTCTAAATAGCATGTCGTCTGTTTTAAGCATAAAGAGAGATCTTTGTTTGGCCATGCTACAACTATTACAAAAGAGAAAAATGCCTGAGAAAACCCGAAAGTATGTCGAATCAGGATGAAGTAGGCAACGTGCATTGTTACATCGACAAGGAAATTGCGAGGCTCAGCGACAGTTATGTTTTCTGGCCATCGTCTGAGTACTTACTGTTGAGAGATTTGCTTAACGATCTTTACTGGTCGTAGAGGTGGTGAACCTGCTCGGCTGCTAATGCATCAGTGGGAAGAGGCATAGAAACTGTTGTCATTACATGTCTCTTAGACAAATGCTAGTCATTAATATCAACAAGGCACTCTGTATAATTTGGGGGTAAAGTTAGACATCTTTTCAACACTAAGCCTGAGGGATATGTGGTGCAATCAAAAGAGCTTACACATGTGGTGGTGCAGACCCACCAATAAAGACCTTACAAAGCTGGGCCCTTTTGAAGAAATCAAAATTAGTCATTGGGGAAGTGTGTTCCAGCATAGAATAAGTAACTCTGAGACATTACTTCTGCATTTGTCAAAAACGGTTCACTTGATTCTGGCATGATCTTTTATGGCTATTTCTAACACTGTACTTTCCAGAGTATTTACGGTGTCTGTCTTCAGTTATATAGTAGTGAATGTCAAACAAAGCACCATTTTCTTCCACAACTAGTGCATACCATTTCACAGCCCGTTTTGCTGATCGAAATAAGGAAAGAGGATACGGGCGAAGAGCAGCTTACACAGGAGGAAGCCGCTCACTGGTGGTTGGTTTGATACGGTCGTTGAAGCCACGGAAAGACTGTGCCGCCGTAAAACCGATTAAGGCACCGGAAGACCGTTGTGTCTTAATCCAAGTTTCGGATTAACACTGGGCCATATTTTAGTGAAATAAGCCGACATGAAAAAGAGCATGGGTATCCGTGCAGGAGACAAGGTCATGGAAAATGAGGCCAATGCCTTTCTGAGCCTCTATCGCAGCGAATGGACGGCAAGATATCGTCTGCATCGTTAACCTCGTGGAAGCTCAAACGTTATAACAACCCCGATATCCTGCCACTGACAGCCGACCTCATGAAGCTCAAGAAATATCATTAAAAGGCAATGATTGAATTTACCAATGAACTGAAGACCGCTGTGTGCTACTCCAACTGTTGGGTTAACACTA
Organism: Lumbricus rubellus; assembly: GCA_945859605.1. NCBI lineage: Eukaryota > Metazoa > Annelida > Clitellata > Crassiclitellata > Lumbricidae > Lumbricus > Lumbricus rubellus. The sequence goes on from OX243825.1 coordinate 28,799,295, forward strand.
GGCCATACATTGGTCAAATGTGCAGATATGAAGAAAGGCATGGGCATTCGTACTGGAGATAAGGTCATGGAAGCCCATGCCTTTCTGAGCCTGCACCGAAGCGAATGAACGAGCAAAAGATCGTCTATAAATCGTTGAAATCACCACATTATGACAACCCAGATATCTTGCCATTGACCGCCAAGCAGAAGAAATACCATTAAAAGACAATGATTGAATTTATCAGAGGCCTGAAGAGGCAACCAAACTACACCAATTGGAGACGGCTCTCTGACATCGTGTATTTTTGCGCAGTTATTTTTAACAAGCACAGAGAAGGAGAAACTGCCAAGATGCCTCTAAGTGTATTAAATCAAACAAGAGGGCCGAGGTCACAGACCATAGATTCTGATGAAGACGACATTCACATGTCAGTTGAGGCGGTGTTAGGCGAGGGCAATCTGGGTGCAGTATCGCAAAACGGACTGACTGGAAACTCCCTGGCAATCTCCATAGCCTTATCACAAAACAAGAGACAACATAACATGACAAATGTGTGGCCTGCTTCTTTAGCGAGAAGCTTCGGAAAGGTAAGCTTAACCGGCATCTGAAAAAGATGCATAGCAGCGAGCCAGAAGTTGCTAAGCTTATGGCGCTCGCGTCAAAAAAGACAGGGATTCATCGAACTCGGTCACAGAGGCAACTCTGCGGTGCTCAGTGTCAGCAAAGGATCACTGATAGTGCGGCAAAGGCCTTCGAAGCAAGTTCACAGTTCTTAAGAATATTTGAAGTGCAAGCACTGCCTGTTCATGATTATCACACACGACTAATGGAGACATACGGCCAGTTGTCCATGGAGAATTTCATCAAATGTCTCTACATTTGATGACACTACGAGTCGAAGCTCAGTCACAGTTGCATCGCAAAATCTCCTGGAAGTCTTCCACGTCATAATCGTCATTATACACACACATGCATGTACATGTGCACGCGCGCACGCACGCACTTACTCACACTTTTCGTGCGTGCGTTTGTGTGTTAAAAATACACAAAAGCGCACTGCTTTCACTCACGCACAACACCTGTGACTATTTACCTCTTTTGCGTGCACTTCTCTTAACAGCAAACACTACTAAAACGAAGAGCAGACAACGACGGACAGAGGCGTCACTGTCGACGAACGGGCGGCGACGGCCGCTGCCGCAGAGGCGCTGTCGTCGGACTGCGTTCCGTCGACGTCCGCGGCAGCCTACTACCACGCAGCCAGCGCCTCGCCTCAAAGAAACATATGGATTATAGCCTGATATATAGGTACAGCGATACCGATTACATATTACATATACATATTAATATTACATACTACATATATTATATTACATATTACATATTATTATATTGTAAATGTTGCAGCTGTTGTTGTGTGTTGTCATAGGTCTGGTTTGATAACCGTCGTAAGAAGTTTCGGAAAACAAGACTTAGTAATACTTGGGGTCTTAGCACCATGGCAGAATATGGGTTGTACGGTGCGGTAGTGAAGCATGCGCTTCCTGTACCAGCATGTATAAAAGACGCACCATGGCTTCTTAGTGAGTTATTCACCTCTCTGTCTGTCTTTTTCTCTATCCAGAGGCGGATCCAGGGGGAGGGGGCAATCCGGCCATGCCCCCCATTAAAATGCACATGAGTTGCGTTAATTTCTTAGTGAACCACACCAGTTCTTCATTTAGTTTTATTCCTGCCTCAGTGTTGTTTAGACCAGGGGTTCTCAACACTAGTGTGTCGCGAAGCGACCGGAGGTGTGTCGCGTAAAAGTGGTGTGTCGCTGGTGTGTCGCGAAGAATTGGTGTGTCGCGACACACCAATTCTCACAGCATACAACCGTCGTTCTTGCATTACACTGACTTGTTCACTTTAGCAGTTTGGCGTGGACAAGCGCAGATGTATACAACAGCGTCTACTTTCCGGAGGAAGCTGCGTATTTCATGGAAAATCGACCGAGTGCGTATGAGGTGGCAAGCTACCTGGACGAAGTGACTGATCCGAGTATTTGGACTCCGCCAATGGTGGAAGAGGAATTGTACTTTGCGGACGATGAGGAAGACAATTCAGAAAGGAGATGGGATTCTATGTTCGTTAATTTGGACGATGCAGAGTATCTTAATCATGATGTAGATGATTTTAAAAAAGAAAATAATATTAAAAAATTAAAACAGTTTGTATCGTTTATATCTCGAAATGTGAGGACACTACGAGAAGAAGCTCGGTCACAGTTGCATCGCGAAATCTCCTGGAAGGGTCGGTCAGTCACTAAAGAATTCCGGGAAGATATTATGAATCGAATGCGCTTTGACCACCAGACACGACGGGCCAGCTATGACAGTCTCATCATGCGCTTCGGAAGTGCACTGTACCATAGACATGGCCCACAACAGGTGCATAACATTTCACAGCAGATGCATCACCTGGCCAGTTTGCTGATCGAAGTAACGAAAGAGGACACGGCCGAACAGAAGCTTACACTGGAGCGGCTTCTCACTGGTGGTCGGTTTGATACGGTCGTTGAAGCCACGGAAAGACTGCGCCACCATAAAACCGATAAGGCCACCGGAAGACCATTGTGCCTTAATCCAAGTTTCGGATTAACACTGGACCATATTTACTTGCCATGCGCTTGAGCCGAGGGCAGAAGAGACCCCATCATCCCGCATCCAATCACAGGGAAGGAAATCAAAATGAACGGGGTAGTTTGAAGATTTTGAAAACAAGTTAAACAGACGGCTTAAGACTTACATTCTTAAACGATTTGGAACAGTTTATGTTTGAAACAACGCCACGAGAGTTAATCCATCGGGTAAGTGCAATGTCACTCTAGCCTTTTCCGAAATTTTCTGAACTACGCATTGCGTGTATCTGAGACTGTTATTTGCGTCAAGTTAGTGTTATGTTGACATTGACCCACAACAGATTGTTCCGTATGGATTCCGGCGGGTATTCCTATAAGCTACTGCAAGTTACATTCGGCATTGAAAGCCTGTTAGGAAAAAAATAAAGTAAATCTGACAGATTTGTCGGTCACAGTTGCATCGCGAAATCTCCTGGAAGGGTCAGTAAGGAGCGACCTAACAACAGTCACACTTGCTTATAATTTTTTAATGCTTTTAAATGCTTCCTTACTATGATGATACTGTGATAAAAGTCTGCATACATGCCTTTACGATATGCAATTCTACTTTCAGGAATGTGAGTAAAGTGGACTGTATATGAGATGTGCATTATTCGAATAGAACTTGCTGTGTTCTTTGAGTCTAAAACAGTACCCAGCAATGCTGAGATTGAAATAGTCATTGAAAGATATCCGGATTTAGAAATGCAGTTGTCATGGAAAAAATATCCGAATTTTAAAATGCGCACCATTCCTCAAATTAAATCTCGTGCATGGAATCTGATAAAGAAACTAAAATAGAATTATTAGTGAATATGTCTCTAGGATATTCCACTCAGGTAGGCTTACGCCTAATGTGCATTCGAGTGTGCAGAGCCTAAAATAAAAGTATGCTTGAGCATTTATGCTGCACTAAATCACAGAAGCACAGTCGGTGGCATTCATGTGAACGATTTGGAGGAGGGGAATGCCATGTTAGCAACGTCTACAGATCGCATGTGGGGAGATATACACTTCTATGAGGAATATTCGAGTGACGAGGGTCCTATCGACCTATGGCATTCCTTGCTCTTCTCCAAACACTCTGTGACGTGGCCCAACACATGTTTGTACCTCAGCAAGATTGAAGCATGTCTTTGACGCCAGGCGATGACGTAGTACAACTGGATGCCGCAAGAACAGGACCTACAGTCGCTCATATTCACGGAAGATCCTACACCACTGCCGAATGAAGAAAGGCATGGGCATTCGTACTCGGGGATAAGGTCATGGAAAACGAAGTCAATGGCTTTCTGAGCCTGCGCCGAAGCGAATGGACGAACAAGATATCGTCTGCTTCGTTGAAATCAACAACGGTCGACGCCGACGCGAAAGAGGCGGGAAAAAAACAAACGAGCTTCGAAAAGAGACCGTTTGGAGAACGTCGACCACGCGGTAACTGCCCAACAAAATCCGTTTGGGGAGGGATCATTTGAGTGGCGTTCTGCAAGTGCCGGAGTCGTTGCCGACCATTAAAAGGCAACGATTGAACGTCGACCATGCGGTAACTGCCAACAAAATCCGTTTGGGGTTGAATCATTTGAGTGGCGTTCTGCAAGTGCCGGAGTCGTTGCAGACCATTAAAAGGCAACGATTGAACGTCGACCATGCGGTAACTGCCAACAAAATCCGTTTGGGGTTGAATCATTTGAGTGGCGTTCTGCAAGTGCCGGAGTCGTTGCAGACCATTAAAAGGCAACGATTAAACGTCAACCATGCGGTAACTGCCAACAAAATCAGTTTGGGGTTGGATCATTTGAGTGGCGTTCTGCAAGTGCCGGAGTCGTTGCAGACCATTAAAAGGCAACGATTGAACGTCGACCATGCGGTAACTGCCAACAAAATCCGTTTGGGGTTGAATCATTTGAGTGGCGTTCTGCAAGTGCCGGAGTCGTTGCCGACCATTAAAAGGCAACGATTGAACGTCAACCATGCGGTAACTGCCAACAAAATCCGTTTGGGGTTGAATCATTTGAGTGGCGTTCTGCAAGTGCCGGAGTCGATGCCGACCATTAAAAGGCAACGATTGAACGTCGACCATGCGGTAACTGCCAACAAAATCCGTTTGGGGTTGGATCATTTGAGTGGCGTTCTGCAAGTGCCGGAGTCGTTGCAGACCATTAAAAGGCAACGATTGAACGTCGACCATACGGTAACTGCCAACAAAATCCGTTTGAGGTTGGATCATTTGAGTGGCGTTCTGCAAATTGAATTTAAAATTAAACAACTTCTGTCTATAAGAACCTTTTTGGTGCTCCGACCAAAACTAAATGGATAGCGAACATAATATTCAAGAGGTAAAATTTAAGGAACAGTTGCTTGTAATGTACAATGCCGATAAGAAAACAGTTTTGATTCCGAAGGAAACGTACTTCAGCTTGATTGATGAGCTGAAAGAAGCGATGAAAGTTACAGCAACAAAGACCAACAAACAGTACTACATCCTAAAACGGTTAGTAACTTCTGATTACTGTATGACATAGGCGAGAACACAGGACAAAAGGGACTTTCGCCCCAGTACTCCCCAAGGTTCTGGGCCGTATTGACAAACATAATTTTTTTTAAATTACCTGACCCTACTAAAGTCTGTCTGAATTGTTAGTTAAGGTAACTAATTAGTACTAGCAAGTATTTTTAAACAGAGCTAATGGATTGAAGTCAGTCCCAGTAATACGGACAAATCCGCTTTAGACGTTCCCCTAGTCATCTCCTCTGAACTTCTCCCACCAAATGATACTAATTTTGCGTTATTCGCTGTGCTTTTAAAACTTGCCACACATATCACATTTGCTCTTTGGGATTGTCATAATTTCTTGAGGCAGGCGCTGACAGAAAGCTACACCCACTTTGTTATGTGATTGCTTTTATATTAACACATTTTTTTTCTTTCTCTACAGATTCAAAATACTACAATGTGGCGACGTTGAAAAACTGATAAAAAATCAACATGACTCAGCACAAGAACCGGTCTATTATGCACACATGGACGATGTGTATGACATCAAACGTGTTCACATCAGCACAGGGCAACAACGATTATGTTCATTTGGGTTTCAGGCAATCTGTCACATTTTCAGCTTCAGATTTCAGGGATTTTACAAAATCCCTGTTTTTTCAGGGATTGTGTAAAGTGTCCGAGTGAATTGGGGATTTTACAAATTGCCTAAAAATTTCAGGCATTTTACAAAATCCCTGATTTTACACATTGCCTGTAACATATATATAATAATAACAAATCTGTGGACTTCGCATTACCTTTTCTTAAACACTATTGTCTGACGGTCGGCCAGTAGTAGGGCCGTGTTGAACAGATCGCTTTGCCATACCGGCGCATTGAGAGTGAGAGGTTGAATCCAATTCAGCGCACGTTGCGCGAGGGTGGAAGTTTACTGCACGGGTGTTGTTCCAATTCACGATCAGAGTGCTCGGATTCTTTACCACCGTTGCTAGTTGGCCGAGAACAAGCGGCCGCGCGTGGTGTGAAACGTAATTATGCCCTCACTAAAATTAAAAGCTGCCCCTTGTAACTGACTATTGGTGTTTGGACAAAATGCATAGAGTCTGGAAGAGGTAATTGTTTTATTTTATTTGGTTGCATTCTAAATAGCATGTTGTCTGTTTTAAGCATTGAGGAAAGATCATTGTTTGGTCATGCTAGAACCATCATAAAAGACAGGAGAGAAAAATGCCTGAGAAAACCTGAGAATATGCCGCATAACGAAGAATTGGGCGAAGTGCATTGTTACATCAATAAAGAAATTGCCAGGCTAAGCGATGGTTATGCCTTCTGGTCATCGTCTGAGTACTTACTGTTGAGGGATTTGCTGGCAACACAAATAACGATCTTTAATGGCTGTGCAGGCAAACATCTTGGAAAGTGGAAATGAGATGGCAGAGGCTCTTCCTCATACGAACCATACGCTGGCGTGCTGCGAGGACTGGGTCCTCATTGATTGATTGATTGGGTTTAACGGCACTTCAGCACAGAATTGGCTATTTTGTGCCTTAACATGGGGTCTTGCGCTAGGTGTTATGCTATAATGACCACCAGCGCGGGTTCCGTGTGGGACATGGGCTACGAGGGACGATAGATAGCCTGTGCTACCGCGGGAGACCAGGCTGCCAATCTTCTTTGGACAAGAGGAAATTAAGAGCTCAGTGCCTTATGGACCTGACCCGATTACACGGGCAGACGCGGCGTGGTAACTGTTCAATCATTATATAAAGCAACGCCGATCTGTAAGCGCTACGAAGAAGACAAAGGGCCTTGCCGTACTGAACATCAACTTCTACTCGTGAATTTCTCCAAATTCTTTCTGGAGTTGCTAACCGAGCCAAGAAATTAAGGTAAGAATGAAGCACCTATATTAATTGCTCTGGTGCTCCAGTTTTGCAACTCCAACAACCAGGTATTTATACTGCCCGTAAAATCACAGCTGGCTCGAATGAGTGATCTTCTGAATCATATTCTTTCTCTCTTGTCCCAACTCCTATGCCATGGCTAGCAGCAAGGCAAACAAAGCTACATATGCATCCGATTTAGGAACCACAGATGCAAATAGTGAACAAGATCAATCGACTAAAAGTCACAGATATAGATCACCGCCGTACTCACCAGCTTCTAAAAAGAGACTGCGTACAAAGATCAACCAAATTAACTCGTGGCACATGCCTGTAGGTATAATCTGTTTATGAAAACTAATTTAGAATTCACAGACATTGGTCATTGATACTGAAACAGGTAGTGTTTATGGATGATAGACAAAACTACCTACTAACCTACATTCCAGGCCATTAACTCGAGTCCTGGTCGTCAAATACCGACATCTGCAACGAGTTGACGATGTAATCGTGTGCAGTGGATAATGAATCACTTGTATTTCAAATCAAAGTAAGACTCAATAACATGAATCATGGGAAGTGCTCGGTGAGGAAGAGGTTGAGTGATGCACTGGAGTCATCATTGTCTTCCTTGTCAACTACCACTAAAAAGTCATGCCTTCAAGACCGATATAGATGCCGTCAGCTGGCAACCACCAGTACCTGCAGATGAAGACCTTCGAGTGAAGCAATGCGCATTGAACACTTTAGTACTGTCAGTTGATCCGGAAAAAGAACGATAGTATATCTAATGACACTACTATTTACAACGTTCAGTGACCGTGATAGATTGCACCGCAAGGAAGCAAGACATCGACCATTATATCGGACGAGTGCTTCGTTGAAAAACTGTCGGCGGAGTTTCCGCATTGGCCGGCCGAACTTCTACAGGGCATCTACGAAGGATGCATACCGAGAGCACTTTCTCCGGGGATGCCTTCTCCTGAAGTCATCTGGATCGATGAATGAAAGAGGCTGGGACCTTCCCTGTCTTATCACGGACTTTGAGACCAGGAAACTGAAAAGGTCGCTTATTTGCGAGGCTGTTATGGGTTTATGCTTTTGTTCCGATAGCTGTGATCGGGGTGTAAATTTCGTAACCGTTAATTTTATGATAATCCAGCTGGTGTTTTAGTTCAAGTGAATGTCTAACGTGTATAAGCCTAGAAAAATATTTTTAGTGGCGTGCACAATGACATTCAAGAAGAGTCAGTAGTGGTTAAACTGACAGTATGCGCACAATCTAGTGGTCACGTGATGGCGCAATCAGGTCAAGTGGTGACGCAATCAAAATTAGCAGTGCACATAGGTAAAGTGATATGTGTCTGCAAGTGGTGACATAATCAAGTGGATGGCATAATGAGGTCATTGTTATTGCATAATCAGATGGTGGTTCTTACCTAATCATGATTATTACATAATGAGGTCATCTTCCAGTATGCATACATTTCTACCTTCATAAACATTCCCACCGCAGCAATGCACTGCTAATAGAGTCTCGTCTATTGCTTGGTATTGCATACAGACACAAATATCACTTAACCTATGTAAACTATTTAGACTACTCCTGTCTATATTTCTCTGATCGATTGCTCACTGCACTTTGGTCATATGTAGATCTTTTTCTCATATTACTAATATATCTACAAGCATTCTCTGTGACGATACCAACTAACTGGAATACCCTCCTAGCAACTCTCCTTTCGCTTCATCGTGATTTTTTTCATAGTCTTCTCGAGATTTTTCTTTTTAATCAATACTGATTTGGGAATGTATCTGAGTAGAATGTGAACGGAGCTCTATATACATTTAAGATAGCTGAAGATGTGTGCAAATGAAAACATATTGGTTTATTGGTTTTAACATTTTGCTTATAAAATTCTTGTATTTTGATTTCGTTTGTTAGGTCCAAGTGAGAAAGTACGAGCGGCGGTGCGCCACTGAACAGTGGTGTTCGAGTACGCGAAATCGACAGACGTAATGTTTAATTGACTCTTATGTTGACATAAATCAACGGTCTTGTTCATGTTTTCTTTTTTGTTTGCATGCGAATTCGCCCATTTTTTTTCTCACTGCCCAGACGCAGCAGGTTTTTTTTTGGCACCAATGACAAAGCCTATTAAATAATTATATTACAAACTGTCAATGACGAGTATGCGTTATTGTGCAGGCAGCCTTGATCGTTCCATTACGTGTTTGTTTAATTAGTTAGTTATTCCGATTACCCATTTTGGTAATGCACATACTAACACTCGTCTATTTTCTGTACAATGTACTGTATCCCAATGTTGGAAATCTCTCCCTACATATATTCATTCCCAAACTAACATCAGCCTATTTAAGAATAAACTTCGAAATTATCTGCTTAAAACACCCTGATATTTAATAGTAACGGTTTCTGCTCAGTTGTTTCGCATAGCCCTTGTTTTTCTTTTGTTTTACCTACAATTTGTCAACTTTAGCTGCAGTTTACTACTACTTATTAATCATTTCTTCCTCTCTACTGATGATGCTTATATTCCTGCAATTGGATGGATATTGTTCTATAATAATAATTTCAAAAATTTTATTTGCATGAACTCTGAATTGTAATTCTTATACATTCACACTGATGTTGTTATATACATTGCAGAAGACAAGTTTACCATGCTCATCAATTTGGGCAACTGCTCATTCGCTGATGCCATGCAAATCACATGGATCGCAGCAAAGCTAGGTTGCAGATGTGATTGGAGATCTATGTATCGCAAGACGAAAGTGTGGAAGCCATATTAGACAAATTGAACTTCCAATGTTTCGTGCGTGGAGGACCATTCGAGCCGCAAGAGGAGGAATCAACCACTGAAGAAGATTCGGAAGAAATCGATGCGGAAGAAAATCCATCGGAAAACAAATAGGTCTAGAAGACTAGTATTCTATAAGTCATAATAAGAATATTATATTTAGCAATTTCGCAACCGCAAAAAAAATTCAGCATTATATATATATATATATATATATATATATATGCCGCATTCTCGGCATTGGCAAATCTAAGTGGCTTGGTAACACATGAACAGTGAACATGGACACATGACGTTGCAGGTAAAGACTTCGGCTTGATTCATTACGACCGTAGGAGTCGTTTCTGGACACTTACAACTCTTGTCGGTAGGTGGGCAACGACGGATTACGGTTGGAGGGGATCCCATCTAAATGTTTTGTCTGGACATACGCATTCATTAAAATAAGCGTCCGTACTTTGTATCACGAGCAGCAGCAAGAGCAGCAGCGCGTCTGTGTCTGACGTCAGGTGCTATGCAATTGAAACGCTTATTCTTCTGTTTAGACAATCCGTTGTCTTCTTTTAATATAATATTATGCACTTTATTATATATTAAAATTTGCTTCAGAAGGCGATGTATTGGAAGATTTTTGGGAGGATTTCGACGAAGAACAATGCACATGTACTGCTCTTTACACTTTAATCCAGCGACAGAAGCAGACCATCTTCCAAACGAATTGCACCATACTTCAAACGCAACTGATGTTGAACATGATCAGGACGTATTCATATCCAATGTCAATGACGGGGACAATTTTCATTGGAAAAGGAAATGGAAATAAGTTACGAAGAAACAACTGACAACGTTGCTCCTGTTTTGCCTGTTGCAAAGGGAGTTGCAGGCAACGTGTTTAAAGGTGACTTTCCTGTGACTGATTATCACCGAATGCCCGGTACAAATCAATTTGGTTGCTTGTGAAGATGCACTCAATGTTGCCTGTGAGACTGCTGCATTTCCAGTTGAAATTCACCAAGATGCAGAAGTATCTCCAGGGGTGCCTCCAAGCTTTACAAGTATACTTTACTCATTCAAAGATTACATGTCCAAGCATCGAAGCTGGTAGGAAGACAAGGCCTGAAATGTATGCTCTGGATATTCGTCTGTTCCGTGTCCAATATGTGGACATTCTACACAATGGGCGTCACGTCATTTGCAAACTGTACATAAAAAAGGCAAGTTGGAAGCAACAATTTCGCTTAATAACGTTGATGGGTATAGGAGGAGAAAGGGGAATAGCAACCCTAAACCCAAATTTGCTTGCCCCTGGCCTGGGTGTATTAGGTGTATTAGGTTTGTAGTGTGCGTTGCAGATCACGTTAGAAGATTCCATAAAGAGTCCGTACGGATTTGGGGGAAATATGAGCACCAGAGATTAGACGTTTCTAAATGAGTAACTGACAAAGTCACTTCTGTTTTGCCTGTTGCAAAGGGGTTTGCTGACAACGTTTTGATAATTGACTTTCCTGTCGCCCAAATTATTACTGATTCTGTTGTGCAAAACCATTCAGTTCCTTGTGAAGCTGCACTCAATGTTGCCTGTGAGACTGCTGCATTACCAGCTGAAATTCATCAAAATGCAGTAGCATCTCCAGGGGTGCCTCCAAATTTCACAACAATACTTTCCTCTTTCAAAGAGTACATGTCTAGCATTGAGGCTGGCAGGAAGGCAAGGCCTGAAATGTATGTCCTGGGTGTGCAGCAAGTAATGGAGTCTGCTGGAATTGAATTTGCCAGACTCACAAGATTGTGTATGAGGAAACATTTCTATGAACCTCTTCAGCACAAAATCAAATCAAAAGAGGGCTTGAAGTTCAGTACCAAAGACTGTACGAAAAAGCTTAAATTTCTGGAATACTTCAGTAATTATCTTACCAGTGATTACTGCGCAGGATGAGTTATATAGAGAGTTGGGTAAGCGAGACAAAGAAACTGTGACAAGCACTTCCAGGGTGGCAACAGTCGCTGTGTGGTCCATGTACTGCAGAGGAACTGAACAGGTAGGTACTGGATGGGCAAGAACCAGTCACAAGGGATGACATTACTAAGTACAGACAGTCGCAACACTATTGTGGCTACACAAATACTGTGAGAGACGTGTATGCAACTGGACAGTACGCCCTCTGCTGCTGACTTTTTTACGCTCTTGTAACCACCCACCTTTGCTATTTGTAACAAATGCTCATCGATCAGGAGTTGTGTCTAATTTTACAACTATCGATTATGAACAAAACTGCCACTACTCAAGGGACAAGAAATATTGTTGTAGAAGCAGAAGATTCTGTGATGCTTGCAAGCTACATGAGCATGCACAAGAATTCGAGTACGGAAAACATAGCTCCATTTGTGTTCATTCCTTACACTGGAATGCAGCTGTCTGCCTCTAACATAGGCAGTGCGCTGAGAAGTGCTTTTGTTAAAAGTGGATATAATGAAACAGTTTCTTGCTCAAAGTTAAGGAAAACGGCAGATAAGGAAATATGCACCAATTGGTTGTGTCATGTTAAAGCGGTCTCATAAATATTACACGCAGATTCAAATGCAGATGGCAATTACTAACAGGCAGTGGTGGGATGTTTTTGTGTTTAGCAAGTGTGGCTGTCTTCTGGAAAGAGTAACGTTTGACCAATCATAGCTGGAAACTTGTTTGTTTCAATTCCTTTTGCTTTGCCCACCATGGTGACTTCTAGCAAGGTACAAATATCATTAAGAAATATTGGGGAAAAGCACCAAAGAAAACAGCATCAATAGCGACTCAGACTGAGATAACCTGGATTAAACAAATTACCCCTCTCAAACTTCATCAGACCACCTATAAAACTACTGAAATCTCCACAGATGGAATTGATAATCTCAACATGATGCCACCCCCAAGTCCTGTTTATCCTAGTGGAAAAACAATGCCGAAAACTTCTGATTCTAACTCTAAGTCTGGCAAAGAAGAAAATAGCCTCTCAAACTTACCTGCACGTAAAATGGGCTCTGGAAAGAAATCTACGCCTAACAGAGTCCCAAAAGAATCTGAAGACCCAATCCAGACCTACAATAAGTATGGTATCCTGGATCTTTGTCTCGTCGATCTACTGTAAAGCACTCACAGGAACCCACGGTATCTGGCGAGTCGATATGGTGGAGCGTTTGTGGGTGGCAGTAGAGTTCTGCGGGGAAGCAAACATTCTTTGTTCCTCTGTCGTCAGACAGCATCACACAGCATCGACGGACAGGTACTCTATCCTCGTCCTCACCATCACCCTCGAGTGCAAGACTACAGCCGACGACTGTTCCTGGCGACCTTCGAGAAGACGCTGGACTATTGCGTGGTGTGTCGCCAAATTTGGTTGCAAGTTTAGGCGTGTGGCACGGGCAGAAAGGTTGAGAACCTCTGCTCCCCTTGTCGACATTGCCACATTGGCACACTTTAGAATACGTTGGCACGTACGTAAATGTGACGTGCTGTTCAGTCGTAGATATTCTATATTCGAGGTGTTTTAACCCTTTAAAGGGCAGTGGCCTCCTATTTGCCACCAACAGGTGGGTACCCCTAATGGGCTTAGAAATCATAATTGCCACATATCATATTCTTTTTATTTCACCAGGTGTTAGTTACAATTACCCCCCAGACAATCACCCCCATGAATGCATACATACATACGTGCATACATACATAGATACATAAATACACACATACATTTATACGCATACATATCTGCACGAATACACGCATGTTAGACAATTGTTCATCAAATGTATGCATTTATGCATGTATGTATGTATGTATGTATGTATGTATGTATGTATGTATGTATGTATGTATGTATGTATGTATGTATGAATGCAATACTATGCATGCATGCATGCATGTATGTATGTATGTATGTGTATATGAATGCATGCATATTATGTATGACGCTATGTGTCCATGTGTATATATAAATATGCGTGGCTGTATGAATGTATCCATGTGTTATATGTTATATGAATGTATGCATGTACATAATTATGCATACATACGTATGTATTTCTGTGTATTTATACATGTATGTATGTTCGAACGTCCATACAGACATACATGCATACATCCATACATGGCATATCATTACATGCATATTTACATAGGCCCTACATACGTGTCTACATACATACATACATACACACATCTATGCTGCATGCGGCATTGAGTATAGACACATACATGTAATATACATACATGCATACATACATACATACATGCGTACATACATACATACATACATACAAAGAAACTTACATACACACATACATATGTACATGCATACATGCATACACGCATGCACATATACTTAGATACATACATATTTCTGTATACTATTACTATTCATACATACATACATACATTCAGCATGTGGGGTAATTGTTCGGGAGTGGGTAAATGTCCGGGGGGTAATTGTCCTGGGGTGGGGGTAATTCTCCTGTCCCATGTGCACATAAACATTAGCCAGTCATAGCCTTTCACATTGGACTCCTAATGGGCAGTGGTCGTAATTTTGCCACATGTTGTCTGCAACGAACGGGCAGTGGTCGTATTTTTGCCACGTGTTGTCTGCAACGAACGGGCAGTGGTCGTATTTTTGCCACGTGTTGTGTGCAACGAACGGGCAGTGGCATTCAAACTGCCACTGTTTACTAAATTACAGATATTGAAATTACAAGGATGCTGCCTTCTTCTGGTCATTTTTCTGCAATTTATTGTGTTTTTACATTTGTTATAAGTGTGCTGGGCGCTTATGCCCTTTAAAGGGTTAATTGTTCTTGGTTTTCTATTCAACTTTAGCACATGCACAAGGCGGGAGAAGCGACAAACGCGATCAAGGCTCTCAACATGAAGCTTCTGGACCGCAGCCGAATAGTTGTAGAGGTAAGGACAGTTGGCCTGTAGCCCACGCTGAACAGACACCCGACGTCAGGTGCTATGCATTTTAAACGCTTATCCTTCTGTTTAGACAATCCGTTGTCTTCTTTTAACATAAAATTATGCACTTTATTATATTAAAATTTGCTTTAGATGGCGATGTATTGGAAGATTTTTGGGAGGATTTTGACGAAGAACAATGCACAGACGAGTACTGCTCTTTACACTTTCATCCAGCGACAGAAGCAGACCAACTTCCAAATGAAATCCAGAATAATTCAAACACAACTGATGTTGAACAAGATCAGGACGTATTCACATCCAATGTCAATGACGGGGACATTTTCATTGGAATAGGAAATGGCAATAAGTTTCTGAAGGAATAACTGACAACGTTGCTCCTGTTTTGCCTGTTGCAAAGGGAGTTGCAGGCCACGTGTTTATAAGTGATTTTCCTGTGACTCTGATTATTACCGAATGCCCGGTACAAATCAATTTGGTTGCTTGTGAAGTTGCACTCAATGTTGCCTGTGAGACTGCTGCATTACCAGTTGAAAATCACCAAGATGCAGAAGTATCTCCAGCGGTGCCTCCAAGCTTTACAAGTATACTTTCCTCATTCAAAGATTACATGTCCGGCATAGAAGCTGGTAGGAAGGCAAGGCCTGAAATGTATGCTGTGGATACTCGTCTGTTCCGTGTCCAATATGTGGACATTCTACACAATGGGCGTCACGTCATTTGCAAACTGTACATAAAAAAGGCAAGTTGGAAGCAACAATTTTGCTTAATAACGTTGATGGGTATAGGAGGAGAAAGAGGAATAGCAACCCTAAACCCAAATTTGCTTGCCCCTGGCCTGGGTGTATTAGGTGTATTAGGTTTGTAGTGTGCGTTGCAGATCACGTTAGAAGATTCCATAAAGAGTCCGTACGGATTTTGGGGAAATATGAGCACCAGAGATTAGACGTTTCTAAAGGAGTAACTGACAACTGCCTGTGGCAAAGGGGTTTGCTGACAACGTTTTGATAAGTGACTTTCCTGTCGCCCAAATGATTACTGATTCTGTTGTGCAAAACCGACAGTGCAGTGAAAGCTATGTTAACGAAAATTTATGTCGGGAACCTATCGCTCAGAACAGATCGTCGGCAGCACGGCGCCGTCGCACAATGCGAAGTCGTTCACGAGCGCGGATGCGGTTTTGTCTTCATGGACAGCGAGGATGCTAGACAGGCCATCACGGCTTTGGATGGTTGCACCCTGGAGGGATATCGTCTCACCGTAAAGCTGTCGACGGCGGCGACACAGGGCCGGACCAGGCTCTTTCCAAGAGCCGCTTCGACGCCGACAGTGAAAATATACGTCGGCAATCTATCGCGAACGACGACTAAACAATAGCCTATCCTCACACGTAGAGGACAGAGGCTGGAATGCATATTATGGACAATGGTGCAAATAGAATTTTAATTAGCTGATCAATATTGGTAGATTTTCATCGACCTAGGCTACGTGAAGGAAAAATTGTCCATATGTGGTTTCCAATAAATCGAAAATGATAAACGGTTGATGAAGAAGGTTTTCTTAAATATAGAGAGTAGGCTAGGCCTAGTGGCTGCAGAGATATTTTAGTCTGATGAATCAGATTAAAGCCAAAACCAGAAATAGTTTAGAAGCCGACCAACGGCGACCATGTAGATAGCCTCATCAAAAGCAAACTTTATGAACATAAGGGCCATGGGCACTCACATACAGAGGCTAGATGGCCACTATTACCACTGGAGAATTGACACAGGTCTATTTTCATGACTAGCATGCATTTTGGTTGATAACAAGCTTCTTAGCATAAAAGCACCAGTGGTCTATTAATGATACAAAAGCGAAAGACGTGTACACATACATGAAAGACTTAAGAGAGCAAATAGAAGGGATCTGTGAAATGGCATGAACATCTCTTTGCCATTGGAGCGGGGCAGGAGGGCAGAGGAGCCGATTGGAGTTTCTTGTGAACTGGAGAGATAATAAAAGTGGACCAGAGGACATGGATGATGAAGCTGAGCCCGAAACCGGTTGAATACCGATCTTTGTCTCGTCGATATACTGTAAAGCACTCACAGGAACCCACGGTAGGCTTATTATGTGACATCCATAGCACTGCATTGATCCACCCGTGCACTTTACGAGTACTTCAATCACGAATAGGCCTCTATAATTTCGGTTCTAATATTGTATAAACCCATTTATATAGTTATCAGCTTAATAAACTTATGGTTGTGCTTTAACACATATTGTATCACTTACATCGAGAGAAATGAAGTGGTTGGCAAACCATCTCGGTCATGACGTCAATATTTTGCAAAACGTTTACAGACTCCAAGATTCCAACCATTGAATTGGCCAAAATAAGCAGACTGGTGATGGCAGTAGACACGGGGGGCAGGTCGAACCAGTTGCAGGGAAAGCGCTTAGTGACATCAACAGCTCAGGTAATGAAAAAATGTATTCTCAACTTTTGAATGAAATCGACTGACGATTATTCCTCACTTTTTAACATCGGTCTTGAATGACATCCGATTTTCTTTTATCAGTAACTGGCCACAATCATTTGCATTTACAGTGTAAAAAGTGCGAATAAGCACCTCACATAAAAATGACTCAGCATCGTTATATGACGTCATGCTAACGAACATGACATTCTTTTGCAACAGTGTGACACGAAATCAATAACAAGAATAAAATTCCCCCAAACTTGAAACCAATGCATAGATTACTTTGATAATAATCATTATGCACAGGTTTTGTTTACTGCTGGTAAATATCTGTGCCTATACTTTGCAGGGATTCCTCCAAACGTGGACAACAACACAGATGACGAAGAGTGTAGTGATGACGAGAACCATACAGCAAGAGACACGATAAATTAAAGTCGAACATATCTTCTTCCTTTGAGTATTTAATTATAAGAATGAATGCGACATCACGCTGTATTGAATGGTTATAGGCCTAGAAACAAGCAGTGAAAGCCATGTTAACGAAAATTTATGTCGGGAACCTATCGCTCAGAACAGATCGTGCAGTGAAAGCCATGTTAACGAAAATTTATGTCGGGAACCTATCGCTCAGAACAGATCGTCGGCAGCACGGCGCCGTCGCACAATGCGAAGTCGTTCACGAGCGCGGATGCGGTTTTGTCTTCATGGACAGCGAGGATGCTAGACAGGCCATCACGGCTTTGGATGGTTGCACCCTGGAGGGACATCGTCTCACCGTAGAGCTGTCGACGGCGGCGACACAGGGCCGGACCAGGCTCTTTCCAAGAGCCGCTTCGACGCCGACAGTGAAAATATACGTCGGCAATCTATCGCGAACGACGACTAAACAATAGCCTATCCTCACACGTAGAGGACAGAGGCTGGAATGCATATTATGGACAATGGTGCAAATAGAATTTTAATTAGCTGATCAATATTGGTAGATTTTCATCGACCTAGGCTACGTGAAGGAAAAATTGTCCATATGTGGTTTCCAATAAATCGAAAATGATAAACGGTTGATGAAGAAGGTTTTCTTAAATATAGAGAGTAGGCTAGGCCTAGTGGCTGCAGAGATATTTTAGTCTGATGAATCAGATTAAAGCCAAAACCAGAAATAGTTTAGAAGCCGACCAACGGCGACCATGTAGATAGCCTCATCAAAAGCAAACTTTATGAACATAAGGGCCATGGGCACTCACATACAGAGGCTAGATGGCCACTATTACCACTGGAGAATTGACACAGGTCTATTTTCATGACTAGCATGCATTTTGGTTGATAACAAGCAAATGGTAAAGCATCTCTCAAGCCAATTCATTAAAAGGTTAAAAAAAAGGAGAGGAATAGATCTTAGTGCGGTTGTCGATCGGGTCTGTTTAACAGTTAGTTTCATCAGAGAGAGTTTTAAGAAGAAAAACAGAAGAAAAATGTCAGATTATTTCAATATGTGCGAGTAATATTTTTTTCTTACTTTCTCGAAACAAATATTTGGATGAATGTATCCTATGCCTACTTATAGTTATTATTGAATGCTACTAGCTTTGCTTTACGGTTAAAGGATAAAATAATAAATATAATAAATATAATGTATCATCAAGTCTGACATGTTACTATTTGTATTATTGATCTACTACCACATGCTGGGAATCAATTATTATAATGTCATCATTTTGTTCTGGACTAATAACACAATTTTTATCCAAGTTAATTTGTAGATCCATTCATCTGTTAGCATTTCTATACATGAAATAAGTATCAGGATTCTAATGTAGACGTTTTCTAAAATCTGTATAAGTATTTCCACATCCATCTTCACAGCTCACACATTGCAACTATAGCCTACTCTGACACTGAACACACTAAGCTCAGGAGTAGGAATATGTTTGCTTCAGAGTTGGTTTCCCGTTTCTTCCAATCCTTTAGCAGCTTACTCCTCGCTATTACATTAGCGTTTAAACTTGTCTTCACATATTCATTAAAGACTACATCTTTCGTTACTCTGCTAACTATAATATATTTAAAGAAGATTCCAAGATTTTTATATTCTTGCTACATTCGCTGTATTAATGAGGTATATATAATTATGTATGCGCAGACGAAACATTCAACATTGTATTTGATCATCCGTCGGCGACCATAACTATTCATATCCAAAGCAACATGTTCACGTCAATGTTGCATGGATATGTGATGATCGTGTGGAACGGCAATAACACAGCAGAAGGTGATGTGTGGAGTAGAATGACTGTTTCACCATTACCAATTATGGATTCGATGGATGAGTGGAGTGACGTTGACGACTCTATACTATTGGATGCTGAGATCGTCAATGTAGATGATTGGAGCGACACGTGGAGTATCGAACCAAATGCAACAAATAGCAGTGAAGAATCCGCAGATATTTTGGAATCAGATCTGTGGCAAGATGTCGATGAGAATGATTGGTTGGATATGTGGCTGACATACAACACTTCTAACGTGCAAGCGACTGCCACAGCGGAAGACTATGAAGACGTTATAGTTATAAGTGATGTTGACGAGTGAGAGAACTATGAAACAATCTTCTCTCTTTTCCAATCTTTTCTCTTTAATTTTTTTATTTTTTTTATTTTATATTTGACATTGTAGTCCCACATGGAAAAAAGAGAGAGAAAAAAAAGTTTAAATAAATGCAAGCATGTTGCAAAACGATTTGAATGATCACTATATGTGAATTTATGTGATTGTCATCTACAAGGTGTGATAATTGTTGAATTATGAGTCTGAATGTATATGTATACAGATGATGATATGCAGAAATTTTATGAATAAGTAAGTAAGTAGTTAGGAAAGGTAGAAAATGTGTGGATGTGCGGGTGAAAGAAGTGAGTGTTAAGATGCGAAGAGAGGAGAAATGGAATACATATGCAGACTTGTACAAGTGAAAAGCCTTGAATTGTATCAATTTTGCTAGTAAGTAAGTGAGTAAGTAAGTAAGCAGTCAAGGAAATGTACAAAATGCATGAAGTGAGGGGGAAAGAAGTAAGTATTAAGAAGTGTAGAGTAAAGAAATGGGGAATACATACAGGCTTGTACAAGTGAAAAGCCTTGAATTGTAGCAATTTTGCTAGTAAGTAAGTGAGTAAGTAAGTAAGCGGTCAAGGAAATGTACTAAATGCATGGGTGCGTTGGGGAAAGAAGTAAGTATTAAGAAGTGTAGAGTGAAGAAATGGGGAATACATACAGGCTTGTACAAGTGAAAAGCCTTGAATTGTATCAATTTTGCTAGTAAGTAAGTGAGTAAGTAAGTAAGCAGTCAAGGAAATGTACTAAATGCATGGATGTGTTGGGGAAAGAAGTAAGTATTAGGAAGTGTAGAGTGAAGAAATGGGAAATACATACAGGCTTGTACAAGTGAAAAGCCTTGAATTGTAGCAATTTTGCTAGTAAGTAAGTGAGTAAGTAAGTAAGCAGTCAAAGAAATGTACTAAATGCATGGGTGTGTTGGGGAAAGAAGTAAGTATTAGGAAGTGTAGAGTGAAGAAATGGGGAAGTATTGTCAGTGTTCCGAGTCCGCACCTCAGCTTGACAGCCTCGGCACCCGTCAACTGAGCGCACGCGCACAGGTCTGTGAAGGCGACCCCGCAGCACCTGGTGTCTGCGGACGTTACAAATATTACCCGTAGGAGGGACGGGCCTCCGATAATACTGCGCTAACTCAGCTTACGTAGGCGGTCGGCCATAAGCGCCGACCGACTAAGCCTCCCGTGATAATAAAACACATAATACTTAATTATTTTTAAAAGTTGTGTTTACGACTTGGAAGCAGCGGAGAAAGTTGCACTGTGTGTAGTTTCACTGCAGATTGAACCATTCTGCAGACCTATTGAGTTGTCTATGATATGTGATTGGCTGGAAGTTGCTACCACCTCCTAACGACTCTACAATATAAGTGCCTTCCCTTGCATAGATTATTAAATAGATAATTAACCCAACTTGGACCTGCATCTGGACTCGAACCGTGCAACTGAGGACACAGCAATACATAACAGACATCGTTTGGGCTCCGTGCTTGTTGGAAAGAGAGCTTCGTAATATCAACTTCAATCTCTCATATCTAGTAGAGGATTAGTTGTTGATCGTCCGACCAGTAACTGTATATATGATAGAAAGTCTGTGGTTAGCATTTGAAACGACCAAGCAAGATACGTGGACAGAGCAGAATCTGCGTGCGTATATATATTTTCTTTCTGCTGGACCCGCTCTCCCCACCCACCCCGACCCAACAAAAGTATACGTTTAGTACACCGAAGGTGCAATGTCGGTGGAAAGACGGTTGAAAGAGACGACTCCATGGCAGCCTGTCTTCATAATTATATGCCCAAGTCAAGAATTTCATTCAACTCTTTAAGAATCCAAGTCTTGGACTCAAGATTGGCCATATCCTTGTAAAGTGTGTTGACATGAAGAAAGTCACGGCTATTCGTACCGGAGACAAGGTAGCTGAAGAAGAAGCTAATGCTTTCTTGGCTCTTCATCATTCAGCGCATCTACTTCTACGAGGTCCTGGAAACGTCGACATTCGGCAGTATTCCATCGGTTTCTGCCGAGTCCATATGGTCGATCGTTTGCGGGTGGCGGTGGAATTCTGTGGAGCAAAGATTCCATGTTCCTCTGTCATCAAACGGCTGGCTAATGCAAACATGCAGCCTCGACGGACAGGTACTATACCCTCGTCTATACCATCACCGCCGGGTGCAGGACGACTGCAACAGCCGACTATTTATGGATTTTGACGAAGAAGAATGCACAGACGAGTATTGCACTCTACATTTCAACCCAGTGACAGATCCGGAACAACTTCAAAATGAAATGCAGAATAATTCAAACGTAACGGATGTGGAAGAAGAGGAGGACTTGTACATGTCGAACATCAATGACGGAGACATTTTAATTGGAATAGGAAATGACTATTCTGCATTCACAGACAATGAATCTATTTCCTCAAGATCCAATGGTGATGTGGCTGAAGACACCGAATCCGCGTTCATATTATTCAACAACGATGGAGACATATACTGTACACTGGATAACAAAATGATGATTATTATGATAAATGATAATGATTACAATTGCTCAATAATAATTATTGTTGTAGTAGCAGAAGCAATTGATTGTAACATCGACTGCAATTTAAAGACTTGGCCAACAAGGAAAGCAAAAATCGTGCCAATGCGTGATGATATTCTTTTGGGGTTGGTGCCTGGAGAGTCTCGGTACGTGAGAAGGCAGTGGTCGTTTGACCAATGGTCATTCACTTCTGTCTATTGAGGGGCACGCCAGGGAGTAATTGACTCTGCCTCTTTTGGGTGCTTGGGGTCTCGCTGGGGTTTTCGAGCCTCTTCGTTTGTTGGTTCTAGTTTTGGAAGGTTGCTAGTCTGGTATTAAGGTCGGTTTTTGATTTTGCACTTTGTTTTTCCGTTTTCGAGGTCAATCACGCTCATTTTAAATATTCACTATTGCATCATTATGTCGTCTCCTCCATCACCAGCTAGATTGATTGGTTGGGCTTAACGGCACTTCAGCACAGAATTGGCTATTTCGTGCCTTGGCATGATTATCGAATACTCATCATTAGTTGGTATTAAAAACGCTTGGGGGTTAATAGATAGGATAAAACTTATAACTACAGCATTCGATATATGGTAGAAGTAAAATTAATAAATAAGGTTAAAATATATTCAAGATTATATGATACTTCCGATAAGCAGGTTACGAGTCATTTTATTTATGTTATCTTCTATACTTTGTTGTACAGTTGTATTTCTTTTAAAAACAGTAAGATATTCTTTGGAGAGACATGTTCGAAAATATTAGAGAGTGATTGTTCTATATAGTATTTTTGTCTTGTCAGTGTAATCACCAGCTATAGCACCAGACGAGTCATCTATAAGAGTGACCAGTAATGGTAGAGGCCGCGCTATAGGGAGCCCACCGGTTGTCCCAGCACCCTCACCGACGCGACCAGGGCCATTGCCGGGTGCTTGTTGGGAACCCGTTGGTCCGTCTTCTATGGCTGCCTGCTGGGACCTTACGAGGTAAATACAGGATCGATGCAGCAGCCGTTGCTACCTCCGCGAGAGTTACCTGTGTTCCAGCTCCCGGTAGTCATTCAAACGCCTTTCCTAAATGAAAGACGAGTGCGCCATCCTCCATCGGGGTTTGATGTGAAGGGGGTCTGGCATTTTGGGGACCAGTTTCCCGATCCGGATACACTACCCAGAACCCTCCCTGAACAGGAGTGGTCCGAATTGTGGGATAATCTTTACGAGGAGCAAGTGACCAACGCTCTACTCACACATGAATTTCCACATTATCGTGTGAGAATGGATAGGTAGACTAGATTTAGTCTATCCTCATATGGGCAAGAAGAGTATATGACAGAACAGTAATTAAAAAGAGTTTCAGGACGAACCCGGACCCTAAGAAACCAGACAGGAAAATAATAAAATTGTGAGACATAATAATGCAAAATAACGACTTCGAATTTAATAATGAAAAATTCCTGCAAATTTCTGGCACAGCAATGGGCAAGTCCTTCGCCCCAAATCTAGCAAACCTATACATGTTGGACTTTGACAGGGGGGCCATGGGAGGGTTTGACATAAAACCGCATTTATACTACAAGTTCCTACCATCAATATGTCAGCTGTAGAGAATGTTGAAAGTTACAGTGGCATTGAAAACTGTTTGGAGGCTGCAGCTGTGCAGGCAAACATCTTGGAAAGTGGAAATGAGAGGGCAGAGGCTCTTCCTCATACGAACCATACGCTGGCGTGGTGCGAGGACTGGGTCGCCAATCAGGATTTCGCAAATCACAATGCTGCACGTGGAGCTGGCGAAGTAGATGAGGACATTATAGAAGAGCAAGCCGTACAGAGGTTTGCTGGTATTCTGCAGGGCCGCGAGTACTGGAAAAAATTCTTTTCTTCTGATGAAATAATATATTTATTTAGTTCACCATAACATGGAGATCACAATATGATCCAACATCTGAACAGAATGCGTTTGATGCTGTTAACGGCCACATGACGAACTACTTGAAAAAGAAAGCCTTCAGTGAGCATGATGCACCCGTGATCTGTAAGGCGCTTGCTCACGGAGCGGGCGGTTGTGGGCTCGACTCAGCGTAACGTTATTGGGAAAGTTGTTTACGAACAGTTGCCTTAGTGTATCCTTGTTCATAGGAGTGCTGTTTGGCATGTGCTTATATGAAATATTCAACAAATTGCTTATCATTTTTAATGCTTCCTTTAATACTATGATGATACTGTGATAAAAGTCTGCATATATGACTTTAAGATATGTAATTCCACTTTCAGGAATGCGAGTAAAGTGGACTGCCGATGAAACTGACATTATTCGCAAAGAACTGGCTGCGTTCTTTACATCAAAAACAGTGCCAAACAATGCCGAGATTGAAAGAGACAAATTCCCGGCTCTCAAAAAACGCACGGTTCCTCAGATTAAATCGAGAGCATGGGACCTTATAAAGAAACATTTGCACCTGCACAAGTGCAAGAGACGCATGGGCGTGTGAATGACCTTACCAGAAGGCATGGGCGAGGAGTGCGCCATACAACTTGAAGAATATTGTAAGTATTTACATTACAATTCAAATTCTACCTTTATTTCTTTTTTCTCTTACCAATATTTAACTTTTTATATACATTCGCATATAAAAAGCGTGAGCAGCATATGTATGTTGATTGCAACGGACTGCGGCATTTCCCAACAGATGCGTCACCTGGCCCATTTGCTGATCGAAGTAAGGAAAGAGGACACGGCCAAAGAGCAAAACCAATCCCAGCAGCGGAATCAGTCATGTGCAATGAAGTTTTTTAATAACTTAACATTGTTTAAAATTGTTTTGTGAGGCTTCACAGAAACGTACTAACACTTAAGCAAAATAATTTTACAGTAAATTATTATTACTGTTTTGAAGTAATGGAAATTGCCAGGGAAGGACAAGAAGGCCATCTCTGTCCCACAGCCACATTTGGTTAGTGCTTACAACAGATATATGTATGGGTTGTGTTGATTGATTGATTGGGTTTAATGGCACTTCAGCACAGAATTGGCTATTTCGTGCCTTAACCTGATTATTTAATATGTATACATCATTATTTTAGACTAAAACGTTTGGAGGTTAATAAATAGGATAAAACTTATAACTACAGCATTCTAGACATGATATAAGTAAAATTAGTAAATAAGGTTAAAATATTATCAAGATTATATGATTCTTGCAACATTTTTCGGCATTAAGCTTTTAAAGAAAGACTGCACAGCTTTTTTTGAGCAGTCCTATTCAACGAATCACTTTTCGAAGCAAACATGGCAGTTTTCTTCCCACTTTCTTCCAAACAGACTCCAGATTCGCTATCAGCAGAAGCCATCTCCTTATTCATTGCCGGCCTTGTCTTAGACATGGAACTCTTCCACGTATCGAGCTCATCTCCTTTTGAATTTCCTGTCGGTTCTTTGTTCATAGCTGCCGAAGAGTGAAACCCAGTGAGTCTTGGACAGTGGCAGCGGTCCGCCTGAACAGAAGCGTCCGTGAAACTCTTGTCAACCGAACAATCTGAGACATCATCTGTTTGAACGCAGACATCCTGCATGACGACATATCTCACAATTCGACTCACACGACGCAAAGGAAACGTCTCCACTAGCTCTGCCTTTGAAGCCGATGTTCAGTCATTGAAAATCAGACCGAAATTGTGGAATTGCCAGCGTACACAAGCAACACACTTCAGCTGTGTGATCGAACCATTTTCAAACCCGTCAAGGTGTTTTCCAGGAGTTATTACCAACAAAGCCAACTTCACGTTTAAAAAAAAAGCCTGGAATAAAGCCATGACAGAATCAAACATAAAATTTGGTTTTCAAGGCTTGTGGAATCTGTACATTCAATCCTTCTGCAGTTCCACCAGAATTTCTTATATTCTGTGAAATCTTGGAACAGAATCAAACACTTTTGACCAAAATGGATTCAGCAGATGCATCTATACCATTCAGATATACAAGCACTTTGTGTTTATGGGTCATAACCAGAAATACTTGAGTCCTAGTAATAAAATACATAGACATTTGCAACCGAGTTGACCCCATAATTGTGCGAAGTGGATATGAATAACTTTCATTTCCCAAAGTAAGTATCAATAACATGAATCGTAGAAGAGCTAGGAGATTAAGAGGCTGAGTGATGCACTCGAGTCATCATCGTCTGTGTCAACTACCACTACTAAAAAGCCATACCTTCAAGACCACTAGTCTATGGATGCGTCAGCTGGCAGTCACCAGTACCAGCAGTTGATGCCAGGGAAGACCTTCAAGTGATAAAAATTGATAAAATTGAAGACGTTGGTACTGTCGGTTGATCCAGACAAGAGGACGATAGTAGATCTGATGACAAAGACCTACTGTTTGCAACGTTCAGACGTTAACAGCTGTCACGATGCTAATGTTTTGAGAGAAGTGTCTCCAATATTATTTACAGAGATCGGGATTATGAGATGACACATGTGAAACTACTCACAGAAGTCAATCATGAAATTTCTGTCACGACAGTTGCATTCACCCAAAAAGCAATAGCTGTGATTAGTTTTTAATTAATTAAAGAGCAAAATGGTTGCCATGGCTAGTAGCAAGGCAAACAAAGCTACATATGCATCCGATTTAGGAACCACAGATGCGAATAAGATCACAGATGTCAAGATCAATCGACTAAAAGTCACAGATATAGATCACCACAGTATTCACCAGCTTCTAAAAAGAGACTGCGTACAAAGATCAATCAAAATACCTCGCGGCACATGCCTGTAGGTATAATCTGTTTATGAAAACTAATTTAGAATTCACAGACATTGGTCATTGATACTGAAGCAGGGTGTTTATGGATGATAGACAAAACTACATACTAATCTACATTCCAGGCCATTAACTCGAGTTCTGGTCGTCAAATACTTAGACATCTGCAACGAGTTGACGATGTAATTTTGTGAAGTGGATATGAATCACTTGTATTTCAAATCAAAGTAAGACTCAATAACATGAATCATGGGAAGTGCTCGGTGAGGAAGAGGCTGAGTGATCCACTGGAGTCATCATTGTCTTCCTTGTCAACTACCACTAAAAAGTCATGCCTTCAAGACCGATATAGATGTGTCACCTGGCAACCACTAGTACCAGCAGATGATGTACATGAAGACCTTCGAGTGAAGCAATGCGCATTGAACACTTTAGTACTGTCAGTTGATCTGGAAAAAGCACGATAGTAGATCTAATGACACTACTATTTACAATGTTCAGACATACAGTGACCATGATAGATTGCACCGCAAGGAAGCAAGACACGTTCTGGCTCCGGACGAACAAGGAGGAATTGTAGCGCCTCGTACGTGGTATGTACCTTCGACAGACACATCAGGCTGCACAGTGAATACAAGCCATACTTCTGCCAGAAAGCATTTTCTTCTGTGTCTAGTCTAAAAAATTATGAAGCAATCCATTCTGAAGACAAAACGATTCTGTGCATTTTTTGTAACAAAACATTTAGCTTCGTTTTCTACTAACAACAGAAGACAAGATCTGGATAATTTTTGGTCGTGAGCTGCGTAGCAGACCCCACTTAAGCGCAGCTGTCGAAGAATTACGCCACAAACTGAACAAGAATGCGGAAGACCGAAGCAAATAATTGCCTACCCGTTAGTGCCGCAATGAGACACAACTTTACAGATATTGATTGGTGTCATGGTCAGATTGATTGGGTTTAACGGCACTTCAGCACAGAATAAGGTTAAAATATATTCAAGATTATATGATTCTTGCAATAAACAGGTCACGAGTCATTTTTTTTAAATTTAGGATTTCTACTATACTTTGTTGTACAGTTGTATTTCTTTCATGGTCAGCATGTCATCTCAACCACAAAGACTAAACATCCTGAAAATTTCATGAAATTATCTCTGATGTTAATGAAGTTATGAGCTACTGAACGTCCCTACAAATTTAGACGCGAGTTCCAAAACTCAAAAACGAGGTCACCCCATACGTCTTTAAAAAGTAATTTCTTTTAAAACTACTGAAGATATTGATCTAAAATTTGGTATAGTTTCCTTTAATACCATAATGAACATTCTGTAAAATTTTCATTAAAATCCGATATGGTCGAGCTGGAGCCATTTGTTGAATTGGCGTGGAATGACCCCTATCTATGTGACTTATTTAAACTACTCCTGTCTCTATACTCTGATTGATTGTTCACTGCACTTGGGTCATATGTAGATCCTTTTTTCTCATATTACTAATACATCTACGAGACAATACCAACTAACTGGAATACCTTCGTAGCAACTCTCCTTTCGCTTCATCGTGATTCTTTCCATAGTCTTCTCGAGATTTTTCTTTTCAATCAATACTGATTTGGGAATGTATCTGAGTAGACATGTGAATGGAGCTCTATATACATTTAAGATATTGTATTATAATAATAATTTAAAAAATTCTATTTGCATGAAATCTGAATTGTAATTCTTATACATTCACACTCATGTTGTTATATACATTGCAGAATACAAGTTTACCATGCTCATCAATTTGGGCAACTGCTCCTTCACTGGTGCCAAGCAAATGATATGGATCGCAGCAAATCTAGGTTGCAGATGTGATTGGAGATCGATGTATCGCAAGACGAAAGTGTGGAAGCCATATTAGATGAATTGAACTTCCAATGTTTCGTGCGTGGAGGACCCTTCGAGTCGCAAGAGGAGGAATCAACCACTGAAGAAGATTCGGAAGAAATCGATGCGGAAGAAAATCCATCGGAAAACAAATAGGTCTAGAAGACTAGTATTCTATAAGTCATAATAAGAATATTATATTTAGCAATTTCGCAACCACAATAAAAAATTCAGCATTATATATATATGCCACATTCTCGGCATTGGCAAATCTAAGTGGTTTGGTAACACAGTGAACATGAACACATGACGTTGCAGGTATGGACACTGGCTTGGTTCATTACGACCGTAGGAGTCGTTTCTGGACACTTGAAACTCTTGTCGGTAGGTGGGCAGCGACGGATTACGGTTGGAGGGTTCCCATCTAAATGTTTTGTCTGGACATGCGCATTCATTAAATTAAGCGTCCGTACTTTGTATCGGCACGCGATCACGAGCAGCAGCAAGAGCAGCAGCGCGTTCGGCAGAATATATATTATATTATATTCGACCAGTATCTGGTGAGTCGATACGGTGGAGCGTTTGTGAGTGGCGGTGGAGTTTTTTGTTCCTCTGTCGTCAGACGGCTGGCTCCTGCAATCATACAGCATCGACGGACAGGTACTCTATCCTCGTCCTTACAATCACCGTTGAGTGCAAGACAACAGAAGATGACTGCTCTCTCCAGGCCAGAGTAGGCGCCGACCGATTATGTGTCCGACGTCAGGTGCTATGCAATTGAAACGCTTATTCTTCTGTTTAGACAATCCGTTGTCTTCTTTTAATATAATATTATGCACTTTATTATATATTAAAATTTGCTTCAGAAGGCGATGTATTGGAAGATTTTTGGGAGGATTTTGACGAAGAATAATGCACAGACGAGTACTGCTCTTTACACTTTAATCCAGCGACAGAAGCAGACCATCTTCCAAACGAATTGCACCATACTTCAAACGCAACTGATGTTGAACATGATCAGGACGTATTCATATCCAATGTCAATGACGGGGACAATTTCACTGGAATAGGAAATGGAAATCTGACAACGTTGCTCCTGTTTTGCCTGTTGCAAAGGGAGTTGCTGGCAACGTGTTTATAAGTGGCTTTCCTGTGACTCTGATTATTACCGAATGCCCGGTACAAATCAATTTGGTTGCTTGTGAAGCTGCACTCAATGTTGCCTGTGAGACCGCTGCATTACCAGTTGAAATTCACCAAGATGCAGAAGTATCTCCAATATTTCCTCCAAGCTTTACAAGTATACTTTCCTCATTCAAAGATTACATGTCCGGCATCAAAGCTGGTAGGAAGGCAAGGCCTGAAATGTATGCTCTGGATACCCGTCTGTTCCGTGTCCAATATGTGGACATTCTACACAATGGGCATGACGTCATTTGCAAACTGTACATAAAAAAGGCAAGTTGGAAGCAACAATTTTGCTTAATAACGTTGATGGGTATAGGAGGAGAAAGGGAATAGCAACCCTAAACCCAAATTTGCTTGCCCCTGGCCTGGGTGTATTAGGTTTGTAGTGTGCATTGCAGATCACGTTAGAAGATTCCATAAAGAGTACGTACGGATTTTGGGGAAATATGAGCACCAGAGATTAGACGTTTCTAAAGGAGTAACTGACAAAGTCACTTGTGTTTTGCCTGTTGCAAAGGGGTTTGCTGACAACGTTTTGATAAGTGACTTTCCTCTCGCACAAATTATTACTGATTCTGCGGTGCAAAACCAGAGATTAGAAGTTTCTAAAGGAGTAACTGACAAAGTCACTTGTGTCTTGCCTGTTGCAAAGGGGTTTGCTGACAACGTTTTGATAAGTGACTTTCCTGTCGCCCAAATTATTACTGATTCTGCGGTGCAAAACCAGAGATTAGAAGTTTCTAAAGGAGTAACTGACAAAGTCGCTTGTGTCTTGCCTGTTGCAAAGGGGTTTGCTGACAACGTTTTGATAAGTGACTTTCCTGTCGCCCAAATTATTACTGATTCTGTTGTGCAAAACCATTCAGTTCCTTGTGAAGCTGCACTCAATGTTGCCTGTGAGACTGCTGCATTACCAGCTGAAATTCATCAAAATGCAGTAGCATCTCCAGGGATGCCTCCAAATTTCACAACAATACTTTCCTCTTTCAAAGAGTACATGTCTAGCATTGAGGCTGGCAGGAAGGCAAGGCCTGAAATGTATGTCCTGGGTGTGCAGCAAGTAATGGAGTCTGTTGGTATGGAATTTGCCAGACTCACAAGATTGTGTATGACGAAACATTTCTATTAACCTCTTCAGAACAAAATCAAATCGAAAGAGGGCTTCAAGTTCAGTACCAAAGACTGTACGAAAAAGCTTAAATTTCTGGAATACTTCAGTAATTATCTGACCAGTGATTACTGCGCAGGATGGGTTATATAGCGAGTTGGGTAAGCGAGATGAAGAAACTGCGAGAAGCACTTCCAGGGTGGCGGCAGTCGCTGCGTGGTAAGGCAGAGGAACAGAACAGGCGGGAACTGTATGGGCAAGAACCAGTCACAAGGGATGACATTACTAAGTACAGACAGTCGCAACACTATTGTGGCTACACTAATACTGTGGGCACTTGCCAGAACACTCTCCGTTGCTGACTTTTTACGCTGTCGTAACCACCTTCCTATTTTGCTATCTGTAACAAATGCTCATCGATCAGGAGTTATGTATAATTTTACAACTACCGATTATGAACATGGCCTGCGGACACTACGCACAGCCGATGGCAGCATTTGTTTTCAGATCCTAAACCACAAAACTGCCACCGGGTGCACGGTCAAAAGCGCGCAGGACAAAAGCGCGCAGAAAAAATGCGCGCAGACAAATGCGCGCAGTAACAAAATCGCCGCACAGACAAAATCGACAAAATCGAGCAGACTAATGCGCGCAACAAGAAAAAACAAATGTATGTATGTATGTAAGTAAGTATGTACATATGTGAGAACGCAACGTCCACAAACATACATAATACATACAAATGTCATACATACATAGATACATACATACAAATGCATTCCTACAAACATATGCATTAATACATATGCATGCATACATACATACAATCATACATACATACATATGCATGCATACATACATACATACATACATATGCATACATACATGCAATGCATACATACATACATACATATGCATACATACATGCATACATACATAAATGCATGCATACATACATACATATGCATAAATACATACATACATACATAACATATGCATACATATTACATATGCATACATACATAAAAAATTTCCTGTTGCGCGCATTTGTCTGCGCGCATTTGTCTGCACGCATTTGTCTGCGCGCTTTTGTCCTGCGCGCTTTTCTGACGGCGCCACTCATGGGACAACAAATATTGCTGTAGATGCAGAAGAATCTGTGTCTGTGATACTTGCAAGCTACATGAGCATGTGCTAGAATTTGAGTGCACAAAACATAGCTCCATTTGTGTTCATTCCTTACACTGGAATGCAGATGTCTGCTCCTAACAACATAGGCAGTGCTTCTGTTAAAAGTGGATATAATGAAACAGTTTCTTGCTCAAAGTTAAGGACAACGGTTATCAATTTCCAAAGCAAAAAAAGTGAACTCTGCAGATCATATGTGCCACAGAGCAGCTATTGCCCCAAAAAACTACAAAATGATCTCAAGCCCAAACAATTCCGTGCTTACTGTGAACTTGCCGAGACAGATTGATTGGGCTTAACGTAGGGTGACCATACGTCCCGGTTTTCCGGGACATGTCCCGGTTTTTTGTGGTGCGTCCCGGTGTCCCGACGAGTTGGGCAAAAAGGCCAAAATGTCCCGGTTTTTGACAAGTAAGAAACTTGGATCTTTTTAAAACGTATTTTTATGTAAATCACAGAACAACGTGTATTTTGCAACGCAAAAATGTCGTAACAAAAGAGAAGTTGTCAATTTATATGGAATACTAGCTGTACCCGGCCACGCGTTGCTGTGGCAGAAAAGACTCTCCTCCTCCCCTCCTCCCCTCCCCTCCTGCCCCTCCTCTCCCCTCCCCTCCCGCCGCCTCCCTCCCCATCCCTCTCCGTCCCGTTCCCTCCGCTACTTTCCTCCCTGAACCAAGAAGGCCGCAAAATAATTATGCGAATCGCTTATGACGTCACGGCACGCAAGCTCATTCATGTTTCGTCTGCATGGTCGCAATCACTGTCAAGGCGTTTGTGAATCTGGCAACGTGCGGTTTTGAATTTGCAAATGGCGGTCGAGCGGAATGCAAACTTCACTTTTTGTGAAAAATATTGCGTGTTTTCGGAAAAAAAGAAAAATGGACACTCTCAGATAGGAATGGAAGGTTTTGTTAAATTTTCAAAACAATCTGTGCGGTACGTTTCGAGAACACTTTACACAAACTATTGGAAAGTTTCATTTTTATATATATAGATTATATTTGCATCTTTGGTGTTCTACTGAGTTTAGTTAATAGATAGGATCGTCAAGGTGTAACGAAAAGTTCTCGTAATAGGAGTGCTAATATGGCGGCGCCAGATCTATTATAATAGGCCTATCGATGTCGGCAGGACTAGTCGCGCCAGGGTCATAAAGGGGGTGTCACGACAACTCGTCTAACGACAACTCGTCTACCGACAAGTGGTCTCCGGACAATTCGTCTAACGACAACTGGTCTACTGACAACTGATCCAGCGCTTGAGAAATGGAAGCTGGATGATAGTTTTTAGAGGTGAAGTGGATGTTGGATTGATGAAAAAAGGCAAGAGAAATGGAATCTGGATGATGGTTCTTTTACAGGTGAAATAGAAGCTGGAATGACGAAAATAACGCATGATAAATAAAAGCTGGATGAAGGTACTTCTAGATCTAAAATAGAAGCTGGATTGATAAGAAAATCGCTTAAGCAATGTAAACTGGATGATGGTATTTTTTTTATCTGAAATAGAAGCTGGATTGACTAAAATAACAGGCGAGAAATAGAAGCTGGATGAAGGTGTTTTTAGATTTGAAGTAGAAATGGGTGCATGTTGAAATACATGAATTAAAATCATCAATCCAGCTTCCATTTAAGCTAAAAACCCATTTTCATAAATCCAGCTTCTATTTCATCAATACTATTCGTCTGTAGACCAGTTGTCGTTAGACCAATTGTCCGGAGACGAGTTGTCGTTAGACGCATGGGCGTCCGCAGCGGGGCGCAAGGGGGCGCAAGTGCGCCCCCCTGGATTTTTCGCATAGTTGCAATTTTTTTTAGATTATTTGGTTGAGATTGTTACAACGCGATTTTCAACGTGATTATGGATTCGTTCTACAAGTTGAACCTATATATCTTTCTTTGGGCGCATAATGTATAGGTAGGCTATAGGATTCTCTCGTGGTAATATGGAAATTCCAATTGTCACCCATTAAATTTAGACCATATGACAATTATTTAAAAGTTTGCGCCCCCCTAGAAAAATTTCTGCGGACGCCCATGGTTAGACGAGTTGTCGGTAGACCAGTTGTCGTGGAACCCATAAAGGGAGTTCGACCGCGCATGACAGCACTGAAGTTACTGAACTACAGCAAATTCTTTCGACAACTTAAAATGCTGTCATTGTACTGTGGAAACTTTGAAAAAATCTTTTTTTGAAGAGCATATTCCCTCCCCAATCCCTTTTCTCTGCTCGGCGCTGAACGCCTCGGCGGTCATCATCCGGACGCTCATGTGCATCCTAGTAACATTAAATCTTCCTCTTGATTAGATTACCCACTATGCACCGATTGGGAGAGCGTTCTCAATATTATTACTATGGTTAGGGTACTGCGCTGATGATTAGGCCTAGTGCAGCAAAGATATTATAGTAGGCCTACTAAAAGATCTTTGAGTG
The DNA here is from genome assembly GCA_945859605.1 of Lumbricus rubellus. NCBI lineage: Eukaryota > Metazoa > Annelida > Clitellata > Crassiclitellata > Lumbricidae > Lumbricus > Lumbricus rubellus. Next base: position 28,834,239 of record OX243825.1, read on the forward strand.
CAGGTTGTAGATTTCCACACTGAAGTCTATGCTCAGCATAAAATTTAACCGAAGCTAGCCTATAGGGTAGGCCTTCGATCGTATAGCCCTGTAGTTAAGGAATTAGGCACACAATTGATTTTTTTCCAAAAAGTGTCCCGGTTTTTTATTGTCAAAAAATGGTCACCCTAGCTTAACGGCACTTCAGCACAGAATTGGCTATTTCGTGCCTTGGCATGATTATCGAATACACATCATTAGTTGATACTAAAAACGCTTGGGGGTTAATAGATAGGATAAAACTTATAACTACAGCATTCGATATATGGTAGAAGTAAAATTAATAAATAAGGTTAAAATATATTCAAGATTATATGATACTTCCGATAAGCAGGTTACGAGTCATTTTATTTATGATATCTTCTATACTTTGTTGTATAGTTGTATTTCTTTTAAAAACAGTAAGATATTCTTTGGAGAGACATGTTCGAAAATAGTAGAGACAGGCCTTAACAGAAAATAGGCCTAATGGTGAAAGGCTAAAACCAGAAGAACTTAGCAAGAAAAGGAAGGAAAAGGGCGATTACACGACTGGCGACTTGACACTACTGACGAAGACTACCTGACAAGGACACTGAATCAAAATAGACGACTTCAGACCAGACATTTATACTGCACACAATAGAGGAACATGGTCCATGAAAAATGCCTCATTGGTAAAAATACTTTTTGCAGATGTCATCGAAAAACATTCTGCCCCAATGTGTGATATACACCTGAGATTAGAAAAACCACACGACCTAAGAAAAAAACTTGAACATGACTTGAAAAAGTCAGATTATGCTCTGACTAAAGCTGTCAGATATAAACAATGTATACTATATATATATATATATTAATTGTTTCAGAATGCAGTTGCATTGTATTAATTGTTTCAGTTACAATTCATGGCACTTGCATTTAACTTTGCATTTGGACAAGGTAAAAAAATGTTGTCCATTGTGAAGAGTTGTCATCGTTGGCGAAGTATTGTCTGCTGTGAACGTTGGCGAAGTATTGTCTGTTGTGAAGAGTTGTCGAAACTGCTTGAAGTCTGCTCAAGTTTGTCCCTGGCATACTTCTGTGAAATCAGAGCTCAGATCGATGATGTAGCACCCGGCAACGGACGCGCCGAGCAGGCCTCTTACGTGAAAGTCCGTCGTTGACGGTCGTTTCGAGGGTTACGCTGGCAGTTTTTGTGTTTAGCAAGTGTGGCTATCTGCTGGAAAGAGTAACATTTGGCCAATCATTGCTGGAAACTTGTTTGTTTCAATTCCGTTTGCTTTGCCTTGCTTTGTCTCGTTGACCTACTGTAAAGCACTCTCAGGAACCCACGGTTGGCTTATTATGCGACATCCATAGCACTGCATTGATCCACCCGTGCACTTTACGATACTCCAATCACGAATAGGCCTCTATAATTGGGTTCTAATATTGTATAAACCCATTTATATAGTTATCAGCTTAATAACCTTATGGCTGTGCTTTAACACAGATTGTATCACTTACATCGGGAGAAATGAAGTGGTTGGCAAACCATCTCGGACATGACGTGAACATTTTGCAAAACGTCTACAGACTCCACGATTCTACAATTGAATTGGCCAAGATAAGCAGGCTGATGATGGCAGTAGACACGGGGGGCAGGTCGAACCAGTTGCAGGGAAGCACTTAGTGACATCAACATCTCCGGTAATGAAAAAATGCTTCAATTGTATTCTCAACTTTTGAATGATATCGACTGACGATTATTCCTCACTTTTTAACATCGGTCTTGAATGACATCCGATTTTTTTTTATCAGTAACTGGCCACAATCATTTGCATTTACAGATAGCCAACAAAGTAAAAGTTTAAGGTAAGCTTATGCGTATACGGTCACTGTGTAAAAAGTGTGAATAAGCACCTCACATAAAAATGACTCAGCATCGTTATGTGATGTCATGCTAACAAACATGACATTATTTTGCAACAGTGTGACACGAAATCAATAACAAGAATAAAATTCCCCCAAACTTCAAACCAATGCATAGATTACTTTGATAATAATTATTATGCACAGGTTTTGTTTACTGCTGGTAAATATCTGTGCCTATACTTTGCAGGTATTCCTCCGAACGTGGACTACACAGATGACGACGAGTGTAGTGATGACGAGAACCATACAGCAAGTGACACGATAAATTAAAGTCGAACATATCTTCTTCCTTTGAGTATTTAATAATAAGAATGAACGTGACATCACGCTGTATTGAATGGTTATAGGCCTAGAAACGTGTCAGATCTTGTACTGATGGGCCATATTAACGGTAATTATATGCTGCAGTTGCTTCATGGCGGTGAGAAAACTTGTGTAGAGCATAGATGCTCAAGTACTGTCATGTGAGGAAATTATATATATTATGTTAATCAGTTATACCGGGTAGGGAAACGTCAATCAACCTATTGGCCCAGTCTTCTATGAACTTAGCTCTCTAGGGACTGGTTGGGCTGGTGTCTAGCATGCAACTTCAGCTATATTAGCCGGGTGTTGGCTAGATTCGAGAGCTCTTGACGGTTCGGCTCAGAAACGTATTGTGTGATATATTATTGCTTTTCAATGTAAGTTATTATTACGGGGTTGGGTTAATTGCGGTTGCAACATGTGTTGTAAATTCAGCTTGCACGGACTGCTCACAGAAAAAGAAACTTTTAAAATATTCGTCACACTGAAATGATGCTCAACGCTTGGTGAATACTAAACTGGTTACAGTTCTCCAAAATGATATGACATTGTATTGAAAGCTACCCACAATCATTACAGATCGCATCAAACCATTACTGTAATTTCAAACAGATGGGTACAGTTAATGACCTAGTAAGTTGCAGCACAGCTAGGTCGTTATTGTCTTAGTGACATGTTCTTATATTAAGCTGTTTATCTTCGTTAATTGAAGTCAAAACCAACCACATCAACACATTTTGACGTCATCGACTATTCCTGCAACTCCAAATGATTTTGCATAAAGAAGTGCATTGCCAAATCTGCTGCAAGACATTCTGCAATCTCTCAAGGTTAGAAATTCAACTGCGACAACCTACAGACGAGAAAAGGCATGATCAATTCAGATGATGAAATCAATGCGTGAGCCGAGAGCACAGATACTTTACCAGCTAGATAGAGTGAAGAACAAGTGAAACTTATGTGCAAGCATTTTAGACTGGACTCACAGCTGTGCATCGAAGGGCTTCGAGATTTTATCCTGCAGGCATTGACAAATCTTAGTGGTTTGGTAACACATGAACACACGTGTTTTTGACGTTGCAGGTATGGACTGAAGCATGATCCGCTACGGCCGGAGTCGTTCGTGGACCGTTGCATCCGCTGCTGGAAGCTATTCAGCGATGGATCACGGTTGGAGTGTTTTGTGTTGTGGATATACGTTTAGTACACCGAAGGTCCAATGTCGGTGGAAAGACGGTTGAAAGAGACGACTCCATGGCAGCCTGTCTTCATAATTCAAGAATTTCATTCAACTCTTCAAGAATCCAAGTCTTGGACTCAAGATTGGCCATATACTTGTAAAGTGTGCTGACATAAAGAAAGTCACGGCTATTCGTACTGGAGACAAGGTAGCTGAAGAAGAAGCTAATGCTTTCTTGGCCCTTCATCGTTCAGCGCATCTACTTCTACGAGGTCGTGGAAACGTCGACATTCGGCAGTATTCTATCGGTTTCTGCCGAGTCGATATGGTCGAGCGTTTGCGGGTGGCGGTCGAATTATGTGGAGCAAAGATTCCATGTTCCTCTGTCGTCAAACGGCTGGCTCCTGCAATCATACAGCATCAACGGACAGGTATTCTATCCTCGTCCTCACCATCACCGTCGAGTGCAAGACAACAGAATATGACTGTTCCTGGCGGCGTTAGAGGAGAGAGCAAAGTAGGCGCCGACAGTCGTGCTTCCGACGTCGGTTGCTACGCATTTTTAACACTTATTCTTCTGTTTAGACAATCTGTTGTCTTCTTTTAACATAATGCTACATGCACTTTATTATATATTAAAATTTGATTCAGAAGGCGATGTATTGGAAGATTTTTGGGAGGATTTTGACGAAGAACAATGCACAGACGAGTACTGCTCTTTACACTTTAATCCAGTGACAGAAGCAGACCAACTTCCAAATTAAATCCAGAATAATTCAAACACAACTGATGTTGAACAAGATCAGGACGCATTCATATCCAATGTCAATGACGGGGAAATTTTCTTTGGAATAGGAAATGGCAATAAGTTTCTGAAGGAATAACCGACAACGTTACTCCTGTTTTGCCTGTTGCAAAGGGAGTTGCAGGCAACGTGTTTATAAGTGACTTTCCTGTCTCTCTAATTATTACCGAATCCCCGCCTGTGAAATTGCTGCATTACCAGTTGAAATTCACCAAGATGCGGTAGCATCTCCAGGGGTGCCTCCAAACTTTACAAGTATCCTGGGTATGCGGCAAGTTAATGATGGAATGGAATTTGCCAGACCCACAAGATTGTGTGAGGAAACATGTCTATGTTTCTATTTCTTCAGGACAAAATCAAATCGAAAGAGGGCTTCAAGTTCAGTACCAAAGACTGTACGAAAAAGCTTACATTTCTGGAATACTTCAGTAATTATCTGACCAGTGATTACTGCGCAGGATGGGTTATATAGAGTTGGGTAAGCGAGACAAAGAAACTGCGAGAAGCACTTCCAGGGTGGCGGCAGTCGCTGTGTGGTACTGGTCCATGTACTGCAGAAGAACAGAACAGGCGGGAACTGGATGGGCAAGAACCAGCCACAATACTATGGGATAGGTTTAAGCAACTTGACAGAACGCCCTCTGTTGCTGACTTTTACGCTGTCGTAACCACCTTCCTATTTTGCTATCTGCAACAAATTCTCATCGATCAGGAGTTATGTGTAATTTTACAACTACCGATTATGAACAGGGCCTGCGGGCAATACGCACAGCCATGGCAGTATTTGTTTTCAGATCCTAAACCACAAAACTGCCACTACTCATGGGACAACAAATATTGCTGTAGATGCAGAAGAATCTGTTTCTGTGGTGCTTGAAAGCTACATGAGCATGTGCTAGAATTTGAGTGCACAAAACATAGCTCCATTTGTGTTCATTCCTTACACTGGAATGCTTCTAAACATAGGCAGTGCGCTGAGAAGTGCTTTTGTTAAAAGTGGATATAATGAAACAGTTTCTTGCTCAAAGTTAAGGAAAACGGCAGTTAAGGAAATACACACCAATTTCCGAAGCAAAAAAGGGGACGCTGCAGATCATATGTGCCACAGAGCAGCTACTGCCCCAAAAAACTACAAAATGATCTCAAGCCCAAACAATTCTGTGCTTACTGTGAACTTGCTGAGACAGGCCTTAACAATGGTGTAAGGTTAAAACCAGAAGAACTTAGCAAGAAAAGGAAGGCCAAGGGTGATTACACGACTGATGACTTGACACTACTGACGAAGACTAACTGACAAGGACACTGAATTAAAATAGACGACTTCAGACCAGACATTTATACTGCACAAAATAGAGGAACATGGTCCATGAGAAATGCCTCATTGGTAAAAATACTTTTTGCAGATGTCATCGAAAAACATTCTGCCCCAATGTGTGATGTACACCTGAGATTAGAAAAACCACACGACCTCAGAAAAAAACTTGAACATGACTTGAAAAAGTCAGGTTATGCTCTGACTAAAGCTGTCAGAGATAAAGAATATATATATATGGTTTCCAAAACTTCACAAATAATTCCATGCTTCAGCAATCAAAGTATTCTTGGAAAAAGAAATACTCGGTGCATTACAATTTTCATTACGATACTTGGCACTTCTATTTTACTTTGCAGGACGGTGTTTAATGAAAATTGCATTTAACAGGTTTTTGCATAATATGCTGGGTAGCTTATTGTTTTTTACTTTCCATTTCAAACGCGCCAAATGACAATTACCCAGCATTGCACTTGGATGAAACACCGTGCATGATCAAAGTTGCATTGCATTAACTTTTTCAGTTACGATACTCGGCCCTTGTGTTTAACTTCGCATTTTTATAGAATCAAATTGCATTGTATTAATTATTTCAGTTATAATACCTGGCACTTTCATTTAGCTTTGTATTTGAATAGAGTCAAATTGCACACAATGCACAGTTGCATTGTACTAATTGTTTCAGTTACAATACATGGCACTTGCATTGAACTCTGCATTTGGACAAGGTAAAAAATGTAGTCCGTTGTGAAGAGTTGTCGTCGTTCGTGAAGTATTGTCTGCTGTGAAGAGTTGTTCGTTTTGAAGAGTTGTCGAAACTGCTTGAAGTTGTCGACTTTGTCCATGGCATACTTCTGTGAAATCAGAGCTCAGATCGATGTGAAGTTGGATGAATCACTGGCTAAAAAGTAAGTGATTGTAATTAATGGTAGTGCCCCCTCCCCTTTCGTGCATAACCGGACAAATCTACATTGTCGTTACATGCAAAACCAAACAAATTCCCAACCTATCGCAGCAGCAGAATCAGTCACGTGCAATGACGTTTTCTAGTAACTTAACACTGTTTTTGTTTTGTGAGGCTTCACAAAAACGTACCAACACTTAAGCAAAATAGTTTTACAGTAAATTATTATTACTGTTTCGAAGTAATGGAAATTGCCATGGAAGGACAAGAAGGCCATTTCTGTCCCACAGCCACATTTGGTTAGTGCTTACACCAGATATATGTATGGGTGGTGTTGATTGCCATGACAAAAACAGCGCGACCTACTGGATCTCAATCCATACGAAGAAGTGGTGGTGGCCGTTCTTCTCCGTCCTGCTGGGTCTTCGTCTGCACGGAGCTAAAAAAAAGTCATCCCGGAGAATGCAGCTGTCTTCCGTTGACGACCGACCTCGCCATCGTCTTGGCCACCCGTGTTCGATGTCGGGAGTTGCTGCACTCCGTTGCGACGAGATTGGCTTGACATATACTAGGCCTACTGCTCAGATTTTTACCGTTGCTCCTTATATTGTAGTTTGTGTACAGAAATTTTGAGAGAAACACAAAGGGGCGTGTTGGCAAGTTGACAATGTAGATTTGACGTGGAATGACACCGATGCAGTCGGTCGATTTCCAAGTTCGTTCAGCTGCTCGGCCAATTCTCGGCGGTTCCTTTGCGCGACGTCTTTTCGAAAGCACGTCTGTACGAGTCCGACCCAGGGTCGCGTTCCGATTCTTCTTCCGAATGCGGGGTAGGCGCTGTTCGACGTCGGTCGCTTTGTCCGTCATGCGGAAGCGTTGATTGGGAAGTGCTTTTCTTATTTATTCGTTTGCTTGCTTTGCTGGCTTTCATAATAGAAACTATTTGATTGATTGATTGACTGTTTGATTTCAAGTTTTTGATCGTTTAATACGTCTGTGTTTACAGCTCTCCACCCATACAACACAGGGGTGGCTTGCTGCAAGGTATCGCCTGTACCAAGATCTGTACTTATCAGATCAAGGTGTCGGAGCCACGCGAGATCGTGCGCCAAAGGGGGAAATATGTCCAGAGAGTGATTAAGGGAGTCCCTCACGCTCTATCTGACTCGGACATATTCGAGGCGGCCAAGTACAACAAGTGTCTGCCTCTGATTAGAGCACAGAGGATTTACAAAATTGTAAACAATGTTAAAGTGGCGACAATGGCTGTCCTATCAGTGTCATGGTCGTAGTTAACACATTCACAGAGGACGTGCAAATAGCTCAATGAAGGAGGAAAAAGTCCAAAAAAGAGACAATGACAAGGTGGGAAGTTAGAAACTGGTGTTTGGCAGAGGTTCATTTCATAAACAACATACAGGAGAGGTACTGGTCGGATATGTACCGATACTCTGTATGGAGAATGCATGGAGCAATGTGCAAACAAGCCATCAATGACTTCAACTGTGCAAAAAAGGAGGCCCTACACAAATTAGTAAAACAGAGCGGGTGATATATATATATATTTATAATTATAATTTGCTTCAGATGGCGATGTATTCGAAGATTTGTTTATGGATTTTGACGAAGAAGAATGCACAGACGAGTATTGCACTCTACAGTCTACATTTCAAAGCAGTGACAGGTCCGGAACAACTTCGAAATGAGACAACAAATATTGCTGTAGATGCAGAAGAATCTGTGTCTGTGATGCTTATAGCTCCATTTGTGTTCATTCCTTACACTGGAATGCAGACGTCTGCTTATATTATAGGCAGTGCGCTGAGAAGGAAATACACACCAATTTCCGAAGCAAAAAAGAAGGTACGCTGCAGATCATATGTGCCACCGAGCAGCTACTGCCCCAAAATACTACAAAATGATCTCAAGCCCAAACAATTCCGTGCTTACTGTGAACTTGCTGAGACAGGCCTTACCAGAAAATAGGCCTAATGGTGAAAGGTTAAAACCAGAAGAACTTATTACTGACGAAGATTACCTGACAAGGACACTGAATCAAAATAGACGACTTCAGACCAGACATTTATACTGCACACAATAGAGGAACATGGTCCATGAGAAATGCCTCATTGGTAAAAATACTTTTTGCAGATGTCATCGAAAAACATTCTGCCCCAATGTGTGATGTACACCTGAGATTAGAAAAACCACACGACCTCAGAAAAAAACTTGAACATGACTTGAAAAAGTCAGGTTATGCTCTGACTAAAGCCGTCAGATATAAAGAATGTATACATACAGCCATATATATATATATATTAATTGTTTCAGAATGCACAGTAGAATTGTATTAATTGTTTTAGTTACAATATGTGGCACTTGCATTTAACTCTGCATTTGGATACTTAAGGTAAAAAATGTTGTCCGTTGTGAAGGTAAAAAATGTTGTCCATTGTGAAGGTAAAAAATGTTGTCCGTTGTGAAGGTAAAAAATAAATGTTGTCCGTTGTGAAGAGTTGTCGTCGTTGGTGAATTATTGTCTGTTGTGAAGAGTTGTCGTCGTTGGTGAATTATTGTCTGTTGTGAAGAGTTGTCGAAACTGCTTGAAGTTGTCGAGTTTGTCCCTGGGATACTTCTGTGACGGCTGGCTCCTGCAATCATACAGCATCTATGGACAGGTACTATATCCTCGTCCTCACCATCATGGTCGAGTGCAAGACAACAGAAGATGACTGTTCCTGGCGGCCTTCGAGGAGAGAGCAGAGCAGGTGCCGACCATCATGCGTCCGACGTCAGGTGCTACGCAATTGAAATGCTTCTTCTTCTGTTTAGACAATCCGTTGTCTTTTTTTAACATAATATTGTGCACTTTATTATATATTAAAATTTATATGGTGATGTATTTGAAGATTTTGGGGGGGATTTTGACGAAGAACAATGCTCTGTACACTTTAACTAAGCAACAGAAGCAGACCAACTTCCAAACGAAATCCAGAATAATTCAAATGGAACACATGTTGAACAAGATCAGCACGCATTCATATCCAATGTCAATGACAAGGACATTTTTATTGGAATAGGAAATGGCAATAAGTTTCTGAAGAAAAAACTGACAACGTTGCTCCTGTTTTGCCTGTTGCAAAGATAGTTGCAGGCAACGTGTTTATAAGTGACTTTCCTGTGACTCTAATTATTACCGAATCCCCGGTACAAATCAATTTGGTTGCTTGTGAAGTTGCACTCAATGTTGCCTGTGATACTGCTGCATTACCAGTTGAAATTCACAGTTAAAAGATAGTTTTCTGGAGGGCCGTAAGATCTCCCCGAAGAAGTTCCTTTACATTGTCTTCTACTGGGCGTGCAAGTCGCCAATGAGCATGATAATTCATCACCAGTACTTCCAGTGGATACGTGATATCTGCTCCTGGAAGCTACTGAACAGTCCAGTTGAACTCGGTGGACCTGGGCTTGAGGTCCAGATAGATGAATCTCTACTTGGCAGGGCCAAATACCACCGAGGCCGAAACATCGGAAGGCAGCAGTGGGTGTTCGGGGCATACGACATCACGAAGAAAGTCGGCTACATAAAATTTGTGCAGAAGAGGGATGCGGCAACTCTGTTGCCAATCATCCAGAGGGTCGTGTTGCCAGGATCCATCATCGTTTCCGACGAATGGAGGGCGTACAGAGGCATCCCAAATCTACCTCAAACCTACACGCACAAGACTGTCAACCACAGCCAGAATTTCGTGGACCCGGTGAGCGGAGCGCACACGAATCAAGTGGAGGGCTATTGGAAGAGGATGAAATCCGTCTTCAAGAGGATGAACGGGACCACGAGGGAGATGGCTCCGAGTTACATCGACGAATTCATGTGGAGGGAGCGCTTCGGCAGCACCTTTCGCCTTGCATTGCGTAAAAAAGTCAGCAGCAGAGTGCGTTCTGCTGCCGACTTTTTTATGCTCTCGTAACCACCTACTTGTTTTGCTGTTTGCTATTTGTAACAATTGCTCATCGATCAGGAGTTATGTCTAATTTTACAACTATCGATTATGAACAAAACTGCCACTACTCAAGAGACAAGAAATATTGCTGTAGAAGCAGAAGATTCGGTGATGCTTGCAAGCTACATGAGCATGCACAAGAATTCGAGTACGCAAAACATAGCTCCATTTGTGTTAATTCCTTACACTGGAATGCAGATGTCTGCTTCCAACATAGGCAGTGCGCTGAGAAGTGCTTTTGTTAAAAGTGGATATAATGAAACAGTTTCTTGCTCAAAGTTAAGGAAAACGGCAGTTAAGGAAATATGCACCAATTGGTTGTGTCATGTTAAAGTGGTCTCATAAATATTACACGCAGATTCAAATGCAGATGACAATTACTAACAGGCAGTGGTGTGATGTTTTTGTGTTTAGCAAGTGTGGCTATCTTCTGGAAAGAGTAACGTTTGACCAATCATTGCTGGAAACTTGTTTGTTTCAATTCCTTCTGCTTTGCCCACCATGGTGAATTCTAGCAAGGCGCAAGTATGATTAAGAAATATTGGGGAAAAGCCTGTAGTAATTACATTAGGCGGAGTGCACATTACATAAAATCAATACTTGTAACAACGACTTCTTAAAGTACGTCTTTTTTCCGAATTCAGTTACTTATTATTTTTATTTTGTTCATGTAGTAATTTTTTAAATCTCTAAAACAACGCCGATACTGTCATAAAGTATCTCCGGCCGCATTGTCAGTTTGCGCGTGCAATCTAGCTATACCCATTGACACAGCCAATTATTTTCGTGACGATTCTCAAAGTAAGGAAGTCTATGAATAACACGACGAATAACGGATGTAATTAGTGGTTGGGTCCTGAATAGGAGAGTTTCCTATTTGTGCAGGATAACAAGTGATCATAGGTGCGCGTTCGCCATACTTATGTAACTGACCACCCTAAGAGTGGGCTGTGAAGGAAACAAGTAACGGCCCAGTCAGCGTTTAGCTATTGTTGGATTTAGCAGGTTTCTAGGCTCAGCTGACGTAGAGGACAGAGGCTGGAATGCATATTATTGACAATGGTGCAAATAGAATTTTAATTAGCTGATCAATATTGGTAGATTTTTATCGACCTAGGCTACGTGAAGGGAAAATTGTCCAAATGTGGTTTCCAATAAATCGAAAATGATAAACGGTTGATGAAGAAGGTTTTCTTAAATATAGCCCTAGTAGGCCTAGCCTACTTGTTATTGGCTGCAAAGATATTTTAGTCTGATGAATCAGATTAAAGCCAATACCAGAAATAGTTTCGAAGCCGACCAACGGCGACCATGTAGATAGCCTCATCAGAAGCAAACTTTATTAACATAAGGGCCATGGGCACTCACATACAGGCGCTAGATGGGAACTATTACCACTGGAAAATTGACACCTATTTTGATGACTACCATGGATTTTGGTTGATAACAAGCTTCTTAGCATAAAAGCACCAGTCGTCTATTATAAATGATACAAAAGTGAAAGGTCAAAGACGTGTACACGTACATGAAAGATTTAAGAGAGCAAATAGAAGGGATCTGTGATATGGCATGAACATCTCTTTGCCATTGGAGCGGGGCAGGAGGGCAGAGGAGCTGATTGGAGTTTCTTGTGAACTGGAGAGATAATAAAAGTGGACCAGAGGACATGGATGATGAAGCTGAGCCCGAAACCGGTTGAAACCGATCTTTGTCTCGTCGATCTACTGTAAAGCACTCACAGGAACCCACGGTATGCTTATTGTGTGACATCCATAGCACTGCATTGATCCACCCGTGCACTTTATGAGTACTTCAATCACGAATACGCCTCTATAATTTGGGTTTATATAGTTATCAGCTTAATAAACTTATGGCTGTGCTTTAACACAGATTGTATCACTTACATCGGGAGAAATCAAGTGGTTGGCAAACCATCTCGGTCATGACGTCAATATTTTGCAAAACGTTTACAGACTCCAAGATTCCAACCATCGAGTTAGCCAAAATAAGCAGACTGATGATGGCAGTAGACACAGGGAGGCAGGTCGAACCAGTTGCAGGGAAAGCGCTTAGTGACATTAACATCTCAGGATTTCCACTGACGATTATTCCTCACTTTTATAACATCGGTCTTGAATGACATACGATTTTTTGATGTCAGCTTCTTGATAAAGTTACTTGAAGACGACAACATCGAATGATTTTTAAGAAATAAAATTGTTTTTAACAAAAAAACGTAGTCTTAAGTCTTTTGAGATTTAACTTCGGTTTCTTAACATGCCGGACAATAACATTTGGGAAACAAGGATATACAGAGGCAGGCAGAACAACTACGGTCCTGCCTCCGGTGCTTACGGCACCGCCGACAAGTGGCCAACGACCCACCTTTCGTTCAAATTGGAGCTCATCGAGGTCACGTAGAGGCCTGCACTACAACGGTGGCGGCAAAGTGCATGAAATCAAAGAAGAGGGCGGAGGACACAGACCATAGATTCTTATGAAGAGGACATCCACATGTCAGTTGAGGCGGTGTTAGGCAAGCGCAATCTGGGTGCAGTATCACAAAACGGACTGACTGGAAACTCCCTGGCAATCTCCATAGCCTTATCACAAAAGACAGCTGACAACAAGAGACAATACGACAAATGTGTGGCCTGATTCTTTTGCGAGAAGCTTATGAAAGGTAAGCTTAAGCGGCATCTGGAAAAGATGCATAGCAGCGAGCCAGAAGTTGCTAAGCTTATGGCGCTCTCGTCAAAAAAGAAAGTCTTAAGTAATTCATCGAACTCGGTCACAGAGGCAACTTTAAGCATAACTCTGCAGTGCTTAGTGCCAGAGAAGGATCACTGATAGTGTGGCAAAGGCCTTCGAAGTAAGTTCACAGTTCTTAAGAATATTTGAAGTGCAAGCACTGCCTTTTCATGATTATCACACACGACTAATGGAGACATACGGCCAGTTGTCCATGGAGAATTTCATCAAATGTTTCTACATTTGATGACACTACGAGTCGAAGCTCAGTCACAGTTGCATCGCGAAATCTCCTGGAAGTCTTCCACGTCATAATCGTCATTATATACACATGCATGTATAGGTACGCACGCACGCACACGCACTCACACTTTGCGTGCGTGCGTTTGTGTGTTAAAAATACACAAAAGCGCATTGCTTTCACTCATGCATAACACCTGTGACTATTTACCTCTTTTGCGTGCACTTCTCTTAACAGCATACACTACGAAAACGAAGAGCAGACACCGACAGACAGAGGCGTCACTGTCGTGGGACTGCCTTCCATCGACGTCCGCAGACTCCAACCAACGCAGCCAGCGCCTCGCCACAAAGAAGCGCATGGACTACAGCACGCTATTTACACACAACGATGATACCTTAGTTGGAGGACACGAGGGCCACTCTTTTCTTAGTTAAAGGACATTAGTGCGTTTATGGGGCCACAATGTTAAAGTTTAATTAACTAAAAGCATATTAAATTGTTACAATTGGTTCAAAATAGAATTTTGATGTTATTATTTATAGACGTCAAATAAAATAAATTGCAGAAGATAGAAAATAATTACATCTTCTATATGCTGTCCGAATTGTTAATTTTTCGTATATTTTTTCAATCAGAGTTTGGCACAGTTTCATCTATAGATGGCCTACTCAGATTGACACACAATCTTCTGGCTTTTGAGAGCATTTAACACTAAAATGTCATTTTGTTACTCATTATCCACGCTGCATGTGGTCCTTTTGACATGTGTTGTGCATGCAGTTTGAAAGGACTGCTCACAGCATGGGAAACTTTAAAAATATTTGTCGCACTGAAAATGGTGATCGATGCTTGTTGAACGTTCACAAGAAACGAAGACAGCAAAAGATTCAGAGCCTGAAGAAGTCTACAACAACGAAACGTCGAATGCTGTTTTATCGTTGTTAAATTAAATCCTTTTCAAAACCGTCGTCATTGTTACGGTTGTTGAAATGAGTTTATTAAAAGCAAAGTGAAAAGCAAATATTACATAGCTTGCTTTCTTGCTTGCCTGCTAGGGGCCTGTTTGTGTCTACAACAGCTTCAGGAATTGAGCTTTGGAGACATTCAATTAATATAGCGTTCAACAAATCAGAGATTAATGTTGGAGGCTGACATGCAGTGAACGATGTATGTGAGGCAGGACAAGGTCGCCACCCTGACCGTCTCGATGTCATTGCAATGAGGCAAGGACACCGGAAGACCGATGTGCATGAATCCAAGTTTCAGATTAACACTGGGCCATATTTTGGTGAAATGCACCGACATGAACAAGGGCATGGGTATCAGAGCAGGAGACAAAGTGATGGAAAATGAAGCTGATGCGTTTTCGAGTCTCCATCGCAGCGAATGGACAGGGAAGATATCGTCGGCTTCATTGACCGCGTTAAAGCACAAACGTTTCAACAATTCTGATATCCTGTATTTCTGATTAATATGTGTGACCCAGAGGAAGAGATATTGCCTCAGGAATGGAAAAATATTCATGTTCAGCGTAAAATTGGTAAACTGGCTGGAAATTATGACGCATACATCCTTAGGTTGGTGTATTTCTGATTAATATTTGTGGCCCACTATTGTTGTACATTTTCTTTCTACACAAGCAAAGCTTTTGAAAAAATCAATTTGGGTGCGAGGCTGTTTGCGGCGGCAGCACCAACAGCGCAAGCGACATACATGTATATATATCGAATCCAAGAACATTTGTCCTCGTTGCGCACAAGAGCTGGGTGATGAATTTGCGGTTGAGGCGTAATTCTTCTTACAGGAATGCGAGCAAAGTGGACTACAGACATCTGCATTATTCGAAAAGATTGATTGATTGGGTTTAACGGCACTTCAGCACAGAATTGGCTATTTCGTGCCTTAACATGATTATTGAATATACATCATTATTTTAGACTAAAATCTTTGGAGGTTAATAAATAGGATAAAACTTATAACTACAGCATTCTAGACATGATATAAGTAAAATTAATAAATAAGGTTAAAATATATTCAAGATTATTTGATTCTTGCAATAAACAGGTCACAAGTCATTTTTTTAATTCAGGATTTCTACTATACTTTGTTGTACAGTTGTATTTCTTTCAAATACATATTCGAAAAGAACTTGCAGAGTTCTTCGAGTCTCAAACAGTACCGAACAATGCTGAGATCAAAAGAGTGATGAAAAAATATCCGTATTTTAAAATATGCACTTTTCGTCAAATTAAATCTCATGCATGGGATCTGATCAAGAAACGAAAATAGAACTATTAGTGGAAGATATATATGTCTCTTGGATATTACACACACCTAAGTCTACGGCTAATGTGCATCTTGGGTGAAGCAAATAGACTATATGATTAACCGATATCTGTATACCCAACAAAAGTTTGGCACAGCTTCACCTATAGATGGCCTACTCAGACTCGTTAATTGTTGACTACCACACTATCTTCTGGCTTTTGAGAGCATTTGACACCAAAATGCCAAACAACATTATTCAACGTCCATTGTGTCTGTGGAAGCGTCCGATCAGTGGCATGCGGGAGATATGTGGGTTTGCAAAACAACATTATTCAACGTCCATTGTGTCTGTGGAAGCGTCCGATCAGTGGCATGCGGGAGATATGTGGGTTTGCAAAACAACATTATTCAACGTCCATTGTGTCTGTGGAAGCGTCCGATCAGTGGCATGCGGGAGATATGTGGGTTTGCAAAACAACATTATTCAACGTCCATTGTGTCTGTGGAAGCGTCCGATCAGTGGCATGCGGGAGATATGTGGGTTTGCAAAACAACATTATTCAACGTCCATTGTGTCTGTGGAAGCGTCCGATCAGTGGCATGCGGGAGATATGTGGGTTTGCAAAACAACATTATTCAACGTCCATTGTGTCTGTGGAAGCGTCCGATCAGTGGCATGCGGGAGATATGAGGGTTTGCAAAACAACATTATTCAACGTCCATTGCGTCTGTGGAAGCGTCCGATCAGTGGCATGCGGGAGATATGTGGGTTTGCAAAACAACATTATTCAACGTCCATTGTGTCTGTGGAAGCGTCCGATCAGTGGCATGCGGGAGATATGTGGGTTTGCAAAACAACATTATTCAACGTCCATTGTGTCTGTGGAAGCGTCCGATCAGTGGCATGCGGGAGATATGTGGGTTTGCAAAACAACATTATTCAACGTCCATTGTGTCTGTGGAAGCGTCCGATCAGTGGCATGCGGGAGATATGTGGGTTTGCAAAACAACATTATTCAACGTCCATTGTGTCTGTGGAAGCGTCCGATCAGTGGCATGCGGGAGATATGTGGGTTTGCAAAACAACATTATTCAACGTCCATTGCGTCTGTGGAAGCGTTCGATCAGTGGCATGCGGGAGATATGTGGGTTTGCAAAACAACATTATTCAACGTCCATTGTGTCTGTGGAAGCGTCCGATCAGTGGCATGCGGGAGATATGTGGGTTTGCAAAAAACATTATTCAACGTCCATTGTGTCTGTGGAAGCGTCCGATCAGTGGCATGCGGGAGATATGTGGGTTTGCAAAAAAAAACATTATTCAACGTCCATTGCGTCTGTGGAAGCGTCCGATCAGTGGCATGCGGGAGATATGTGGGTTTGCAAAACAACATTATTCAACGTCCATTGTGTCTGTGGAAGCGTCCGATCCATGACATTAACCATTCGTTCCATGGCCTAGAAGAGATATGCCAGAGAGGCGCCCAATAGTAGGCAACTGCGCTACGGAGCCCCAACGGACAAGCGACTACATAGATTATTTTCTAAAACCATTAGCGACTAGACATGAGTCCTACCTAAAAGACACTTACGACTTCATAAATAAGATCAGAAATAGGACAATAGATAAAAAAGCACCTGCTAGTGACGTGTATATGAATATGAATATTAATAGAACCATAGCAGTAAATAAAAAGAGTTTCAGGACGAACCCGGACTCTAAGAGACCGGACAGGGAAATAATAAAATTGTTAGACATAATAATGCGAAGTAAAGACTTCAAATTTAATGATGCGATTTTTGGCACTGCGATGGGCAAGTCCTTCGCCCCAAATCTAGCGAACCTATACCTGTTTGACTTTGACAGGGGGGCCATGAGACGGGGTTTGACATAAAACCGCATTTATACTACAGGTTCCTTGATGACATCTTCTTCGTCTGGCCGGACACTAGGGACGAACTAGCGAGGTTTGCAACCTACATGAATTCCATAATACCCAACATAAAAATAACACTCACAGTAGATGAAAGAGAGGTGAACTTCCTAGACACCACAGTATTTAAAGAGGAATGGGAGGGTGTAACAAAACTACAAACCAAAGTCTTTTTCAAGAACACAGACACACATCAACTACTACACCCCACATCCTGATACAAGACCGATTATAATGCATCGGTTCGATGTTCTGCTGAATACAGGCACTTTTTCACATTCCATGCTTCAGAAAATACATCCTTAGCTTGAAGATCGACTGGAAAGTTGGTATCATTAGGGAGTTGTACGATCTGCTGCGAATCAACCTGTCGACTATATTACCAACACACGAGAGATCGCTACAAAATCTCTATCAACAAAGATTTAAAATGTGTGAACATTTGACGATACTTTCTCCGACCAAACTCCGTAAGCGATAAAAAATGTCAAAAGATTGGAACCCTTTGAGAGGATACATGACATCTAGATGAAAGCAAAATATGATGGACGTGCTAATAACCTCAGGTAACAACAAGAATACGACATTTTATTTATCATAATTCAAACTCTCAGAATACCAGCAACATTGAAGGGCACAATGAAAAATAGTCTCCATTGATGTCTCATTTAACTGGACTTGCTGCCAGGATAAGATGGAGATAATGATCAAAGTATTGAGCACATATTGACAGGGAGCAGATGCTGGAATCACAATTGATTACATGGTGCCAACGTGTGCAGCAAGGCGAGAAATGGTGACGTCTGGGTCGAAGCTTGCGGACATTCTTTTAAAATACGCATTCAGCAAAGACCACACTTAAGATAGAAGAGAAGCCATTTCGTTGTATTTTTTGCATGAAAACATTTTCGACTTCATCACTACAGAACAGCCAAAGTATTGAGCACATATTGAGACGGAGGAGATGCTGGAATCATACCGTGTGCAGCAAGACGAGAAATTGTGAAGTCTGGATCAATGCTGAATGGGCAAAACCACACTTAAGATACCTGGTAGTTGCTCAAAATGGGTTTCTTCTGCTGAGCTATTCAAACTGGCACCCACATTAATGGTCACAAAACTATGCGTGTATTCTTTAAAAAAATCATTCAGACTTAAATAAATATCAATGTAATGTTTTGTGCAGATGTATGGGTATGACTTCACTCGGAAATCTCACACGAGGAGACATGATGGTGGCAAAAGCTGTGGAAATAGTCAGATACAAAGGTATGCTTGTGAAACACAGTCCTTCAATTAATTACAAACATTACTTCTGAAGTCATGATTTTAAGATGAGTATGTGCAGTCATTTTAAACGTAGGAAGTAGTGGTTAGTGGGAGACATATACGTGGGTTGCTGAAGGTGCTACATCATTTTTTGCTCCAATTAGCGCGGGTGAGAGCGTGTTCGTCGCTTGGCGGTGGATGCTGCTACTCTGAGCAAATGGTCAGTGCTGGAATTTTTCTGTCTGGGCGATTTAACAGGACGCAATTGCTATGGAATATCGTCATCCACGGGAAGCGACATCAAGCTACCGCTGGATACAATTAAGCTTAGATTCAAAAAAGAAAGTGTTCTGCAAATATATTCAGCTACCGGTTCCTTATTGTCCGACACTAATTCTGTCTCTCGGGCGAGTCATTAGTGGCTTAATAATAGAATTATAGTGTTTATGTGATGAAGCAGTCTTTTCCGACCGTTCTGTGAATAAGTTCACATTGCGTCTTTTGTTCCAACGCAGTCGGTTGGGTCGACAGCTGCGTCTACAGAGAACAGCTACAACCAGATTTGCTATTAACTAAGAACTTTTAGTCTGTAGTTTATGACATTAATAGCATAATAGCAGTGCTCATCGTCGTCTTCTGAACAGGAGTGTTGCACCTGAAATGAGACGCAGAACGACTAGATGGAAAGGACGAGAAAGAGCATTGTAAAGATGGGGAAGAGGACAATTCTCCTTTACAAAGGATAGAACCAATGTACGATATATCAATATCGGGTTTCCCAAAACCCTCAAGTATTTAAAATTTCTCCTGCAAAGCCTTTTTGTAAGATGGGAAGACGAACAAAATTAACTCTCATGGACCTCACTGAGGCACTTCTTAATATAAGGAATTTAATCATGATTTCTCATGGAGCAAGAGTGGTGGTACTCGAAACATTTTCAGTCCTATGACAGTGAGCAAACCCTCCCAGACTGCCGTTAATTCATGGCTTTCCAAACATCTAAAGTAACGGATCCATAACAATTCGTCATCAGATTACCAGTATGGAATCTCGTGTGAATTCGGATTGCAACCACGAGCATACGATTTCTAACATGACTGACATAAGTATGATTTCTCCCCAGTATGGGTTCTCATGTGTACTTTCAGAAGACCACCTCTACTAAATGATTTCTGACATAGACTGACATATTAAGTATGATTTCTCCCCAGCATGGGTTCTCATGTGTACTTTCAGAAGACCACCTCTACTAAATGATTTCTGACATAGACTGACATATTAAGTATGATTTCTCCCCAGCATGGGTTCTCATGTGTACTTTCAGAAGACCACCTCTACTAAATGATTTCTGACACAGACTGACATAAGTATGATTTCTTCCCAGTATGGGTTCTCATGTGTACTTTCAGAAGACCACCTCTACTAAATGATTTCTGACATGACTGACATAAGTATGATTTCTCCCCAGTATGGGTTCTCATGTGTACTTTCAGAAGACCACCTCTACTAAATGATTTCTGACATAGACTGACATATTAAGTATGATTTCTCCCCAGCATGGGTTCTCATGTGTACTTTCAGAAGACCACCTCTACTAAATGATTTCTGACATGACTGACATAAGTATGATTTCTCCCCAGTATGGGTTCTCATGTGTACTTTCAGAAGACCACCTCTACTAAATGATTTCTGACATAGACTGACATATTAAGTATGATTTCTCCCCAGCATGGGTTCTCATGTGTACTTTCAGAAGACCACCTCTACTAAATGATTTCTGACACAAACTGACATAAGTATGATTTCTTCCCAGTATGGGTTCTCATGTGTACTTTCAGAAGACCACCCCTACTAAATGATTTCTGACATGACTGACATAAGTATGATTTCTCCCCAGTATGGGTTCTCACGTGCGCTTTCAGAAGACCACCTCTACTAAATGATTTCTAACATGACTGACATAAGTATGATTTCTCCCCAGTATGGGTTCTCATGTGTACTTTCAGAAGACCACCTCTACTAAATGATTTCTGACATAGACTGACATATTAAGTATGATTTCTCCCCAGCATGGGTTCTCATGTGTACTTTCAGAAGACCACCTCTACTAAATGATTTCTGACACAGACTGACATAAGTATGATTTCTTCCCAGTATGGGTTCTCATGTGTACTTTCAGAAGACCACCCCTACTAAATGATTTCTGACATGACTGACATAAGTATGATTTCTCCCCAGTATGGGTTCTCACGTGCGCTTTCAGAAGACCACCTCTACTAAATGATTTCTAACATGACTGACATAAGTATGATTTCTCCCCAGTATGGGTTCTCATGTGTACTTTCTGACATGACTGACATAAGTATGATTTCTCCACAGTATGGATTCTCATGTGTACTTTCAGAAGACCACCTCTACTAAATGATTTCTGACATAGACTGACATAAGTATGATTTCTCCCCAGTATGGGTTCTCACGTGCGCTTTCAGAAGACCACCTCTACTAAATGATTTCTGACATAGACTGACATATTAAGTATGATTTCTCCCCAGCATGGGTTCTCATGTGTACTTTCAGAAGACCACCTCTACTAAATGATTTCTGACACAGACTGACATAAGTATGATTTCTTCCCAGTATGGGTTCTCATGTGTACTTTCAGAAGACCACCTCTACTAAATGATTTCTGACATGACTGACATAAGTATGATTTCTCCCCAGTATGGGTTCTCATGTGTACTTTCAGAAGACCACCTCTACTAAATGATTTCTGACATAGACTGACATATTAAGTATGATTTCTCCCCAGCATGGGTTCTCATGTGTACTTTCAGAAGACCACCTCTACTAAATGATTTCTGACACAGACTGACATAAGTATGATTTTTCCCCAGTATGGGTTCTCACGTGCGCTTTCAGAAGACCACCTCTACTAAATGATTTCTAACATGACTGACATAAGTATGATTTCTCCCCAGTATGGGTTCTCATGTGTACTTTCTGACATGACTGACATAAGTATGATTTCTCCACAGTATGGATTCTCATGTGTACTTTCAGAAGACCACCTCTAGTAAATGATTTCTGACAAAACTCACATTTGTATGGTTTCTCGTCAGAATAGGTTCTCGTGTGTACTTTCACAACAGTACTGAACAGCAGGAGTGCTGCACCAGAAATGTGACTGCTGCACGAACACTTAAGACAGAGCAGACACCGCCGCCGCAGCAACTGCAGTTAAGTGGTATGTTGTGAAGAGCATGAAGAAAAGGACAACCTTGGGAAACGAGGGATTGGGCGTTTTTGAAATGTCTTTACATACATTCTGCAAAGCAGATCTTACACGTTGGCTGAAGTACGCTTCTTTCAATACACTCACGAAAGATTCAGAACGGAAGTTTATCCTCTCTAACAACTTTTCCAGCCAGTCAACGAGAATTGCAGCGATTGATGTGGAATGTCCTGTGCAAGGTGCTGTAAAGGAGTTCGCGAAGAAAAGCTGTGTGGCAGCAACAGCTGCGAAGGATTGCTTCATACGCCATATATGTGTGGCAGCAACAGCTGCGAAGGATTGCTTCATACGCCATATAATTATGGCGCACAGATACGAGCAAACGTTCGGCCGCAGATGTCCGGTGCCGTTTCCGAACATCCATGACGTTGACGCATGCATCGCGGTAGCGGACGAGGCTGCCGCTGCTGCTGACGCCACTCAAGCTGCACGCGCTAGAGCAGTATGTCTCGCGGCATTTGCCACAAGTAAACTGACGCGTATGCGACTAAGCAAGGCAGCCGTTCATGGGCCCGCGTCGCTGGCTGGCTGGCTATTACTTTTCTTTTTTATGTTGGCCATTGTGACGAAAAGTTTGAAGACACACCAACATGACTAGTTTCATGCATAATGCTGTTGCTAGCTAATGTGAAATAACTGTGGACAAATTGGTAACAAAGTTTCAATTAGAAGGATTCTAAGATGTATATTTCAGTTGGGCCTATTGTATAACATTTTATAATTATGTCAGATATTGAAATAATTAAAAATGAAACATAAGTCATTGCATCCACAGTAAACTGCTTTAATAGTGTTACGAGCCTGATTTGCATTAGCGGCATTATCCATCTCTTCCGAGTCAGCCTGTCGATATCAAATAATGTTAATCCTTTTTTTCTATGCAACAATATATTTGGTTGATTTCGTGAAATAAAATGATTGAATTTCATTTAATTTGTGCTAAATGATTTCTGACAAAACTCACATTTGTATGGTTTCTCGTCAGAATAGGTTCTCGTGTGTACTTTCACAACAGTACTGAACAGCCGGAGTGCTGCACCAGAAATGTCACTGCTGCACGAAGACTCCGACAGAGCAGACACCGCCACCACAGCAACTGCAGTTAAGTGGCATGTTGTGAAGAGCATGAAGAAAAGGACAAGGCCAATTACTTACGAGGGATTGGTAGGCGAAGAGGGGTAGAGGCTTAACACATGATCGCAGCAGGACCAACAGCTCAGGAAGACATGAAATAGCGCAAGTAAACTTCAGCAAATATAACATTTCTCGTTTAACGAAAGGTAGTGATGCAGATATAGGCAGTAGACTGTCCATTGTCCATGCAGAGAAGACTCCTTCTGCCACAGGCCGTCATTGCTTGCTAAAGTACCTGCCGCTGTATACGCCTAGTTCAGTCTTGTAGAGAAACCCTAGCACTGCAATGCATGTAAAAAGACATTTGCGAACAGTTCAAATTGCCGAAGTCACAAAAGAACTCACTCCAAAACGAAAGAGTTCATATGTGCTTCTAAGCCGCATGGCCCAAGAACTGCCTGGGTCGACGTCTTTTGTGGCAGAAGTGTCAAAATGTTAGGAAATAATAAGCCCAAATACATTCAGCTATTTCCATACAGAACGGTGTGGGCAGATCGACAGTGACCGAATCTTGCCTGCTTCTATTTTATTTCCGTCGCATACATGCGTCTAATAGAGATCTCTGTGTGAATTCTTCAAAGTTTCTTTAAGAAAAAATCTACTTGCTACAACGCCGCACCCGACGAATCACTGTAAGTATACATGCATTAAAGTAAATTCGTTTCTGCAATGTTATGTTGAAACCATGCACGAATAAACTGCTGCAACCAGCTCTCATCGTCTTATGACTAATTCCGTCTCCATTTGCTTAAGAAGACTAAACCAAACAGATGGTTCTTACTGTATTTGCTGAGGGCCTACCCATTGTGGGTGAGTCAAGGAGAGTCAGTGACTACCTAGACTGGTAGTTCGTTAATTCGTATCTAACCATAAAACGATTAAAAAGATATTGGGGGCCCTGATGAGCAATTGTTCTCTACGACACAAGCTCACAATTCTCATCCTAAAGTTTCCAATTACCTTAGTGTTCCTGTACAGCTGTTGCATTGATTTAGAGACACCATTGATAGACTTAATTGAAGGCCTACTTTTAGGAATTATTAGTCTCATTATTGTGCTCAACAATTTTGTAAACCAAAATATAAATTTTTCGCCGGATTAGCATGTTTCTCGACTACGGTCCCCTCCTTCCGCTCTTGGAACCCAAAATTCCGAAAAACATTGACTTATTCCAGGAAGCATGGCAAAAAGGACAGCCAGATATGGTTAGCGGCTGTGACAATTTATTCTCAAAGGATAAGTGGCTGCGAAAAACGTTCTCTGAATAGTTTGGCAATGTTCATGGAAACTGATTTCATAGACTGTAGACTGAATGCGTCAATATCTGGTCACAAGACGAGTCAGTTCTGGAAAGGGCTTGAATCCGTGAAGGCATGTTTGAGGGATTTCAAGGGCAACCCGATGCTCTTAAAACTGAAAGACTGGCCACCAACAAAGGATTTTAGCGAGTTGCTCCCAACCCGTTTCCAGGATTTACTTAACGGTCTTCCGCTTCCCGAGTACACAGACAGGTCTGGAGCATTTAACCCGCATGACCTCGGGCCAAAGTTGTATGGTTCCGCACTTCATCCGCTGGTTGGTTCAACCAACCTCCATCTAGACGTGTCAGATGTTGTTAATTTAATACTCTATGTGGGAATTGCAACGGACGACACCAAGCATCACAAAGCACGTATGCACTCACTGGAAGGTCTTTGATGCGAATTTGACTTGTATTGTCTACATGTATAACAGTGGCATTACAACAAGAACATCTGAGTGATTATGGTTGCAAGAGATCCTGATCTGATTGCACAAGACCACAAATTTATGTTTGTCTCAAATTTGAATCATGTTTCATGTATTAACTTTACAATAATATTATCAAAACTTATTTATCTTGGACTGTGGATTTTTGATTTTGTTATATAAAAATTTGTATGCTCTCTATTTAGTTGTGGAAGTACTAAAACTGTCTTGTTATCTAATGAGAGAGATCTCATCTCCAGACATATGCCTGCAATTGACTCCTGCTAGTAATAAAGTTGATCAACAAGTCTACCAAAGCAGTTCACAGCAGACAAAGGACCCCTAATTGTGCTTCCACTAGACTCTACAGCTGCACAGTACTTTGACCATCGCTTTCCTGCTAGCCTCTGGAGAATATTGGTTACAGAGACAAACAGATATGCAGAGCAGAAAGGCAAGTCTAATGATAAGACATGCGATGCTTAAATGAAAGCATTCCTTGACATGTGTTTAACCGATACAAAAAACTTTCAAAACTTCTATTGTATGATGTCATATTGTGTTCAATTACAAGCGATACCAATCTTACGGTTTAATGCAACATTTGGGAACATTTCAGAGCATTGCAAAAACACAGGTGATTGGACCCGACGGTGTTATGCAAAGAGCACTTTTCACGTCAACGCCAACGAGATTTCCGCATGCATCAAACAGTTACAAATGCACTTGCAAGTCAGGCTGTGCTGTCCAACTAGTATGCACGAAGCAGATATCATGAAGGAACTGTTTTATGAAACGATCGGCTTCACAAATGTCAAAGAGTTCATCAGTGGATCTCACGAAAAATGAGCATGAAGATGCAAGCAGAGATATTCACATCAAAGTGCAGGTCAGGACAGGTCTAAACCAATGTTAAACAGACAACTCTGGCTTGCCAAAAACTAATCTTCACCTCTTCAATGATTGTAAACATTACTACAATTTCAGTTAAACAATTCACCTAAAACTCATGGGAGAGTCAAGTTGCAAAGCCTATTCTTCATTTTATAGTGAGCTCTCGTACTGTCATACTCTGGGATTAGCTGACCAAGCTGCATAAAAGCATACAATTCCAAGGCATTGTCAAGATGTGTGAAATAATCTGTCTAGATCAAACAGAGGGTCAAGATTTTAGTAACATTTCGTACAAGTGACAGGCCTCAGCTCACAATGATTTCTGTTACAGCGAATCGACTGTGGCATGCATCTCTGAAGTGTCAATGCCAGCTAAGATATGCAATGCATGCTCAATTTGTTTATAATTTGACAAGTATTTTTTCGCATCATCATTTCTTTCTCTTTTTTATTATGTTGACTAATGCACATTGTTGGATCGTACGTACATGTATATGCTGCTAACAGTGAATTTACTTCAGTTAAGTGCAAGAGGTAATTTTATCATCTAAAGCACACTGAATTAGCTTTTTGCTGGTAGGCCGTCAGCTTCAGATAAATGTATGTCTTTAATAAAAAATGTTTAGTGTTTAAGAAAAATGTCTGTTCGCTTGTAACACAGAATCTGCTGCTGATCAACTGTATGCAAGACGAATGCAATGCAGTCCACAACGGTTACTGTATTAAAGTACGCATTTTGCTGTGAACAGCACTGAACGCAAACATCAAGTCACACTAGTTAGACCACCTTTTGTTAAATTGACAGTTGAAAGGGAAGTTTCCGGAGGCTTACTGACTGCCATCATGTGCCATGATGCTACATTTCTTTAATTTAACTTATGATCGTTTTGTGATATGTCAGTAAATGATGGACTGATTGGTCTTTGTTGAATTTCATCTAACTGATGAGAGACAACACAAATGTTGCCTTTGCACGAAGGAATATGGCAGACCAGATGCTTTGAAACGCCATGTATGGATCCATAATGGAGGAAAACAATTTAACTGCCCTACCAGCAACAAAGTCTTTAAATACAGTTATGTTCTAAGCAGACACATTTTGAACAGACAACTAAGGGAATGCATGGTGAGGCTATGCCAAGGGGTGAAGGTTAGGGCATAGCCGGTTGCTGACCCGGTTAACCGTAATTGCCGGGTATATGACACCCGGCAGATAACCGGCCCCGGTGATAAAAGGTATACCCGGTTGAAAAACGGCCACCGGCTATGCCCTAAACAGAATGACAATGAATGTGATGTTCATGACATGTCAACAAAATGACAATGAATGCGATGACTTCAAGTGCAATTTATTGAATAGAAGAAACTAGAGACCAATGGAATAAAAATTTTGGATGCTGGCAGCACATGCAGGAATTTGGACTGACCTTGGTGAAGCTTTACCCTTCACCATGAAAGTTGGGCAGATGGGAACCTTTTTGAATTTGATTATCCACCCCAGTGCATGAACAATTGAGCAATACTTAACTCTCATTCTGTTCAATTTGGAGCAGAGCTTTGTATGTTTTCCAGGGCCTCTAATACTTTTAACAATGGTTTAATTGTTTTTCCAGTTGCTTTTAGTACTCTTTGACGGTGCTCTGTCGTCGACCTGAATGTCTGAACTTTGCCGTCGATAATCCACGATGGTCGAATGACTACTGCAGCTCACAGTGTGTAGTCACACATTGCAAGTTCGTGCATGATTTCTATTATTGATTTTACACTTAATTTGAGTACATTTTTAGTGTGGCACTGTAAATTGTGACTAGCCATCATAAATTGCAGCAATTATCACCTAGCAAGGTATTAGCTGCCAGGGCTGAAAGTGGTTTGGCAAAGTTGCCGGGTCTGACTTTGGAAGACGAGCACACCTTGGACCTGTAATTTTTTCTGACGACGTTTTTTGTAATTTGCCCAAATTATGCAAAATCATACCATTTTTTACCTAGTTTTGGCGCCTGTGAGCCCTTTTGCGACCCTGCTGAGACCCGGCAACAGCAAGTCTCAAAAATCGATGCCGGGTCACAGACCCGGACTCACCCAACTCACTTTCAGCCCTGGCTGCTGCATAGATGACACTAAGTGCCCCTCAAACTTTTTTCATCACAGTGCAGTTCAGACTGTATACCTGGTATAGTTTCGGACATTATTTAAACAGCATTGCTGAGCTTGGCAGATGGCATTGAATGGTGTAAGTATGTTGAACTTTGTCATCAAGTGTGGAGTGTGGCTTATAACATGCTTATGTACAGCAAAATCTTCCAGTTTGTGTGGTAAATCTAATGGTAGTACAACAGGTGTTTGAACATGACTCGTTCTTAGTTCTTACATTGGCACAATCGTTTAGCTTAATCACTTGGCAGCCTGTTTGGTCTGTCACACTCTCATTCAAGTCAGAGCTCTAGACTAGGACTTGTCAGAAGGGATACCTTCCACCTGTTGACATGCTTTTGCAGCCAAGCTTAATAGGCTTGCCTCTCCCCCCATATGACCAAGTATACATCTCACAGATTAAGGGATGGTGCACTTTGAAATATATCTACATGTAGTTGGACTGCATACACCACAGAAACAGGACTGTTTATCAGGACTGCTGACCGACCTCCTCTTGCCTGACTGGACAGTTCATAATTTCTATACAATACATCGATTTTATCAGCAGAGTTCATGAACAGATATAACTGGAACCTCTCAATCAATAACCGCTGGCAGAACTCAACTGTAGTAAAACTCTGACACTGAAGAATTTGACTCAATTCCACCAAAGGTAGCTAACAAACTGAGTAGTGTTCGTTTGACAGCATTAAAAGGGGATACATACTATTCAGTTTAGAGATTACCGATTACTTTTAATAACCGGACCCGGTACCCGGACCCGGCAGATTTTATTATAACTACCCAGACCCGGTTTCCGGTTGAAAAACGGCACCCGGCTATGCCCTAGTGAAGGTTCATACCGAAGTACCTCCAAGGGCACTACGCGAGGCGGACAGGCTCACCATGAACCCCGAACGATTGGCCAACGCAGGCGGCAGGTGTTGGAAGGACACATCAGGGCAAACAAGGTCAACAAAGATCCACCGGCCTCCTTACCCTATGAGAGTTCCAGGAGAGAACCGGTCATCACCTGACAAAGCGACCAAGAAACCCTATATGAAGATGAAGAAACATGACAACAAGGAAGGAGCTAGGAGCAGATGAAAAAGTGTTAGACAAGATTCAAAAGAAAAGACTTAAGTGGCATGGTCACGTTGAAAGAATGGACGACAGAAGATTACCACTTGCGGCATTGCATGGACACGTTGATGAAGAAACATGACAACAAGGAAGGAGCTAGGAGCAGATGAAAAAGTGGTAGACAAGATTCAAAAGAAAAGACTTAAGTGGTATGGTTACGTTGAAAGAATGGACGACAGAAGATTACCACTTGCAGCCTTGCATGGACACGATGAAGATGAAAGGAGCAGAGGGAGACAACGGAAAAGATTTATAGACAATATCAAGGAAGATCTTATATGCAAAAACACTAACTTGACCATGGTGGGCGAAACTGTCAGGGACAGAACACTATAGAGACACTTCATAAGGGCCTCATCGTCAGAAAACTGATGGAAGAGTAGAAAGAAGAAGAGAGGTTTTAAAAACTCACATTAGAATCCATAACATAGACAGACCATTATATGTGCCAGGCTTACAACAAAAAAACGTTTCCTAACCTGTATGCTTTTGAAACCCATGCATTCGAGTGCAATAGATGTCAGAAGTCTTTGGAACCCCGAACAAAGGACATGCAACTGACATAAAATATTAAAACGCACTGGGGTAAAACGAAAAAAGCCTTTCAGGCTTAGACCATTTGAGAAATTGTGTTTGGAAGACTGAGCTACTTGAGTGATTGGTTGAGGGATCTTTAATATGCTCAGGTCGTCAAAGCCAAACACCGAAAAAGCAAATAAATTGTTGCGTTGGAAGGTTTGTTTTGTTTAATTATTCTGAAAAGCAGATTTGAGCATGTATTGTGTTTCTCTGCATCCTTGTATTCTATGCATGGTAGGTACAAGTAGACTAGTGTCACCTAATGAAAAATCAACTCAATAAACTAAGCAGAACCGGTTTGGACATTCTGGTCCTGAGAAACAACAACCTAGATGTTAAATGCTGAATCTGTTTCATAAACTTAGAAACTGCCATTGAATATGTCTAAACACATGTTTCTTCTTCTGCATCATTCTTCGTTGTCAAGATGCACAGGATTCTGATCTAGCGGACAAAGTGTCAGCATCTCACTACTGCGTGCATACATCATCTTTCAGCATATGAACTTCATTGTGTAACAACTGCAAATAAAGACGAGTTTCAACAATCTGACCTGGATTCTGTCGATGTAGCATCAGACGACTTCTCGGCACAATCTTCACGACACGATCTTCACGACTTCTCGACACGATCTTCATGACTTCTCGACACGATCTTCATGACTTCTCGACACAATCTTCATGACTTCTCGACACGATCTTCATATTCTTGAGGAATGCGGCATCTGTAAAACAGAAATTATATATATATATATATTCATCATTACCTTAAACATACAAACAAGTTTGATGACACTGTCATCTCAGATGATTAGTGTCACCTTCCTCCTTTATCCAGGTTTTGGACTGGCGCTGACATAGTGCAACCAGTGGCATGCATTATGTAGATTTAAATAGCATACCATCAAGGCTACTATTCAGAAGTGCTCCCAGACAACCTTTGCTGAAAAGGACGGTTAAGACTACTAATTTTTTAATCTACAAACCAGAGGCTTATACACAGCTCTTGGAAGCCAACAATCCCATGCCATAGAGCTAACAACAGAGAAAGCACAATGTTGTCAAAGAGCAGTTTGCGCTTGGGAACGAGTTTACCCTGATTGGAGGACAACGAAGCACAGCACATCTATACACGCATAGTAGAGTGACAGGGCTCATTGCAAATATATGGGAGCAGCACCTAGAAGGCACTGCACACCAAAGAAGAGACAAGCACCAAAGAAGAGACACCAAGTAATCATTTTTTACTTGGCTGTCCATTAGCTCTGCATAAACGAAATAGTTTACACGAACCAACTCAACTCAGTTTGCATTTAATCTATTATTTTGCTATTTTAAGCAGTTTAAAGTATCAGCATGTTGGTATATGATCCTCGTTGTGAACGACATGTGTACTGTTGAATTCCAATTTAGCAACAGCACAAGTCCACAACAGCAATTTACCTCGGAAGTTTCATTTCACCAACTCATGTCATTCCCTATCTGATTTTTCCCATAAATCTGTTGGTTAAAATTCTGTCAAAAGGGTTTATTCAAATCCGCAAAACCCAATTTCCGAAACTTTTAGAGATGCAAAATTAACAAATTCCTGATTGAGACTGTGGATGTTTACATGAAGAAGACTGTGGAGTTTTCGACAGCTTTGAAAATCCTCAGAACAAGAGAAAAATTAGGAGCTAATCTGCATACTATCCAGCTCATCTGATAAATGTAGAGCACAACAGCACTTTATATATTTATGTTTTCATACCAAACATTACAACACAAAAACTACACTATTTTCATTTACAGTAATATGTGATTAAAGAACACTGTGACATCAAGTTCAAGGTTTTGCAATAATCACCTGTCCCACTGACAGGCTATGAAAGCAGTTGAAGTTGTAAATATACAAAAAATTCTCTATAAAGTGCCTTTATTTTTAATGAAATTAAACTTTTTACACAGATACGCTGAAAGGAAAATGTAAGATTAAAAAAGCACAAAAAACGTCAATTCTAACAACCAACGCTGAAACCCATGCAACATTGGTAAATAATCAAATACTGACACGTTGAAATATACACTTACACTAACTAAATGCGATTTTTTAAATGTACTGTTCCTTAATGAATTACGCTAAAATACATTGTACTCTAAAAAAATACATTGAAATATTTGTACTCAATAAAATACGCCAAAATACACTTGTATTTAATATAATATGCTAAAATACACTTATACTTGATCAAATACGCTACAGTACAATCTCACTTAAAATTAAATAAGCTAAAATATACTGCTGTCTTGTGAAATTACATTAAAATACATTTCTGCTTAATCAAATATGCTTTTACCATGTACACATGTTGGAGGACTCTTCTCCAGTTTTCACCAATTCGGAACTTCGTGAATTCTCAAACCCCACAGCTGAAAAAGACAAAACACAGTTGCAAATAAAATGCGCCAAATGCAACTAACTTTTGCTAGAAGTTGTAAAAATATTGAACTTTTCAACAATGACCAGTGCCTGCCTTTGTCCAAGAAGTTGATATGACCCGCGCCACTATACAAAGCTATTCAGGGAAACGAACTTCGGTGAACGTGTATTTTAGTATGGTAAATTATTTTCACGCTTATAATTGCACAAAAACAGTCTTAAAATATTTCTGCCAACGTGCTATTGCCTAACTGATGTATTATTATACTTAGAATTTGTTAAAAAGATGTAAACCGATTGAAAAATTGTAATATTTTGTCATAACAAACCGCCGATCGAAGTTGTTATTCAATTCTGACCCTTTCCGGAAGTTGAGTGCGGCAAGTGTGCAATAAGGCAGCACGCAAAAATAAATAAGTAAGTAAGTAAAAGTCAAGCTTTTCAATTGCATCAGTTGTTTTATGAATTTAACTTCTGTTTCAATGACAATTATTTCTCATCAATCCAGCTCCAATTTAAGGTAGAATATTTTTGTTAACCCAGCTTCCATTTCTCGCCCGTGATTTTCGTCAATCCAGCTTCTATTTCAGATATTAAAAACCCTCATCCAGCTTCCATTACTTAAGGGTTTTCATTAATCCAGCTTCTATTTCAGATCTAGAAATACCGTCATCCAGCTTCCATTTATCATTTTGAACTTAGGCCCGAAGTTTTGACGTACACGTCGATGGTTTAGGCGCATACCCCAACTTCCGGTGGTAAACACGAAGACTGAGTCACCGTACTCCAAACAATATGGCCACCGTAGATGCGTGCATAACAGAGCGGCGCGACATGCGGCCTAATATTTCCGCGAAAATTAAAGGACGCTTCAATTTCAGCAGAATGACTGCACTAAACCCTAAAACTAACCCTAACCGACCCTCACGGCGCCTAACCTGAGCCCTAACCGACCCTCACGCTTTGCATGTTGAGATACATGTTGCGATGTCGTCGACCGGTCGCGTTCTAATTTTACGGCATTCGTTGGCAGCCATATTGTTTGGAGTACGGTGACTCAGTCTTCGTGTTTACCCTTCCGGTCATATGTTGTGGTTCAATGGCAAATCGAGCGGCGATTTCGCATGGGAAATGTGACATTTTAAAAGCTCATTTTTTGTCAATATTCGTGTTCTTAGCAAATTTTAAGCATGTAGTTCGATGAGTTGGTTTAATTTAAGCTGTTTGGAATAATTAACGGCACTTTTTGAGTCATTATAAGCGTGAAAATAATTTACCATACTAAAATACACGTTTACCCGAACTTCTTGTCCTCCGTATCAAACTGGTATCAAATTGGATTGGCCACATCATGAGGAGTGACACCATAGTACGAGATATCATCGAAGGAAGAATGGAGGGGGAAAAGACAAGAGGAAGACCAAGAACAATGCTACTGGACTGGATGATGACAAAGGACGGTTACAGAGGGCTAAAGATGGATGCACAGAACAGATATGCGTGGCGTCATTGGACATATGAACCTGCCTGACGGCAGAGAACCAAAGAAGAAGACTATACTAGTAATAGGCATGGAAAAGTTTAGCTGGGTGTCCGTCAGCAAAGTTTATCTTAACGTGCGCAATAGCATAATAACACTTGAACATTTCTCTTGCACAAGTTATTGACGAACTTACAGAAGTTACAGACTGGGTAAACGGACTGTTTTAAACTCACCCAGCCTGGAAAAAAACGAAATTCAATTCAGCAAATTCGACTTGCTCTGTAAGCCGCCAAAGTGGAAAGGAAGATTCCCACGACCTGGAACCGGAAGACATGGTCAGCATTAAATTTCGGATTCAACGTTCCTCATGACGTCACTAGAACGATATACAGCGCCATCTCGCAATAATAAACTGCTGGTCTTCATACAATGTCGCTAACACAAATTGTTCCTTTTGCAAGTTGTTGGTTTTCTTAATGTAGAGTATGTTCAAATTGGCCTCTTAAAAGCAATGAATACATAATATGTATTCATTGCTTTTAAGAGGCCAATTTGCTTCAAAATATTATTTTGAAGCAGGAAACAAAGTTGATTGAAGCCTAATTTTTCAGGAGCATCTGAAGTAATAGTAAGTAAGTATGTAAGAATTCATTCATTCATTTCAAGAATTTATATAGCGCCTTATTAGAAATCCACTCAGAAGCGCTCACGGTGAAACAAAAAAGTTTTAAGAAGCTTGTAGATATCAGGGTCTGGGGACCATTTTTGAATATAATAGTTATTATTATCTTATCTTTAATTATTTTCTGTTTCCAGCTTTTTGCCAATTTTTTCGGGTCGAAAGCTTCCGCCGCCCGACTATTTCAACACTTGGGACCAAAAGCATACCCCTAAAGGCAGAACGAAGGGCTCTGCGAGCCAGTATACAACAGATATTTGGCAGTAGAGTTCACAGCTAGATAAGTCGGGGCACAGCCATAAGGTCGTTGGGCACAGCCAAGGAGACAACGCCAAACCAGTGAAACAATTCTGTATTCGATGCGATGTGAGATAATGAGCCATGGCAGTTTAGACTGCAGTAGAGTATCACGCATGTAAGATGAAACAGAGGCATATTTGGGGATTCAGGTGTTCCTATAAAGAATTACCCGTTTTTCGTCAACCTTTAGAAAAAGTCATAATTTACCAATGGCCCATGGGGTATGGCATGGCCAGATTTGCCCCTCTCATGGGCGAAGTTTATCAGGGGCTAGGGGGAGCTAAGCCCCCCCCCCCCAAGAAGGCCCCGATTCAGCTTTTTTACCATGAAAATTATATCTTTTTCTGGGCTTAGCCCCCCTAAGAAGGCATTAGCCCCTCCAAGAACGGAAACCAAACTCCGCCCATGCCCCCTCTCCGGATTCGACACTATAATCACTATAATAGTGCTACGCTTTCTTTATTCTATGATCATAACCCAACCCCTGTTGCTTTCCCACATTGCCTAAGCTTATCTCTTATGTGCTTAAATACGGAAATCAAGTAGGGCCTACGCAAAATCCATTGTCATGTCATGTCATGTCGCCATCGTCGCATCGCGACGGTTGGCTACATGAATGGACCTTTAGGGTAAAGTGCCCAATTACTGGCCGCAAGTTTTTTTAAATATTATTTACATTAGTCAATATTGTAGTAAATTTAGCTTATCGTATATTAAATTTTAGATAATGAAAATCACCTGCAATTCAAAATAAAATTTGGTAAAATTGGTCAGAAACAAAAGAGAAATTAAACAAATTCAAGATTTTGTGAAAATGCCCATTTACTGGCCATACATGACCAATTACTGGCCGCCCGGCCAGTAATTGGTACTCGGTATATAATTCCTTGTACCAATACCCGGCAGTGTGAAATTCTTGAGAAAGTTATCCTTTTAGGACATCTAGACATTTATCAGCCAGATATTTATTTATTTGGCATGGGTTTGAAGTGTAAGCGACTTCAATTTCTCAGCTTCTGCATACGAGGAAACTAGACGTTGGATTGATTAAAAATAACGATGCTGCAACGAGCGAATAATTTACGACGCTAAATTACACGTTTACCAATTATTATACAGTGTAGTTAGTCATATATATTTATATTTTCCCCCTCAGTGCGTTTGCAGGCGGTTCAATAAAGTACATACTTACTTACTATATATTGACCTGTGGTATTTGGAGCAAATCCGTAAGCCTGCGCATCTAATAACAACTTACAGACCTACAATTAATTGTAAAATATTGGTGTAAAATGTAAATATTGTAGTAAGAACGGTAGACATTTGAAAAAGTAATTGCGCTTTAATCTAAGTCATCATCGTAGTATGTTTTAGGAAATGTCTAAGTATTTGCGAACAATTACTGGCCACGTGTACCAATTACTAGCATGGCCAATAACTAGGCAACAACGCGGCCAGTAACCGGGCACTTTCATACGGCAGATAAACAAAATTATTTTAAAAATTAGGAATAGTAAAACAATATTTAAAGCAAGTTCTACAACATTACAACATATTTAGTTTTATATTTCAGTCAGTTTGCTAATGCCGAAATGTGAAGAATGGGTATTAAAATCCTTTGAAAGAAGTTTGATTTTGAAAAAATCAGCGAGATTACCTACGAGATTGACCTAAACTTTGAGGCATCAAAACAAAGTTAAACTAGGTCAAATGATGAATGAATCACGTGATTTGGTAGCTTTTAATAGAAACAAAGAATTCAGAATTTAATTTCATCGCTAGAAATGCATGATCTGCGTGTTTGAGCTTTACAAAAGTGGCCAGTAACTGGGCACCGGCCAGTAATTAGGCACTTTACCCTAATGCCCAGAGTCTTCTGTTCCTTGTCGCGTTCATTAAGTCAGAGCCTACAAGTCCTGTCCAGTTCAGGACGTTGTCGATCCAAGATATCCTCGGCCTTCCTCGTCCTCGGTTCCCCTCCACAAAACCCGTCATGATGCTGCTTTCGATGCTACCGCTTTGTTGTCTCATGATATGACCAAAATATCGAAGTTTCCGAATTTTGGTGTGGGCCAATAGTTCTCTTGTGGCTCCCGCTGACACATAGGCCTACACCTGTTCATTGGTCATCATTTTAGTCCATGGAATTCTCAGCAGCTTTCTGATACACTTGTTCTCAAATGCTTGAATTCGCTTTTCTTCATCCTTTTTCAGAGTCCATGCTTCACATTCATACGTCGCTACTGGCCACACCAAAGCCTTCATCAACCGCAATTTGGTGACGATGCTGATTGATTTATTCTTCCAAATTTTCGTCAATTTGGTCATGACGATCATTCCCATGGCTAGTCTTGATTTAACTTCATTCACATATTTTAATTTCAGTTTTTACAAAAATCGAAAAACATAAAAAAAATGCTTTCAAAAGGTGAGAAACCTAGGCTACTGCAGCCAGAAACATACTAGACCACGTGCGAAGTAGGTGTTTCCATCCAATGTAAACATAGCAGCTGATAAAACAATACGTGCAGTGCGTTTGAACTTCATTAATTATTATCTCTTAATTGCATTGTTAATTGCACGATTGCACAATTGACAAAGTGTTTAAAACATCACGATTCTGCTCATAAATCCGTTCGGATTATTTCATGAGTTCCTTTACTTTGTTTTATTATTTGACCGACAGTTTTCTTCGGCGATAGATCCGGCGTTGTTTTTTCTGCAACAATTACTATTATTAGCCTATTAGTGCAATTAAGTTCTGTTATTGTTTTTTTTAAAGAGAAGGATTAATTTTCTTTAATTTTCTGCCAGAAGATGGGAGGCAAACGAAACGGGACTAAAACTGGAGTGAAAGACAACGTAGAGGCTCAACATGAAACGGTAAAATGAATTTGAATGTTGTAGGGCTTGCATGCTTTTATCATGTCTATAGTAGTCATAGATTTATATCATCACATCTGTCGAATAGGTGTTGCAACATGAAAACCGGGGAGAAGAAATGCCTTTAAAGTGAAGAAATGCCTTTAAAGAACGTGAGTCTGATTGGGGATAAATGAGAAGACTTGTGAGGCATGCAGAGAAGAAACTTGAAATGACGAGAGATGGATTGACAGGGAGATAGAAGATTTGACAGATGGAAGTACACTTTTAAGGCAGAGAGAAGACATCGAAAGTGGAAAGAAAGAAGACTTGGTGACCGTTACAGGGTAAAGACTTGCAAAGTGAAGGCACGGCTTTTACCAAAAAAATCCAATAATTATGTAAAACATCTGTTAACTTATTTGTAGTTTCTCACAAAGGTTTTTGTTACAATTTAATTTATCCTTTTGCAGGCAAGTCTGATTTTCTGGAGATTTTTCTGATATCCATAATTTCATTTAGTTGGAATTCCAAGGGATGGAACAGCTTTTACAAGCTTGCAAAAGGTGTAGGCCTACATGCATAGTCTCTGGCTAAAGGAACATAAAGACCTTAAATAAGCTATCTCCAGGTAACATCCCAACCAGGTTTCAACGTTTTAGGAAGCTTTTGTGCCAGTGCTCTCCATTCTAGGTTGTAGATTCCTTCACTCTGCCATGCAAAGTGACCTGGTTGTCCTTTTGTCTCAAACTTTACAGTGCTGCATAGAAGCCTTGGTCCATCTGTCTTTAATAAGTTACCTAG
Organism: Lumbricus rubellus; assembly: GCA_945859605.1. Taxonomy (NCBI): domain Eukaryota; kingdom Metazoa; phylum Annelida; class Clitellata; order Crassiclitellata; family Lumbricidae; genus Lumbricus; species Lumbricus rubellus. The sequence goes on from OX243825.1 coordinate 28,872,604, forward strand.
CAGTCTCCGTAATGGACTTCTTTATCTTTCTTTGCCCCTTGTCGGCAATAGTTTGAAAACCATTCTTTTATTGTGGTATGATGCTGTCAGGTCCAGAGCACCTCTGAGTAGTTGCTCTTCAAGTTGTGCCATATAAAGTCCTCCACGATCTTCTCACGCCAGAATGAGTTACTGAAAACTCCTTTAGGCCTTGCTCACATAATCTAGAGATACAACGCTATCTGTTCTGGGTAAAACTGTATTTTAGCGTATTTTATTCTCTCAAAATCGATATCATGTATTTTAGCGTATTTTATTATTTAGCGTGTGTATTTGACAATTTCCTCCCTTTGTACATATTATAGGTTAGGCATCGTGAGGGTTGGTTATGGTTAGTGATAGGTTAGTGCAGTCATTCATTAACATAGGGACCCTTATGGGGGGGGGGGGAAATGTCCTAGGTCGGGGGGAAAACGTCCGGGGGGGGGGGTAAATGTCCGGGGGGAATATGTCCTACATCCCTGTATTGAACTTCTCCATCAGTTTTAATTAAATGCGCTATTTCTTTTGAGTTTACGCGTTTGGAATAAAATACGCTAAAATACAGTTTTACCCTGTTCTGTTAGTAGTTAAGATTTATGTATTCTGTGATCTGTGTTATTGTGAATTGTTTGAACTGCATAATTGCATTCTGTAATCGGTTGCAGTCTGTCAACCGGATTGTTGAATAAACAAAAATTATATTATTGTTATTCATTGATTGGGAAGTTAATTATCACCAGAATGCTGTATAGATGACTTGTTTGACGTTAATATTTTAATAATTTCCTTCAGCTTGTGATAATTTGTACCTTTTATTACCAATTATTACTGTGATGTATTATAATGATGTTTTTATCTCCCAAATTGTGATTTTGCAAGTGGAGTAATAAAGAAAATACTTACTTTTTACGATTGCTGAAAAGTTTTAAGTCTAATCTGCAAATGATTGTTTCATGGCAGGAATTGCTCAAAGGAAAAGCGTCTGCTGCATCTAATCAGTCGGCGTGGTCTGGGTTCTTGGTGAAGTGCAAGCGCATGTGGCCATTCGTCTGGCCTTCAAACAATTGCCGACTTCAGTTGCATGTCATCGCTTGCGTCGTCATCCTCATTGCAAGTCGTGCTGTCAACGTTCTCATACCTGTCCTGCAAAAGTTCATCGGTAAGAACTGGTGAATTGTTCCGCTTGGTCGCAGCACAAATTCTTACCTTTAATCTACAGACTGCTTTTGTTTCCAAGTCACTTTTAGTGCTGTCTTATCTACGTATCTGAGGAATTTATAGAGCACCCCTTCAGGATGACAGTTCAGAGGGGCTTCCGGCCAGAGCATGGCCAACTTAGAGGAAAGTCGTGAATAGCTTATAATAGGGGGTAGATAAGTTCCAAGGAAGGGTCCGAAGGGAATGCAGGTCAAAGGGGAGTTTTTCAAACAGAGGAACCCACAATGAAGAAAGCCTTATTTCTGTCTGAGGGCTGTGCATGTGAAGCCATAAGTCGCCTCTAGAGGATGATCGTAGAGAACAAACCCAATGTGCTGCGTCCTCTTAGATCCTCTGATCCACTTAACCTTCAAAGTCGTTCCCCACGTCAAGACTACCATGACTCAATCTGCTTGCAAAGATCCCTCTCTTTGGAATGGACTAACACTGTCAGTTCGCTCCACCTTTCTCTCTGGTAATCTTTCTTCGTCTTTCTCTTGCTTCAAATATCTTCTTTCTCTCAGGTCACTTGCACTGGGAGAGGCTGTTACTGAGAGAAATGCTGTAGAAATAATAAAATGCAACAATACAATGCAATACAATTCTCTTGCTGTTAAAGTGTTTTCAATGAACCACTGCAGCACTGATGTCATCAACTGTTGTTGTGAAACATGCCAGCTCGGTTTTGTCCGGTCACCGTAATCCAGTGTTAGATGAAAAACCTGATTACATTGGAAAACCAATGTACAACATCCCGTTAGGCGCCCATCCCATCCCATCGATAATTTGATGGGATGGGATAGGTGTCTATGTTGAAATAATCCACTTCAGTATTGATTAAATATTGAAGTAAACCCTTCAATAAATCAATCAATCAATGAATCATGCAATTTCATTTCTTAGAAATGCCAAGCTGACACAGTTGCAACTTACATGTAAATGAACTACTTATTGTTCAATGCAAAGATAAAATATTGCATTAATAGATTTGTCTATTAACCTTTTCGCTACCGGAGGTAAAAAATTCATGTGACCGGAGAAATATTTTAAAATTCGACTTTTATCTTTTTCGATGGTAGTGATTATAATGAGCTGTTCGTATGCTGCATTTTTACTGATGATCATAAAGGTTATGTAAAAACAAAAGTTATTCGTATTTTTCATTTATATTGCGCCTCTTCAAAGACAACTATTCAACTCAAAATAATAGAACCATACGATGTTATGGCAATAGTTCAAGTTTGCATTAGGCCTAGGCCTACGTGTCCACAATGCAGATGGCTAAACTCGTTTAGACAGCAACAGTCCTAAACGTATTTTATATTTGTATAGCGCCTACTCAATGAGAACTTCTCGTATCAAAATAATGGAACTGCTCAGAGATGATGAACAAATTGTTTTCACGTCGCGCCGAACTCCATTCCCGGTACATAGGCCTACACGTTCGTCCGATTCATAACCAAAAAAAACGATTCATAACCAAAGTATTGGAATTATTGATCGTAGACAACAATAGGCATAATCTGGGATATAAAAAGCAACGTTATATCGTATACCGAGGTTATTAAACAGACAGCGCAGCACCGCCGGATATATCCGGCGTAGAGGGAATACGATTTATTTCCTCCGCCGGATATATCCGGCGTCATACATGTAGGTATCGAATGGGTTAATATACAGAAAATGAGAGATGAAGTTATGACGATCTTTAATTTAGTTATACTTATGAGAAGTTATGTTGTCTAGCTCGAAAGTTATATCTGCTACTAAATAGGGAGGGTGTAAATACCCTGAGTACCTGATTAGGATCATTGTTAATTTAATGCCTTTATAGAGTCTTGTCATCAGACACTTCGGCCAATTGAGTTACACTTCATGTAGACTGCATAAGAAACCACAGCGGATCATTCGTTTGATGTTAAGAGGTCAATCTTATCTCGAAAAAAGCAATTTACGGTGTCCGTAGAAATGCAAGGCGAGATCATTTTGACATTGGTGGCTCTTGCATCTGTTAAGTACTGTGAATGGCCTCAACTTTCCTGGCATAGTTGACAGTGTATCGTGTATATGTCAGCTCTGGTTTTCCAAGGCGCCACTTTCATCCTAAGTCTATTCGTGATTGTTGCATTTAATCAGTGTCTGGAGATTTCAATCGACTTATGATTTATATGAGAGGGTGATCGTCTCTTGCTCTTGTCTTTCCTGCAAAACCTCTGACTTATCTACCATGTCGGGTGTTAGTAGCGTACTTCTTCATAAGGCGTAAAAAAAAAGTGTTGTGTTTCCGGTAACGCGACCGACCCATTTTTAGGGCCGCGACCCAAATATTTTTATAAAAAAATTTTATTAAAAAAATTTTTTTTCTAAAAAAAAAATTTTTTTCCCCAAAAAAATTTAATTTTTTTTTCTAATTTTTTTTTTACATTTGTATTGACATAACATAAGAGACGTCAACAAAATTAAATTAATAGGACTGTTTCTAGAGCAGTTTTAGGTGCAGACAGTCGGGAAATAGGCAGTTTATACTTGCTTAGAACACGTACTTTGTTTCAGCGTGCAAAAAAAAATAGTGGGGTATACTTTTTCGGATAGTCACTGCATAAAAAATATTTTACAAAACAAAAATATTTTCCGACCTACCTACCCAATTTTTTTTAGCTCTGTTACCGGAAACACAACATATTTTTTTTTTGGCCTAACTAAGTGTGCTTAGAGGTTGGAATTTTGAAGCATCTTCTTCAAGGTGGTGATTTAAACATTGCAATCTTGCTTAATCAGTATGAGAATTGAATAAATAACTGAGTTGGGGGGTGTCAGACGTTGACTTGTGTAGACTTGGTGTGTGCAATGAGGACTTTACTATGGTGTTCTAAGAAAGACTGGGGGGGGGGGTTGAACCCCCACAAACCCTGACACTTTTCTCCCTGCATTTTATCACTTCATACTGACAACAACTAGACTATTCTGCCGTGCTAAGCAAAAAGACAGTAACTCAAAAAAGACGATTTTGCGTAAAACGACAAAGAAGAAATCGGTTTAATTCAACCAGAAATAAAGCTAGAATCTTTCTGAATTTTTGCAAGCAGTTATATATAAACTACTGAATTTTGAAACTAAACTAGTTTTTTGTGAAATTTGTGTAAAAATTGTATAAAAATGAGATACTGCTTTTTTGCTTAGTATCGAAGAATTGAACATCGGTTTGATGCTAAGCAAGAAAGCAGTAACTCATCCTAATGGTAGAGCGGGCTGGTTAAAAATAATTGTTCTCTTTGTGATACAAACATGAAATTTGGTATATACCACGAACATGTCCTAAGAAAAATATTTGGCTATAGGGTCATTGCAGATTTGCCCGCTGGCCCCAATGGCAGCCATTTTCCAAAATGGCCGACAGATATACATACTTTTAAATATCTCGGCTTCTATCTAACTTAGAAGTGTCATCTTAGTGTCTAATCATACATATTTAGGGACGATGATTCCAATAGTGCCATCTAAAACCAACTCTGGCTTCAACGGCGGCCATTTTTTAAAATGGCCGACCAAAATCGTGATTTTTAATATCTCAGCACTAAATCCACTTAGAATCGTCATCTTGGTGCCTAAATATACATATTTAGGGACAAAGATTCCAATGGGGCCACCAAAAACTTCATCTGGCCTCAATGGCGGTAATTTTCAAAATGGCCGTCCAAAATGTGAATTTTGCAAATCCCTCTGTTTGGGTCGGCCATTTTGAAAAATGGTGGTCATTGAGGTCACTCGGAACTATGTGATGGCCCTATTGTGATCCCTGACTGAAATGTGCATGTTTTGACACCAAGATGACAATTCCAAGTGAACTGAAAGCCGAGATATTGACAAATCCCTCTTTTTGGGTCCGCCATTTTGAAAAATGGCCGCCATTGAGGCCATGGGGAACTTTGTGATGGCCCTATTTGGATCCTTGACCTGAGATGTCTATGTTTTGACACCAAGATGACGATTCTAAGTTAATTGAAAGCCGTGATATTGACAAATCCTTCTTGTTGGGTCGGCCATTTTGGAAAATGGCCGCCATTGAGGCCATTGGAAAAATTTGGATGGCTCCACTGGAATCCGTGACCCTGAATGTGTATGTTTTGACACTAAGATGACGATTCTAAGTGAATTGTAAGCTGAGAAATTTAAAAATCCATATTTTGAACGCCATTTTGGAAAATGGCCGCCATTCAGACCCATGGGGAAACTTTCAGATGACCCTATTGGACTCCTTGACCTTGAATGTGTATGTTTTGACACCAAGATGACGATTCTAGGTGATTTGAAAGCCGATATAGTGAAATATCTGTAAATCGGTCGAACTTGAATATACATGGAATACTAAGCAAGAAGACAGTAACTCAAGTTACTGCTTTTTTGCTTAGCACGACGACCCAATTTTGAGATACTGTTAATTTCGTTTCCGTTTTTTTTCATGTTCCCGGACCGATACCGTTTCCTTGCTTCCAGATATGATAGAACATGTTGTCAGGATGTGAAAACAAGTGCTAACTCAAAAACGGAAAAACTTGAGTTACTGTCTTTTTGCTTAGCACGGCAGTATTGTACAGTCTCACTTTATTATGTTACGTCTCATCTCAGTTATCTTTTATGGTAATTTGGTGTTGGAACATATTTTGGACATTCTGAGATAGTATTGACTTGCATTATTTGCCGCCCCCTTTGCCTTTTGACTACTCTGCTGAATTGCTCGTGATATCTAACTGGACAGAATGAATGTTGAGCGCTTATGTGCTCGTTTGCATTGACATTGATAAATGCTGTATGTATCTCTGTCTGTCTGTCTGTCTGTCTGGCTGTGTGGCTGTCTGTCTGGCTATGTGGCTGTCTGTCTGTCTCTCTGTCCGTCTAGCTGTCTGTGTGTGTCTTTGTCTGTCTGTATTTGCATTTTGTTCTAAATTTATATGGTTCTTTTTTAAATATTCCGAGTTGTGCACTAAAACAATTTGTGACATCATCATAGCTTAAGATTAGTTTGAGGAATTTAGATTAGGAATTTAATAAGTTGAAGCAGAAAGGAGGAGGTGTTAACCATCCCATGTATTTATAATCGTGACTTGGCAGAAATTCTCATATTTGCACATGTTATTCTTGTCTCACATTCATGTGACTGAGGTCAAGATGAGGTCAATAGAGTTGGCGTGACACATTGTAAGAATTAGTGGGAGTGGGATTGAATTGGTGGGTGGGTGGTAAATGGTTGACCTGATAAAAAGCCTGTGGCTTAATTCTGTGTAAGTGTACCTAAATATTTATTTAGCTGTTATTTATTTAAATGTGTAGTTAATTGCGCAATTATGGTGTGAATCCGGGAAATTTCCGTGTGCTATCACATGACTGTCATCGCCACTGATTGCGACAGTAAAACCATTCTGTTTCATCGGCTTCACCTTGAACAAAATTGGGATTGAGAACTGGAATGGGCAAAAATAACCTGGCGTTTGCAGACCTGATTTTGTGTAGTTTGGGTGAATGTAAGCTGGTTTCCCTGACGTGCCTTTTGTGGGCACTGAGAATTTCTCAGTGAGAGATGTTGATGATATATATTTACATTAATTTATGATATATTTTTATTAATTGTATTTGAAACCGACTCTCAAATGTACCCTGAAAAATTATTCAAAAATAATAATAATAATAATAATAATAATAATAATAATAATTAATTGTATTTGAAACCGACTCTCAAATGTACCCTGAAAAATTATTCAAAAATAATAATAATAATAATAATAATAATAATTAATTGTATTTGAAACCGGCTCTTAGTGTACCCTGAAAAATTCGTCAATATAATAATAATAATAATAATAATTATAATGACAATAGCAGCAGAACCTAAACTCAAAATCATAAACACTTACATACATATTCATAATCTCTGTGACCGCAAAGGACCTTGATGATGTCCGACATACACACAGCAAGCTGTCAACAACATCTATAAATAATTATATAATATAAATAATTATATTCAACTTATATGTCAAACCGGATATCTCTTTATTGATGCTCATGGGATATTAATAGCAGCGAAGTGTGGCCTGCTTTGTTGATTTCAAATTTTAATTTCTAATTAGCCTGCTATTTGAATAATATCCAGACCTAATTGAAGTATCAGCGTCAGAAAAGTCTGTCAACAAATATAATGAGAAGTGATGGATACCATGTCGTATGATCTACACTGAGAGATGCGGTTAATATGGAATGTGCTAAATCTTTCAATTATTTGATGTTTATAAAAGATATTATTATCTGGTATTCTAACACATTTATAAAATGTCGATAATCTGCCAATTGATTCAAATAGTATGTCTATTGTTTTAAAACATTTGTAAGGCATCTCTAATAAGGTGAACAGTTCAGAGGCCACAGAAGAGGAAATAGGTTTTGAGGAAAGAAAATGATGATGATTAGGTTTTCCCAGCTAGAATTTGTGATCGATTAGATGGTATATATTTAACATTTGTTGTGCAGGTTCGTTATCTCCTCATATATCTACTAATGGATATCAAATCTATCATTATATCTTCTATAAATTAAGATATATCCAGATTATCGTTGTATTCCTATAACTATGTGAACTGGCTTACATGTGTTAAATCTGTGACTTTTGACTATACATGTACAGTGTAAACTATTCGTAGGTGGCCCTTTTAACCTGATTGTCCATTCCTTCTTGGATTGTCCATTCCTTCTTGCTCTCCCCTTGATTGTACCGGTAGCTTTAGTACTGTTTTCACTGCCATAATTAATATTCTATGTTGGTCTGGGAAATAAATTGAATTGAACTGAATGTATGATGTCACATGATCGTTCAATTTTTATGTAATTCAGAATTGACCTTGAAATTTTATCTGGATTGACTTACATTCTCCTAAATGCTGTGCTTCCATTTCTCGGACTTTGTTTGACCAGACTACAAATTAACTGGACCATTGATTAATCAATCAATCAATCAATCAATCAATCATTTTATTTTGTAACCAAACAATCATTTTTTACAATTATGCAGTTACAAATCACATATTCAAATGAGAATGGCCACAAGGATGGGCCCTGAAGGGATCACTGACCCCGCTAATAGGGACACCTACGTACATGTGAAACGGAAAGATGAAACGGCCGACAATTGCTGTTAACAAGAAGTGAATGATTACAACTACTTCTGGTATCTTAACTAAATCAGACAATGTAAACTCTTAACTACATAAGAAGAAGGAAAAAAATTAAAGAATCAACAAGTGCAAGACATGTGTGTGTGTGTGTGTGTGTGTGTGTGTGTGTGTGTGTGTGTGTGTGTGTGTGTGTGTGTGTGTGTGTGTGTGTGTGTGTGTGTGTGTGTGTGTGTGTGTGTGTGTGTGTGTGTGTGTGTGTGTGTGTGTGTGTGTGTGTGTGTGTGTGTGTGTGTGTGTGTGTGTGTGAGTGGCTTACATGGACCAACACTATGTTACATCATAACACAATGTTGCTTTTATTGACAAGGTGAGAGCGAAACTTTTTCTTAAACAATGATTATGATAAGGACGTTTCTAGGGGTCATTGTATTATAATAGTAGATTAGATTAGTCTGAAAAGAGTGATATCGAGCCTTATGATTTTAAATCATACTAAATTGCTAGTATTTGCAGTAATAATGCAATCACACAATTTCGTTTATTCTCTGTCATTCTGAGGCTGGCAGATTGCAACTTGGAGCAAAATATATATGTATTTGTAATAATCATTTAATTTCTGAAGTATCATGTATTAAGTATCACATACCATAATTATTTTATGTCACTTGATATCAATATAATACAATTAAATTGTATGATCTTGCCCTTCTTCCGAAGTTCACATGCTCACACGGCCATACGATGAAACATGAATGGCACAGCGGCACTGTGAGCCAAGGACTTCCTTCTCAAGGCCCATTTAGGGTATTACTGTCTGGGTAGAGGTTGGAACCTGTACTGGCCAAAGTTTCAGGCCAAGTTCTGTCTAACTAAGTTACTGCTCAACCTCCATGCCATAATAATTATGATTGTCTGCAGTTTAGAATCTATGGTACTCTTTTTCACATGCAGAATTCACATAAAATCTGCTTAAAGTGCATACTGTGCAAAGAGTTTATATTAATTATAGGGCTGCAGCTTTAAACAATTAATTTATTTGCCATTAAAAAATTTAATTATTAATTTTGGCTATAAAGATTGAGTCACTGTCATTTACTTTTTACTTATTTCATGATGTCATGTAGCTAGTTATGATATAAGTAGCAAAGTGAGCTATGATAAAATGTGAAATGTTTTATTTGACGTCAATGAGGATGAAAAGTAACCATGATTGTGAGAATATTTATTAATTTAATGAAAACAAGCAGTTTGATTGACTTTTTGTAGCAAGAAAGTAGTAACTCAGTGTCTATTTTTTGACAGTTTTTATGCTTAAGTACATAACGTCTACCAAATTAATATTAATTAATCACGATTAAGTTTTGAAAATTACACGACTACAATTACTTTTATCAGCACCAATACTAGTTAACTTTGCATGTTTTCATAAATATTCTTGGACTCTTTACTGTTTCACACCTACTTTGAGACCAATGGAAGAATTTAAACAATGTATTTCATTGTCTGGAGCTGTTTATAGGACTAACTTAGCAAGTTCTGTAAAGTTTTAATATAACTATGGTATATTCTATATTGGTGTTAGAGACTTTGACAGAGTTTGACAGTTTTATTACATGACTTAGCTAGGTTTTGCCCTGAGAGATAGGAATTATCTTTTATTATTATACCCTAAGCTATTAACAGCTTAGGGTATAAATAAATTGGAATAAATGTAAGTATTGTTCTAGGATGTTCCTATTGCCTGAATGCCTTTATCATTGAAGTAGGCTGTTAAAATGGCCTTCACCTGGGTTATTTTGGTTTCAACAGCCTCTCTGAGATTGTGATAGAATGTGAGATATATAGGTGATTACCGGTTACTGACACTCCCCTTGTTATGTTTACATAATGTGTTTGTATGCATGTGTGCATGTATGTGTATTATGTATGTTGGTATTTGTGTATGTAGGTCATGACCCTTTTGCAATGAGTGATTAAGCTTTTATTTGGAGAAACCATTCTGCCAGTCATGGTGTCATTATCTCAGATTCAATGTGTCCATGTCCTGGCTTGTTTATCTTGTGATTTATGCTTACATACATGCACACATACATAATATATATACATAAATACATACATTGGTGCATGCAGAGTTGCGGACACATATACACCCGCACATACATATTATGCACTCATAGACACACATATATAAACAATTAAAATATAAAAATATATTTTCGTTTAATTTCAAACACAATGATTACAATTCAAAGTATGATGGATGATCACAAGTTATTACAGAAGTTGAATTTAACTGTTGGCAGCCATGCAAGGCTCCCATCACATCCTACTGCTCAGCTTACCAACGTCATCTGCCAAATGGAAGGTTGAAGCAATCCTGCCGCATCTGTGCGTTCTTATCCGTGCGTTCTTTTGTGGCACAGCGTGTTTACCATTACTCGAATACATGCATGTAGATATTATACATACACATATGAATGTATATGTATACAACAGATATGCATTGTGGGGCATGGTGGTGTAGTGGGCATGTTTACTGCCTTGAAGCCGGAGGGTTGCAGGTTCGAACCCACCTCAAGCCGACTTGTAGGGGCCTTGGGCAAGTCGTTCACTCGCAATTGCTCGTGCTCTTTGGCGAGAAACTCCGATTCAGTGTCTGTGTTGTAGTCGGGAGCGCTTCTGAGTAGTTATATTGAATGGACGCTATAGCAAGTGCACATGCATGCGCAAATGAATATACGTTACAGATGCACACATAAACTTAAAGTTCTTATATTTCTTTGGTGTTTCAGTTAACGGCATGACAACATTGCAGTCAACAGGCAGTCAAGTAGAATGCGTGAATGGGATCTCATCACATCCAACTGTTGAAATGCAACACGCGTCAGCCAACATGGCAACCGATGCAACGACAGAAACATTAGAAACCGCAACGATTGTCTCAGAATCTGCAACCGATGATGCAACAGTTCAGTTCCGATGGGAAGCCATTGTTATCTGGATTGTTCTGAAGACACTTCAAGGTGCATTTAATTGTCATAATACTTTTATAGTTATGCAAGACAACTGTTGTGCATTTGAGTAAGAAGACAACTGACAGTTATTCCACTCTGAGTCCATGTCAACTGTCGACAGGAATCCTTTGGTTGGTTCTATGTGTGAGCATGGGCACGCCATTGCTGACTGTTTCCCATTTAATGTGCATTTGTTGTGTTACACGATGTTTTGCCTTCATAGTTTTGCCTCAATTGATCCTTCTCTGTGTAATGAATTTTCTTCTTCTGTTCGTTCTACACTTCTGCCTGGCAGTCTCTTTGCTTCTTTCTTCTTTCTCAAAACGTGCTTCTTCTCGAGGGGCCTTGAGAGCACTAATATGAATGGTTAACCCCAATAGAGACGCTTTATTAATGCTTAAATAAATAAATAAGCAAATAAACATAATACAATACAATAAACTTAAGGCAACTCTGAGCAGTGACTTCACTGGTAAGTTGTAAAATATTGTAGAGCAACTAAGAGCATAATAGAGTTTTTTGTTGATGGTGAACTTGCAGGTGATACGGGTTACTAGTGGCACTTTTTAAATGCCTAAATGCAATACAGTAAATATAAAAGAACTCGGAGATGTGTCTTCAATGGTCAGAAGTAAATATTATGGAGCATAATAGATTTTTCGTTGATGGTGAACTTGCAGGTGATACGGGTTACTTAAACATCCTCCGCACTCTTCTCTGGATCGGAGTCTCACAGGATACGAGGAAAAAGATGCGTGTTCAGTTATTTAAGCATCTACACAGGTAAGAAATAAGAGGTAAACAAGATTCAGCAGACATTTCTATAAAGTAATTTGGATATTGGTAACTAATTAATAAAGCATTCAACTTATAATTTAATGTGCAATACATTGTATGGAAATCAACTAGGTTTCAAAGACACAATTGCATGGTCATTACTTCAGCTGGTGTTTCATAGACTTTCTTCATGTTGGGTAGAATTAATTTTGATTTGGACATCTGCTTATTGACTTTAAAATCAAGGTCAAATCATTGCAGCTTTGTAACAAAATAAAATACACAGAATTTTACGATGCAAAGAAAGATCAAAAAGATCAATCAAAACGTTCAAACAATTGGAATATCAGGGTTCTGCACACATTGATAGTGCATAGTCAGTAGGTTTCGAACTATCCATGCATTGTCAACTTAAGATTTACGTCTTCAAATTGCTTATCTATCATATTATAAGCTGCAACTCTATTTTTGCAGACTCATCTAGCTACTGATCTAGTTTTAGCTTTTGTTTTGGTGCACCGTTGGCTTCAGACCTTGAACATTCGAATGTGAGCATGATAGGGCTGCTATGTTAAAAGAAAATTTCATTATACACCGTTTTTCCAAAAAAAGTAAGCCAAATTGTTTTGCATATCTCTAATACCTGATGACATATGAAGCTAAAATTTGCCAAATATTTAGAGAATTGGACCAAGAATATTTGGCTTACTTTTTTAACCACAGTTTATAAGAAGAAATGTCACCTGAAACACATGTTGGATATGAAATGTAGTGGTAAGGCTAGTTTGTATATTAAATTAGAATAAATTATGTTAGAATTAATTATTTTGTGGTTTTCTTCATTTAAATTCAACTGGCATGTGATATATTTAATTGTGTATTGTATTGATACATGTATTGATGTTATGATGTGTTATCTGCAGTCTTTCAATTCGATGGCATCTGCATAGGAAAACGGGTGAAGTACTTCGAGTGATGGATCGTGGAGTCAACAGTATCAACGTCGTTCTCAGGTTAATTAACACACGATGTCTGGCTGATCGCCTAAACTGGCTAAATTACTGACTGGTTGCATAGTTGACTGACTTATTGACTTACTGACTGGCTGGCTGGCTGGCTAGCTAAGGGTTTGAGGCTTCAAAGTGCTTCTAAACAGTTTCCCTATTAGAGACTTTATACATGCGTTAATGCAATATTTAGTGTAAAATTCAATACTTATTAATTCCCTTATGTATATACAGCTTTTAACATCTAAGTTTGAATAGTAGGGAGTCTTGATTGCTTGACCTGCTGCCACATATGAAAGATGCTTATTGCTTATCTTATCTAAAAGGATATCTTGTCTTATCGCAGCACAGCTTCTTATGAATTAAGTAAACTGGATATCGTGGCACAGCTTTTATTCATTCATTCATTCATTCATTCATTCTGAGAATTTATATAGCGCCTCTTCAAGATATCTACTCAGAGGCGCTCTCTGCACTAACTAGCCGAAATGATGTTAAGTTAACAGTCATAGCGAGCAAAAAATAACAACAAGTTGCAAAACAAAACACAGTTAGCTGAAAGAGTCACCAGTGGCAAGCCCTCGCAAACACGTAGAGTTGACCATCGGATTCCCGTAGAGCTGGTAGATGGCGTGGTTGATCAGAGTCTCTGGTAGGTGGTAGATGACTCCCGTCCGGTTAATCGTTGAAGCTCCAGCAAGGATGCACGTAGTAGAAGGCATTCGCCACTTGTCGGTCGGTAGTTGGAAGCGCCGCCGTTGACAGCTGCAGTCGAGGTCAGTTCATGCGCTGACCCGAGTGAGCCGTCCTCCGGCGATGTAAATACCGGCTTGCAGCGGCGTACACGCACGGCATATGGTACAACTCGGCTGTGCTGTCTGTGCATCATAGGGTTGGTCGCTGATGCACTAACGTGGCCAACGCGACTTGACTTTATGCGTCAGGTAAATTGTGATTATTGTGTATCTGGTCGTATTGCTTTGCATCAATGATCAACACTTAGTATTGAGGTGAAAGAGATTGAGCATTTGTTGTTCTATTGTGGCAAGCTTTAAGATCTGAACACCAACGACTATTGACTTTGAACATTTCTATTGTGGTGCTACATAGTAAATTTTTAGTGTAGATTTTCCTGTTCTTATGTTTTGGTTTTTTTCTTTTGTAGTCATGCGATCTTTAATCTAATGCCAATTATCGCCGATGTCATCATTGCAGTCATTTTCTTTGTGACGAGCTTCAATTGGTGGATGGGTTTCATTGTTTTTACGACAATGTTGTTATACGCAAGTATGTTATTGACATGGCTTTGTACAATAAACATTCCTTTATGGTACAATACAGTACAGTGCAACTGTATTTCACATTATGTTCAGAAGGGCTAATAAAAATATTTATTTTTGTTTTTAGATTCTGAAATCTTATTCCATTATGGAGGCAACTGGCAATTTCAATTTAACATTCCCACTTCTGTAATGACAAAAATACTTGGTTGCGTTTTCAAAGTAATTGTTCAAAATAAAATGAACTGCTATCTGCTTATTATCAGTTATTATGGTAGTTATTTTTTCTAAAGTGAGGCCTAACACTCGGTCAGTAATTAATTACTTTTCCTCCCAATGAACAGATACTGTAAAGTAGTGAGTATACACTCTGAATAATGATACCAATGGTAATGGGTGTACATACACTGTACAACAGTACAAGTACTATATGCTAAACTGCTAATCATATATAGCTTTGCGTCATGCAATGATTTTATTTCCTTTGAGAATGTTCGATGTGATGAGTTTACTGTTCACCATATTTTTTCCAACTCAAGTTTACCGGGATCAGTTAAATATTCAAACCATTAGGATATTTTGCCAAAAAATCACAGTAAAGCTATCTCGATGACAATATAACAGGAGTTGTTTGTTTTCATTTTTCTGCAGTATTTACGGTTGTTTTGAGTGAGTGGCGAACGAGATTTCGACGAGAGATGAACGACGCAAACAACGCACAAGATGCAGCGAGCGTTGATTCCATCCTCAACTTTGAGACGGTCAAGTATCACGCGGCTGAAGACTTTGAGACAAACAGATATGCGGAAGCCGTCGATAAACTTCTGGTCAGCAGTGGATTCTTTGTGACATTAAGTTTATTAAACAGTTGGCCTGATTATGATTTTGCTTTGGTGAACCATTGGTTGATGCATTAGATACCAGTACAATTGAAGTTAGCCTACGGGTTATGATCTTCTTTGGATATTGTTTAAATTTTCAAATTTTCTATTTAACGGCTTGCATGAAAAATACCCACGTTCTTAGTTTCCTGTTTTGAATTTTACAATACCTTACTGAAAATATAATCAAGACCATTGTGATTTGTTAGTTTTGTCCTGTTTCAAAATTATCTGTGGGCAACCATAATCTCAATTCTCAACATACGCATATGGGCAATGATAAATTTAAATTATGTGATATTTTGTGCAGCGCTGTGAATTTTCGGTGTCAACGTCTCTGAGCGCTCTCAACTTCTTCCAAAAGACGACGATGGGACTCGGTCTGCTCAGTGGATCACTCATCTGTGCTCGCAGCGTCTACCACGGAGATTTGACCGTGGGAGATTATATTCTATTCATCTCCTACGTTGAACAACTCTATGGTCCGCTCAATGCTCTCGGAATGTACTACAGGTGTGTTTCACAGAAATGTTCTATTTATTGTTTACTCTCACTAGGCTGTCCTTGTGTCTCATTGGAACTCTGTCACTGCTTACACTCCAGCTGTGCCAGTCCAAACCCTGGGTGAACGAGGAGGGGTGATATCTTTGTTAAAAATAAACTACCAAGTACTTCTACTGTATCTCAATGTACCGGTACTTGTCTTTTGGATGCTCATCAGATTTTGGTTCCTTTTGTGTTCCATCGGTTAATGATACCAATACTATTCATTCAAACTGAAACTGAGGAATTTCATTTTGAACAAGAATTACAAAATTTCTAATTATGTCCTATAGTGAACTCGTTTTGTTTTATATTATTTTTATGACATGTCATGCATAGACGCATCATGATTTTGTTTGGATGTTTTTCTTCAAATTAATTTTCAAATTTTACATTTAAAAACCTCTGTGAAAAATACCCACGTTCTTAATTTTCTGGTTTGAATTTCTTGGGATTTTCCTGTTTTGTTATTATTATTATTTTAATTATTTTTATTATCAACAAACAACAATGTTCAGTAACAGGAAGTGCAATAAACAAAGGAAGCAATAGCTATATTTATGTCTCCTCAGATATAATTATTGCAATTGTTATAATTGTTGAACCAGAAATAATGGAAGCAGAGGTGGAGTTGGCAATAGGACAGCTTAAGGACATAATTATTGCATTTGTTATAATTGTTGTTATTATTATTGCTCTTGTCATTATTTAATCTGTGATGTTTTAAAATTTTTGTCTGTGTAAGGTTGATGCAACAAGCGTTCATTGATATGGAGAACATGTTCGATATGCTTGACCAGAAGCAAGAAGTGAGAGAATTAATTCTACTAAATCATTTACATATATTGAATTTTACCTATATTTAATTTATGCATGCATTAATTTGATAATTTATCGGTGAAAATAAAGTTGATGATTTTGTAAACCGTAACGTCTGTGTTAAACTTCTTCTTGAAGATTTTCTAAAAGTAAACATAAAGTGAAATAAATCAAGTGAACTTTTCATGTGTTGGAAATTTCCTGTTTTGGATTAAAAAATTAATTTAGTAGGTTTCTGATTTCTTTATTAGTTGAAATGTATTACTTGATTTAGTTTAACTAGGTGGTAGATGAATGTTATGGCTAAGTATTGTAAGTTGAAGTTGATATTTTTTCAGGTGGTTGATGATCCTGGTGCCGTGTCTCTGAGAGTGACTGTCGGAGAAATTCGATTTGATCATGTGACATTCTGCTACAATGATAGGTATGCGTACATCTCGCCACAATTTACCTCCGACAGTTTCCTTTTGCTCGTACTGCTACCATGAAGAATCGAGCCTTCTCTGTGGCTGGTCCAATGGCCTTTTGAGCTACGCTTACACCCTGGGACTTTACCAGGATCCTTCCTTATTAAACTTAAAACTGTTCTTTTTGGGCACCAGTAATAATATCCGTGATAATAAAAATAAATTTAAATAGTTTGTGTTTAGTTTGATCAAGTCTTTTGCTGTGCCATTGATTGATAATAATTGTTCATTTACTGCTCTTATTAATTGTGTAATTATTATAATTATGTAGTGAAACAAATCCATTATTTTAATTATGTTAAGATGAATCTGTTTAAATTCTGCTATCTTCTTTATAGGAAGCCTCTGTTGGACGACGTGAGTTTCGTTGTTCCTCCTGGCAAGAGATACGCTCTCGTTGGTCCATCTGGTGGTGGAAAGAGTACGATCATTCGACTCATCCTGAGATTCTACGACATTCAATCGGGATCAATATTAATCGATGGAGAAAACATTTCAAAGGTTGCGAGTCTTACAGAGATCCGTTGTCTGCTGTAGTTTGTTATTTATTGGACATTATTTGATAAAGAGCCATGTCAAGAAGTGGTGCTTCTTAACATGAACCAGTGAAATCACTGTAGACTTCAGAGACTGTGGAAGGGATAAATTGAGGAGGTCACAGCTCACCAGGAAGTTTAACAACTTATGTGTTAATGCAGTGACTGATGCAGCCTGACGACAACTACCAACTCATTTACCAGTAGCTTAGAATTTTACTTGATCATAAATTATACTGCCGCAAGTATAAACTCTAAGGAGATGGAGTTTTTTGTCAGAATGATTGATGCACACCAATACACATCAATTACTAACAACTTTTAAACTGTTATGTATATGCAGCAGAGTGCATTTATCAACTGGTTCGATATAGAATATACTTACTTACTTACTTATTATTGTGTAGGTTACCCAGAAGTCTCTCCGTCAACAGATCGGAGTTGTACCTCAAGACACGGTTCTCTTCAACAACGACATTCGTCACAACATTCGATACGGAAACCAATCAGCGTCAGACGATGAAATCCTTTCAGCCACTAAGTCAGCCGACATACACAACTTCATCCGTGAACTTCCAGAAGGTCAGCATCTCAAATGTTTTTTAATTTATTTGCTCATTCATTCCGGAAATTTGTTTATTCTTGAAATTTCTATAGCTCCCCTTTGAGAAACCCTGCCACTGCTTGCACTCTGGCATTGCCAGACTTGGGTCTGGATAAGGGACGGGGTGATGCTAATGGTCTTAGTTATCACACAGTGTTGTAATTTACTGAAACTTTTGCTACTACTACTACTACTAAAGGGACAAAATATGTTACAAACTGTCTATCTGATCTCTACTGTAGAGAGCCCAGCATTTTTAGTTAATAAGTAAGCAGGTCATCTTTATAAGCATGAGACAAACGCTCATGCTATGCATGCAGTGGTGAAAAGTAGCACAATAGCACATTGTATCACAATAGAATCTCTTTTACCATATTCAATCCATTTATATTTAAATGTTCATATTTATCATACATAATTATTTGCACACTTACACACATGCATGTATGGGGAGAAATGTTAAAAATTAAGGTGTGTACGTTGGCACGATGAGACAATGTAATTTATTGTAATGTTATTTTAGGTTATGAAACGTTGGTTGGCGAACGCGGTCTTCGTCTGAGTGGAGGAGAGAAACAACGAATCGCAATCGCAAGAACGCTTCTCAAAGATCCGAAAATTGTCCTTCTAGATGAGGTCGGTTGTATTTCAAAAATTGTTTGATAATGATCATGATGATGGTGGTGATGGTTCTGTGAGTGATGGTGGTGATGGTGATGGATAATTTTGATGATGCTCGTGCAGGTGGTGGTGATGATATGTGATGATGACGAAGTGTCTTAACACTTGAGGCATAAATTGTTGTAAACTCAGATGCAAAAGTTCGCTTTTTATTGTTAATTAATCCAGAAATGATTGTGTAAAAAAATGAAGAAAAACAAATCGAAAATGAATCCAACAGGTCAGGTATTAATTGATTCAAGTTTTTATTGATTAATCTATTAATTAATCGATTAAAATTTTTAATGATTAATCGATTAATTAGTCGTTTAAAATCTGCAACCCTGTTAAGACAAAGCTTTCAATGTGTGTTTCGTTTGTTAGGCAACGTCTGCGTTGGACACAAAGACAGAGCGCAACATTCAGACTTCGTTATCGCAGATGTGTGAGAATCGAACGACTGTTGTCGTTGCTCATCGTCTTTCAACCGTCATCGACGCCGATCAAATTCTAGTCATTCGAAATGGTGCTATCGTCGAAAACGGACGGTTAGTCGTTATTTCCTCCTACATTATTTTAATGTATTTTTTTGTTGTCATAGGTAGAGATATGTACTTGATATTTATGTAAATTATCTCAAAGAGCAGACTGCTCTGATTGGACATTATAAACAGAACATTACAGTATAGCTAAATCAGTAGACCTATTTACATGAATAGTCAATTTTGCATGTGAAAATGCTAATAACATTTGTTATTGCAGCACCGTTAGGCAAAACTACTGCATTCATTCATTTAGTAAATGAATTCGTATAGCGCCTTTTCAAGGTGACAACACAGAGGTGCTCCGAACTCTAGCACGACCAAGTAAAATCGGAGGGGAATGAACGGGAACACTGAGAACACAACAGTTGAATTTTAAACTGATATGGAATGTCAACAAAAGTGTCCAATGTTCCAGTTTTGATACCTTCATTCACTTGCTTGCATAGTACAATGAAGCTTGTAAGTTGTTACAAAATTTTATGGCTTTCTGTTGTGTTCTTTGCTTCTCAGACATGAAGAACTGCTGAAACTTGGGAAGATTTACGCTGACATGTGGCAGGAGCAACTTCGTAGCAATAATATTGTTGACTTGGATCAACCAGATCTGCCCTGTCTTCCACCATCAGAGAAACCACCTCCAGCCTTCTCAACACTGCACACTATACCTCCTACAGTCACTCGATCCTTGTCTCTGCCAGGACTTCATCAGGACGACCCCTCCAAGGAAGACTTGACCTTGGAGAACGCTGAGGAACTGTGTCACGTCTCAACATATAATCTGACAACTCCAGAGCTGGAAGGTTCAGTCCAGTGTATGGACCACGCAAAGAAAGTGTCTGAAAGACCAGGACATACGAGCAACGGCACGAGCAATGGCACGAGCAATGGCACGAGCAACGGCACGAGCAATGGCACGAGCCACTATGCTCAGCAGCCACACGGAGGAGAACAGAGGAGAATGAATCTGAGAATTTCACAAGATAAAGTCAGAGGATTTCTCTCAATTCCCATCGATCTACAGAAATTATGAGTCACAAAAAACTGCTTTTTTGCACATGAAGACGAATGCGAAAAACTGTTAGTCGATTAATTATTTCAATCATGTCCTGTGATTGCACGTTTTTTTATTCAGTCAAAATCTGGAGTTGTGATATATTTTATGCTTCAGTAACGTTTATGTGCATAATTTTAAATCTATGCCATTTGTTGTGATCAGGATTATAATAAATAATTATAGCAATAGCAACAATAATAATAATAGTAAATTAAATAATAATAATGATTTCAATAATAATAATAATAATGATAATGATAATGATAATAATAATAATAATAATAATAATAATAATAATAATAATAATAATAATAATTATAATAATAATGTGACCACCGTGAGATCTGCACATGCTCTGATGAACATGATTTTGCTCCATTATAGCAATTGTCCTTGTTATTAGCACAGAGTTGCACATTGTAAAGGTCAGCTATGGTGCTTTCCAATGCCTCAGAATTTTATCCAGTTGGATAGAAAAAATTATCCAGACTTTTTTTAGTTCTGGCGTATCAATTCAATGTTATGTCCGAAAAAGAGAACAATAATTCAGTGGTACATGTAACAAATGCTGTTGGTTTATCTTTTAAGGCTCAGGGATTAGTTTTAATAGGATAAATGCGGAAAGTAGCTGTTTTGTGCTTAACACATTTTTATGTTAATTTGTGGATATGAGCTTATGATGTGTATATCTTTTTTTTAACAAAGCAATTTTGCAAGCTACCTGGAAGATATGTAGATTTGTTTTTGCATAATTAAAAGAGAGGTATGTCAATCAGTCAATGCAATATGATAATTATTATAATAAAAGTGTGAATCCTGTGACGAGGCCTGATCTCTCAAAGAGTCACTTTTTATTCCCAACAGAGTATCTTTGTTCCTGGACGATAATAATAATGATAATGATAATTATAATAATTGTAATATTTAATAATAATTATTATTAATAAATAATAATATTAATAATAATGATAGTAATAGTAGTAATAATAATATTGATATTAACAACAATAACAATGCCAAAGTATTTCTAAAGGTAGGATGATGTTGAATTGACTTTGGAAGCCTGTTTTATTTGATATCCTGTAAGACTTCTGAAAAGTAGTCATATAGCGGAACTGTTAATATTGGGCCTACATTTTGTTCCACAGCATCGCCCTCCTCTCTTATCCATGCTTGGGACTGGCACTGTCAGAGTATGAACATTGGTGGAGTTAGGTATATGAAGTTATGCAAGTCTTATTCTGTATCAACAAAATGTGATTCTGCCTGTCATCTTAGGAGATTGATTTCACTTGTTTGCATAATAATTGTTAGTAATAATTGTTAGTAATAATTGTTAGTAATAATTGTTAGTAATAATTGTTAGTAATAATTGTTAGTAATAATTGTTAGTAATAATTGTTAGTAATAATTGTTAGTAATAATTGTAAGTAATAATTGTTAGTAATAATTGTTAGTAATAATTGTTGCTGTATCGTATTGTTAATTGTATTGTATGTGAATGTTTATGAGAATTTCCTGTTACTTGTTTCATGTTGAGCGTTTCATGACGGTTTCCTCAGAATGTCGAACTGAACTAATCAATTGCTGAAACAAATAAATAGGTGATTATATTATTGAATGCATTCTGGTGTCATGGTTTCTTTCTTTGTTTCTTCTTCCCCATCCCCTTACTACATACCATTCCCCCAGAAAGTGAACGTGCAAGAGATTCCCCATCCCCGAAAAAATGCTGGTAATTTTTGGTAAAATAGAAGGAATGACCTAAGAAAGGTCATCAGTTTTCTTAATAGCGAAATAATCAATCCAACTTCCATTTCAATTTCCACTTCTCCTCAATCCTACCTCTGCATGCATTTGAGTTTTAAAACATTATAGGCCTACTTTAGAATAAATAATAATGATCGCCCATCCTAACTTTAGGCCTACTTAGGCTATGGATGCAATTTTTCCATTAATCCAGATTCTATTGAAGCAAAGACTTAGTTTCATCAACCCAGCCTCCATTCGCTATTTGCAATAATTTTCCTCGACCCAGTTTCTATTCAAGCAAAGAATTATTTTAATTTATTCAGCTTCCATTAACGGAAAAATTTGTTCAGCAATCCATTCCAGCTTCTATTTTAAATTGACAACATAAAATAATTTAGCCTACGTTTTAACTCAACGTCGGTTGTGTCGCATTTACCCAAAACTCACAAACTTCCTGATCCACGAGTCTCATAATTACCCCGCCCACCTGATCTCACCCCAGCCACATAATAATATTATTACAGGCCCTCACCCCAGCCACTCAGGGAGGGACTCGAACCCCCTCGACCGACTCACTCTCAAAGCCACGACGACGAGATCGTGGCTCCACCTGTTAAGACGTGAATCGCATAAAACTCTCATAAACTGATCGAGTGAAATGTTTAACGTCTTCATCTCTTTGATGGACGCTGTCTATCTATCGTCCGTCGTCTATCTGTCCGTCACATCGATCCCGGACTGTCGTCGTCATTCAGTCGCTATACTCACCACCAGCAGCATACACGTTTTAATTAATCTGCCTTGTTAGACGCTTCGTTGGATCACAATCGGCTTCACTCTCGCGGTCGCCTGTCGCAGCGCTACACCGCAACGGCGGCGGCGCTTCACCTGAGGCGGCCGCTCCCTCTCGCTCTCTCTCTCTTTTGAGGTTTGGTCCCGCCGCTACTGTGTGAGTGTGTGTGCATGCATCGAAGCGTTACTTCTGTAATGTGATACCGTGTTGTTAAAACCTAATGTCTGAGAACAGCAGAGACTGGTGGTCATGCACGCCTACTACATTATCTTATCTTATCTGACCATTTATTAAGCGCTTCTCGCAACAAGAGCCTTTCAGAAGCGCTCCCAGTGCGTCCAACCCCGAGAAAAAGGCAACTTTACATTAGTTGCAGGGTGAGAATTGGGGGTTAAGGCTGGGGAGGTTCAACCTCCAGTTTTTCTTTGAGCCTCATAGTAAAATCTGTTTTTCGCACCCCGATTCCAAGTGAATCATGGTCCAACACCCCAGTTATTTTTCCACAATTCTCACACTGATTAGTTTAGTAGTTAGTTGTATGACGTCGAAATAGGTTCATAATTTTGCAGTGCCAGTCCAAAGCCTGGAAAAATGAGGAGGGTGACTCCAATCATCTCTGACATGATACAATGTCGTTGAATAGCAATAAACGTAAAATAGGTTAAGTTTGTGTAGTTGCAGAAAATATTCACACCAATGTCTGACCTTGAAGTGTGTGTGCTTCTTAACCAGACAGTGTCAACTTACTGTAGGCCTATTGATATATCGCTCTACATAAACATAACTACCGCGTTGGTCTACTTACAGGTTGAAACCAACATAGCCTATACAATAAAGTATAGGCCTACATGTGACGTTTCTTATGATCTAATAGCTTGAACTACCGGTAGGCCTATAGAATTAGATTCCAACGAAGCTAATTGCTGAACTGGCCAGTTGGAATTATGCCTCAGTTCACTGCCAGTGCCAAAGTGTAAGAAAAAGTGCCGGGACGCCCCTTACCTTTCCAAAAGAAGTGCCAGGACGCCCAATACATTTTCAAGTGTGCTGGCCAAATAAGTGGCAGGATGGCATAGCCTAGAGATTTGAAAATAAGTGCCAGGACGCCGTCCATGACCGTCCTGCCACACTTTAAGCCCTGTCCACTGCAGAGGAATGACAACTTCCTGTTTCATTTTTGATTCTTGAATTCTGAACTTAGCCAAACTTGACTTTTATAGCCTAGGCTACTAGGCCTAGTTTTTATTACTGCACGTTTCTATATTCTAAGACTTGTATGCATAATTAGGCCTATGTTATTTTCAAAACACACAGATTCTTCTGAATGGCCCTCTATCAGCCGGTGTCACGACAACTCGTCTAACGACAACTCGTCTAACGACAAGTGGTCTCCGGACAATTCGTCTAACGACAACTGGTCTACTGACAACTGATCCAGCGCTTGAGAAATGGAAGCTGGATGATAGTTTTTAGAGGTGAAATGGAGATTGGATTGATGAAAAAACGCAAGATAAATGGAATCTGGATGATGGTTCTCTTACAGGTAAATTAGAAGCTGGATTGACGAAAATAACGCATAATAAATAAAAGCTGGATTAAGGTATTTCTAGATCTGAAATGGAAGCAGGATTGATAAGAAAACCGCTTAAGTAATGGAAGCTGGATGAGGATAGTTTTATATATGAAATAGAAGCTGAATTGACTAAAATAACAGGCGAGAAATAAAAGCTGGATGAAGGTATTTTTAGATTTGACGTAGAAATGGATGCATGTTGGAATACATGAATGAAAATTATCAATCCAGCTTCCATTTAAGCAAAAAAAAACATTTTCGTAAATCCAGCTTCTATTTCATCAATACTATTCGTCAGTAGACCACTTGTCGTTAGACCAATTGTCCGGAGACGAGTTGTCGTTAGACGAGTTGTCGGTAGACCAGTTGTCGTGGAACCCTATCAGCCATGGTAGTCTGTAGCCGAGAATGCCGTAGCTGATAGAAGGCCACTCTTTGGCATCCACCGTGAGCACGTTGGCCACATTAATAATATAATGTTGCCTTTAAATATTTTCTTGTGTACCAGTAGAGTAATGAAATTCAACGTTGACGAAGACTTATCGGTGACAGAAATTTCTAGACAATGGCGTCGCTTCTCCAGAATTATATTGATTGACATTTAAGCGTTTGTGATGACTGACGTTAATGTAGCGCCTTTTGTTGACCTTTTCATGTTTTATGCGCGCATCAGACTTGCGCCTTTGTTGGTCTTTTCATGTTTGCGTGTTTTCCGTTGCTACAGTCAATTCATGCGATGGCCTGTTGTTCGTAAACGTTTTACAAGTGCACCTCTGTTGTCAGAACACATGGACTGGGAAATAAGTCATCTTAAACAGGAAGTAAATGTCAAGCGTTAATTACAATGTATTGCAATGCAGTACAATTGAATACAATGCAACACATGAAGTACAATTGAGTAGGCCTACAAATGCAACACAATGCAATACAATGCCATACAGAACCATACAATGCCAAACAATAGGACGCGATGCAACGAGAAGACGACGCATAACATAATGGGCACTTCTGCTACTCGGTTGCAAGACATCGTGTTTGCATTGTCTTGCATTGTTCTGTATTGTCTTCAGCTTCGATGCATTGTCTTCAGCTTTGATGCATTGTCTTTCTCTGTGTTAGATCCAGAAGGAAAGGGAGACACAGGCCTACTCTTACTACTCTGGTTCGAATCCGAGAGAGTGAATCTGACAGAGTAGATCTGTGTAAGAGACTTTTTGTCTAGCTGCCACTGTGTAAGATTTTAAAACTATGATTTTCTCGCCTACGAGGATCGTAGTACATCATTTTTAAAAACTGGCTTTCCTTATTCTTTGCTGCACTGTGCTTCCATTTTTACTTCCATTTTCTTCTGTTTCATTTCCTTCTACTTTCCTCCAATAACCCATTCTTGTCTATTCTCTTCAATTTCCTTCCATTCTCTTCCCTTCTCTCTTCACTGCTGTAGCCTAAGTTCTCTTCTCTTCCCGTCTCTGCCCTTCTCTGCTCTTCTCTTAATCATTTTCTCTGTTCTACTCTTCTCCCATCTCCGCTTCGTCTCTATTCTTCTTCCTATTATTTATTTATTTATTTATTTATTAGTAGCCTATTGTTCTTATAGGCTAGTAGATCTATTATAGTTAAGATTAGTGTATTCTATGATCAGCGTTCCTGTGAATTGTTTAAACTGAATAATTGTGCACTGTAGCCGGTTGCTTTTAATAAACGAATTGCTAGGCCTATTCCATTATCCTATTACCGTACATTGTCATTTATCATACTCTGTGATATTCCATTCTAATCTAGTTTATTTAATTCTGTTCCATTCTAATCCTATCCTACTATATTCCTTTCCCATGCCGCGCCTGAAGTTAACACTGTTACTTTCCTTAGAGCATAGCCGCATAGGTTTAGCTTTAATTATTAAATAATATTTATGAAGGATACACGCTACCGTGTGTTTCACTACAAGCACGTGACGCGATCTTCACCGATACATCTCCCTACTTCAGTAAACAATGAAACATAAGAACGCTGTCGTGACGACAACCAAGTAACTTGTCCCTCATACACACAACACTCCATTCTCTCATAATACACACAACACTCCATTCTCTTTTCCCATGCAACTGCGACGGCGGCGGCAACGGCGACGGCGTTGTCACAAAAGATGGCAGCCGTCGTTCAATCGTCCACGACAGATGTCGTGTTGTTCGTCGCTTTTATCGGCGCTTTGTTCCTTCTTTCATATTTAATTAATTTTAATTTCCGATCGCGTTATTACTCCGTCAAAATTCTCTTGTTGCTGTTGTAGTTCTATCGTCACGAATTGCTGCAGTATACCTTCGCTTCGACTCCAGCATCATCGTCGTCGTCGTGAAAGGTAGGTTCTTTGGAGCAATGAACCGTGTCGAAGGCTTTGGAATTCTTGATAGATCTATGAGATTAAGGAAATTAACTGATGACTCGCTTTCCTCTTCAGATGTATGCCTTGTATCATGGGATGTCGCTGTGTTTTCTGGGGAGGGGAAGTGTGCAGGAGATCGCGCGGACTTTCCCACCTCTTAATATTATGGCAAAATGGTTTGTTGATTTTAACAAAAATAAGAATTATTTGCTAAACGTAGGCTTTTGAATGATTATTTTTAAGCAAACCTTATGCTGATTTGTCCTTTGAATCCCTACAATATAATGTAACATAGGTCCATAGCCTAGTGAGCACAATTTGACTAACTCTGTAGGCCCTTTGCTTTTTTTATTAGCCTATAATTGCTACCGGTATCAGGCCTACTATTACTAGTTTATTATTTTATTGCTACTATTATATAATAGTAATAGCTAGTAATAGTAACAACAACCACAAAATAATAGTAGGCCTAATAGTAATAATAATTGTAATAATAATAATTGTAATAATAACGATACTAATAGCCTAATAATAATATTCATGACTGTTCAGCACTTCATTGTAACGCAGTCAGTTTTTGTGGCACTTTTCCAAAGGCGAAGAATATCTATTCCAAAACTCCCTCTGACTTTTGCAAACCTGAGGGATCATGTACCTCTGGAAAAATCATAATAATGACAAAAATAATAATACCATAAATAATAATAACAATGACAATAATTAAGGTGACATTAATAGGCTACTAGCCTACTATGCCTAATAGTAATAATTTTGTGACCTTCAGTAATGTTGTGGAGGACGAGGTCTCAATTTTCAGATATTCAACAACAGCTCCAGCATATTTTTTAGACTTGAGAGGGATAATAATTAGGCATAATATAGGCCTAAACATACCTCTGAAAAATTACCCTATGTCCGACCAAGGGCCTTTCTTCAACCCCAATATGCACCCACCATTTTTTGGACAACAGTAGGTAGAGAAAGTAATTTCCAACAGTTGCCCCACCTCTTCCTACATGGAGGCTGCAAATTGCCCAAGGGGTAAAATAGAGTTCGTTACGCTAGAGAGCGGCGGTACATGTACGTCCATTAACCCTTCCCCTCCCCCCACCCTAAGTCGCCCAGTTCATCGACAAATAGGTCTTGCATGGGACGATGGGTCATATAATTATACTGCGCCTTTAGTATTTCGGCCTGTCACCTCCGCTGCACCTCTCGGCCGAATGCCTCCGCCGCCGACGAAATAGATTATGTATTACGGACATGAAGCTCACAAGTCCTTGATGTTGTTTACTCCTAAGATGCATTTACGGTGTATGCATGATACATGTACGTAGGCTAGGCAAGCGAGTGTTATGGACATGGCAATGTGTCCATATATCAAGACACTTTTAGCACATTTTAAGTGGGCCTATACGTCAACTATCTCACAAAAACGCGGTATGCCTACACATATTTGGTAGGCCTATCTGACTGGTTGCAAACATCCGCGTTTAATGCACAGAGCAAAATGAAACAGAATGCGAAAGCGATGCAAGATTGCAAGTTGAGATTGTACTTCTATAGACTACAGAAGAAGTCACAAAAATTGTGGGTGGCGATGATGTGAGCCTAATAGCAGAATCGAGCTTTCTCGTGGTGGGACCAGTGGTCTGGAATGGCCTGTCACAGGAGCTACGTCTGCTCCTTGGGGCTCTTACTGAAGTAGGCCTATTTCTTAAAATTCAAAACTATTTTTTGTGTTATAACTTAGGCCTATAAGCTTAGTGTCGGTAACACTTCATCTGAAGAGGGGCTAGGCATATAGGCCCCTACATATTCTTAAATGAATGAATTAATGAATGATTCGAATGAATAAACGAATGAATGAATGCAGTTTATCTCAACTTATCTTTGTCCCCTTTTGTCTGTAGAATTCTCCAACCAGATTGTTATAATTATCTTCTTTTTGTGTACTAGACGACCCTCAAACTTGACGCAGCCCTCCACTTGTCTTTTACAACTTTCATAGGCTACTAATAATAATATGGGTCGTGTATCAATTTTCTTTCAACGCATAAGTCTAATGAATTCATTGTCGGCCTTATGTCAATAATAATTATTATTATTGCTACCAAGAAAGTCAGCGTTCTGCTTGTAGTGCAGTGACGATTATTGTTTCCACTTAAGTCTTCGTGCACTAATTAACCCTAATTATGATCGAGGCTTATTATAATCGCCAGAAAGTATCTTGACTCCTCTGGTGAATCAAGGGTCAACCTTCTGCTAATATAACTGCGGCTGGTCGTCTATTAGGTCTATTAGGTCTACGGGCGTTACGAACTTTATTACTAATGTTTCCCTTCATGTAATTACCCCATCAAAGGCAGCGGTTTATTTTGCGGCGCATGTGTGTGTTTTCGTGTGCGGGATTTGAATGAGTGTGCATGTGTGTCCGTGCGTGTGCGCGCGCGTTTGACCGTGTGCGTGTGCGTGTGGGCCTCAGCGTTGTGTGAGAGTTTAGTGCCTTAGAGCAAAAGGGTTGATTGCGTGCTTAACCAAATCTGAGATTGAGATTGGAGAAAATGCTGCGCTTATCAGTGTACACCGTGATTAAAAAAAAGTAAGCCAAATTGTTTTTCATATATCTATAATACCTGGTAACATATCACGCTAAATTTTTCCAAATGTTTAGAGAATTGGACCAAGAATATGATTCCAAAATTTCATGAGATAAAGTTGAACGGATAAAAAGATATGAATCTTTAAACTTCGTATGCCGAAATTGCCGTTTACAAGCAATTTTCTGTCAGATTCAGTAAAATGTAAGTCAAACTTTTTCTCATATCTCTAATGCCTGTTGATCAATCATTCTAAAATTTTCCAGATATGTAGATAATTGAACTAACAATATGTCTCCAACGGTATGATTTGATTATTTAATTAAATAAGATGCTCAAAGTGTCATCCTCCAGCTTGCACTCAAGCCTTGAGGCGCTGGCGCCATTAGGCTACAGCGTCGTCGATTATCCTCTGGTCCAGGCCATCCCACACTTCCAACAAGCGTTACTTCATATCGTTTATATCATGGATTGTTGTCTGGTAGACTCGGTCTTTCATCATGCAAGCTCCACACTTTATAGTCGACAGGATTCAAATCTGGGCTGTTCGGAGGCCATACTGTGGGAGAAATGAAGTCTGGCGTCTCTCTTGTCAGCATTTCGATGGTTTCGTTGGCTCTGTGGGCTGGCGCTATTCTGTTGAAAAAGAAAACAGCCTTCTGGGGCTATAGATTTCTGATAACAGGGGGGAAGATGTTGTCACAGCAGAACGTTGCGATAATATATTCCGTAACATTTTACTCCAGGATCACTGAAGACCAAAATTGGGAACTATCAGGCATCGAAACCGCAGCGAACACCATAACAGATTTGCTGAAAACTGAAATTTTTGGAGATGAAGTTTAATTATTCATATCTTTCTATCCGTTCAAATTTATGACATGATATTTTGGAATCCTATTCTTGGTTCAATTCTCTAAATATCTGGAAACTTTTAGGATGATTAATTATCAGGCATTGGAGATATAATAAAAACAGTTTAGCTTACTTTTTATTGAATCTGACAAAAAATTGCTTGTAAACGGCAATTTCGGCATATGAAGTTTATAGATTCATATCTTTTTATCCGTTCAACTTTATCTCATGAAATTTTGGAATCATATTCTTGGTCCAATTCTCTAAATATTTGGAAAATTTTAGCGTGATATGTTATCAGGCATTAGAGATATATGAAAAATAAATTGGCTTACTTTTTTTTGAATCACGGTGTAGACGCCTATTTTAATGCTTAAGCTATTATAGGCCTACCATAGTAACTGCAACAATTGTTTAGGCTACGTAATTTTTGAGTTTTTGTTATTTTTCGTATCGTTTTATTCCGTTTCTATGTGTCTTATGTAACTTTATTTATTTATTTACTATCTGTTATTATTTTCCTTGATTTTATTATGGTTTGATATTCCTTAGGTCCTACGTCTTCGCCGAACCTGGTAGCCTACTCTCATTAATTCAGCTGACTAATGTCATTGTCTAATAATTATTGTTTAACGTCATCATTTGAGAAAATTAGTCTACAAGTTGGCCTAGAAAGTCCATACAAGAAATGAAATTTCTAAGAGTTATTTTGATATAAACTTATTATGTTTAATAAGCTTATAGGCTAGTATTATAAGTTAAAATTTTAATCCTACATTAATTACATTCAATGCACATCTACATGTATAGCCTAGTATTTACTTCTGATTATATTTTAAATGCTGCATGCCACTCAGCATGAACTGACGTAGACGTATGTTCACAATTTAAATCTGCATGAATAGTTCTACCACTGCGCTCCAGATATCGCCTAAACAAAGAGAGTAAGTACGTTTATTTTTTACTTAGCCAAGTGAAAAAAGACGCACTCTTCAGTGCATAGGCCTATGCAATTTTTGTGCACGTCTGGGTTCACTCCATTCGCTACTTAATGCAGCAGCTGTTCGTTTGATTGCCCGTCTCCGTCGTTTCTCTCACATTCGACTTTTATGACTGAACACCTTCATTATCTTCCTTTAACTGCTCAGATCCTATCTAAAATTCTTTTTCTTACCTATAAGATGTTTATGGGTAAAGCTCCTCGATACTTCTGTGAGTTTATTAGTCGGCCTATCTCAGCTACCATTGGATGTCATCTGCGCTCTTTAGACCGTCATGACCTTCTTCTCGGTTGCCATGGTTTTGGACTGCCACAGTTCAGCATCGTGCTTGTGTCTCTGTTGGCTTTTTGTTGCACGTGGAATGACCTTCCTGCTAGAACCCGTGCTGCCCAGGTTTTATCTGGAGGCACTATACTGATTGCCCGCTGTCTTAAGACTCTTCTTTTCAAGGTTTTTTTTACACTGGAAGCGTCTTTGATTTGGTTGTAGGCTACTGCTAGAGGCGCTTTGTAAATCGGCAAATAACAATTTTAGTATATATACACTGTGGGTTTACTATATATAGTCATCGGTATCGCGGCTGAAATTTTCAATCAAAAAAGTTTTCGCAGTGTCCCAGTTTACTGACTATTCTATGATAGGCTATGTCGTATCGCAATCAGGTGAAAGTGTATATCTGCAGAATGATTGGTATTATTATTATTGTCCTCGTGGAAACTGTTTTTGGTTTTTTTCTTCAAGAAAATGTTCACAACATGCAGTGTTCGACCTTGAGAGTTCACCTAAAAACTGTCATGTTTTTCGATGGCACTAAACCTGGGTTTAGGCCTATAGGCTACTATGCAGTAGACTATAATAGCGTATACATTAGAAGAAAGTTGAGTCGACTTAGTGGCGCATTTTATAGAGGGATACAAAGATACCAGGATAGGCAATACATAATATTATATTATGCAGTAGGCCTATGCAATCTGCATAATATGACTGATTGTCAGGCACCTCCATGTACTCTTTCATATCTACATTTATGTTTGATGAACTGCATTCATAGGCATGGGCGGAGACCTAGGGGGGACAGGGGGGACGGTCCCCCCCAAAGAATGTGGCGGGGGGGGACGGTCCATGTATCCGTCCCCCCCAATCGTCAAGTGTCAGAACATGGACACTTGATGAACACATTGCAATTCGACTTACGACGTTACAATTTTATAAGGAGATATTCGAGCAAATTACTAAAAAAAAACCTTTTCAACGCAATAAGAGCGATGCCATAACAGAACCGGGATACATCGTACCTTTTGAAAACACCTTGCTTGGACACCCTTAAATTCTTTCTTCATGAAGATATAGAAATATAGTAAACTCACAGAATTCAAATAATTTGGCTTTACCCATCATATTATTAGAAAACATTGAACAATTCGTCGAACAAATCACTCGATCTAATTATGAATTGAGATAAATTTGAACTTATCCAGTGTAGATTCGACAAGATAAGATCGGTTTATTTTAGATCTATAATTCAATCACAACCAATTAATAGTATAGTCATTGAAACCATCTAATTTTTGATTCGCTCATCCATTTCCATCAAATCCCTAAATCCTTCCCATCTTGTTCGTCCCCCACAAGACTGCAGCCAGTATTTGATTGGGGGGGGGGGGGTTTGTTCGGCGTAGAATTTATGACGACCATTTTGTAGTCATTGAAATTTCTGAAAACACCTGTTTTTAGTTGTCACAATTTCTGGAGATACCTCTTCTTTTTTTAGTCATCTAAATTTCTGAAGACAACTTTTTTAGTTGTCAGATTTTGAAGACACCTTTTTTAGTAGTCAAAATTTCTAGACACCTTTTTTAGTTGTCAAATTTCAGAAGACACCTTGTTTAGCTGTCCACATTTCTAAAGACGCCTTTTTTTAGTCTTCAAGATTTCTGAAGACTTTTCTTAGCTATCAACATTTCTAAAGTCACTTTTTAGTCGTCAAAATTTCTAGACACCTTTTTTAGTTGTCACATTTCTGAAGACACCTTGTTTAGCTGTCATCATTTCTAAAGACACCTTTTTTAGTCGTCAAAATTTCTGAAGACACCCTTTTTAGCTCTGTTAAGATTTCTGAAGACACCTTTTCTAGTCGTCAAAATATCTGAAGAATTTTTTTAACTATCAACATTTCTAAAGTCACCTTTTTAGTCGTCAAAATTTCTGAAGACACTTATTTTTAACTCTGTTAAAATTTAGAAAGACACCCTTTTTAGTATATAAAATTTCTGAAGACTTTTTTAACTATCAACATTTTTAAAGTCACTTTTAGTGGTCAAAATTTCCGAAAACATTTTTAATAGCTCTGTTAAAATTTCTGGATACACTTTTTTTAGTCGTAAAAATTCCTTTTTTTAGTCGACACAATTTTTCGGCCGCTCGTCCGTCCCCCCCAAAGTTCGGACCAGGTCTCCGCCTATGTTCATAGGCGTACGAAGCGGGGGCCCAGAGGGCAAATGTCCCACCCCCACATTTCGGGCGAGTGTTTTTCGGGCAAGCATGACCCGGGAAAATACGATTTTTTTTATTCACGACATATTTCAACTTTTTTGTCTGGAAAAAAGTATTTCCCACCACGAGATTTATTTTTCGGGCAGAAGTAAAATCCTTGACCCCCCACTGCTGAAATCTCCCGTACGCCTATGACTGCATTGGATTTTTTCCATACTCGCATGCAAGTTTAGATCTTCAATTTGATAGGCCTACTTAAGACTCAGATGGGTCTTGCCCCAAAGACCTACTAATCTTAGTCCTACACGTTATGCTTCGGCTTCACTAGTTTCCTCCCACCGTCAACTTCGTTCATCCGACAGGCGTAATAGAGATTTCTCTTCTAAATCATTTGCCTCAATTTATTGTTCCTTCTCTTTGGAATGCTCATTCTCATTCTGTTCGTTCTATAATTCTGTCTGTCAGGCTCTCTTCTTCCTTCTCCCTTCTCAAAAACCTGCTTCTTGTGGCGGGCCTTGCGCGCTGGGATCACTTCTGAACGGTTCGCCATAATAGAGGTGCTGTGTAAATGCTGTAATACAATACAATACCTACGAACATGCATGCACACATAGATGCTTACATCCTTACCCGCTACATGTGTACTGCAGGACCTTTTATTATCATGGGCCTATTATGATGCTATGCAGATTATACAACCGACCGACGAAAACTTATACAACGTGTAATAATCCCACTTGAAGAGTCTCCTCGAACCTCCAGGTATACACCGCCTTCAATAGATATTCGCTAACTCCTCCATTGTGGTTCATTGTACACAATATACATATACAAATACATAGGCCTACACGTATACATAGGCCTATGCATATAGGCTACATACAAATATAGCCTACATATACATATACATAAGCATTTACACAATTTGCACATATTATATGCATAGCCTATACATATATGCCTGCATATACATAGCAGTTTAAAAATGTGTAGCCTATATATGTATATATATATATATAAATATATATAAATATATATAACGCTGAAGTGTGTGCGTGCATTTGTAGCTAAATATGGTTATATTGTCGTACAATATTTGATCGACAAACATTGGCATAGAGCTACTTGTCTCATCGTCGACGCTGTTGCGTTTGATCTTTCGAAAGAAGGCTTGAGGGGGTAGGTTGAGGGGGGGTTCGACTTAACAGGTCCTCACCCACGTTGTCGTCTCGCCCTCCCTCTGACCCTTAGCAACCCTCGTCGAGCGGTGAACAGTTTTATTGGAGGCCTTTTCGGCGGAATCCCTTTGAAGTCCGGGGTCGAACGCGGTACGTGTCCACCGCCAATAAGCGGCGCCGGCCATCGAGAAAACCTTCCAGTTTTGCAACATCTCTTGACGGGTAATTGTTTAACACACGCGCTGTTCATTGCATAATGAGACTGCTGTGCTGTGTCGAGGGTTATTTGTAGTAACAGGACGGACTTTCAGACGTCCGGCTGCGGGTCGAATCCAATGTGCACCGCTGTTGTTGTTGATTGTTTGTGAGTTTGGTGTGTTGCTAGTCAGGGATGGTCATTCATGGAAGCATGGCTTTTTTAACGTGCAGTTGTAGGCCTACACAAAATGTTCAGTTCTAAAAGGATTTGTGCAGTTGTAGCCTAGAAGCATACTGTATAGTTAAAACTAGCAATAAAGGTAATTGTCCTCCGATTGGAAGTAGGCTAATTTACCGTGGAGGATGGGAAAGGAAAGAAGGAGTTGTGCAGTTCTAACAATTCCTTAAAAACAGGCCTGCATGGAAGGCGCTGGAGAAAAAGCATAATAGCATATTATTTTATGCATGCGGAAATTATGCATTAACTGCTTTGCTAGGCATGCATTCAGTTGTTGGTTACGGGCTCGTCAGAACAGAGCTGCGTCTCAACGCGTTGAAGGAGTCTCTGGAGTCAAACCCAAAAACATAAACCTTGGTCAAAATACAAAAGACCCCAAGGCAAAGACATCAGCCTTAGGCTAGAACATAAGACCCAGTTTTATTGTTGATATGGACCAGTATAATAGATCTTCCTAGAAGGAACATAATAATAGAACACGCAAAGACACAAAATCATCTGCCAACAATGACCACTATAGACCTAACTCATAAACTCTGTCTAGCAGTTACTGTAGGTCCTAGCGACGTATTTAAGCCGAACGACGATGCGGTTGACCCTAACAATAAGCGGTTAATAATAATTGTCTGGTCAATTGAAAGGACTCTCAAAAAGCAATTTCAATTGACAGCAGGCATTAAAATGATCAAAACATTACAGAACGTCAATTGATGTAATTGAAGAGCATTGCCGTTAGAACAATTATAGGCCTATGGAACAATTGCATGGAACAATTGCATGAAACTGCGTTTGTCTTAAATTGGAAAAAAGAGAATGCTCTCTGTCTTGTACCATTGAATGTAGGTTATTCGAAGTTGAGAATGCGCCAGCTTCAATAGCTTCAATGGACTGGGAAGGCAGTTTTCAAAAGTTTGCTTGATTAAGCGTCACGCAAGAATAGACCCAAGAAAGATAAACCTATAAGACAAAGCTAACCAATGGGTGGATCCAAAGATTGGCGACAGTAGGCCTATGTTACAACAAAGACCTTTGCCGCTGACAGAAATGATTATTTTGGCATAGCATAATAATTATTATATATAAGAATGCTAATTTATACGTCCACTGGAAAAGTTTATCATAGACTGCTATAATTGTTTTGACGAAATGGGCTATATCCTATTTAATTACATTGTCAGTGACGGACATTGTAGAAGTGAAAACGACTCCTGTGTAACAAGCAGCTCAACATTCGAGTCACCTATAACATCAATAATGTACTGATAAAATGAAACTTACAAGCTGCTGTGTATTACATATATAGTACCCGGTATAGCAAAAATCCGTCTCGGATGTGCAAAGGAGTTTCTGGCGGTCAACCAAGATAAAGAACAGCTGATGTAAGCTTATCACAATATCACATGTTTTAGTATAGGCATATAATTATATCATGAGCATGGCTAACGTTATCCCAGCGAATGATTATAGGATATAGGCCTACCTATCTGAAAGTGTTCAAGCTGGTTCTAAATAACACATATAATTAACAGGAGAAAACTATGCACATCACTCTAATGTTAGGTATATCCTGATGCGATTAACTGACAAGTTGTAGTAGGCCTAACTTGTTGGTCTGACCAGAAATTGTTTTGGCCTAGGTACTTCTTGACTCTGTAGTTGAGGTCTAACCCATTTAACATTAAAGTTTTATCAGGCAGAAAGTTTGAAACATGAATCTTTTTTTGAAATCTGAACCGCCAACTTCATCTCCCTTTATACGGCCTCATTTTGGTAAATAAGGCTGTTTAAGAATTGTGGAAAAACAACTTGGGGGTTGGACCATTATCCACTTGAAATTTGGGTGTGAAAAACAGACTTTGACATGGGGCTATGAGAAAGACTGGGGGGGTTGAAACCCATCAAACCCACCCGGCAATTCTCACCCTGAAATAAGGGACTGTTGTGTAAAGTGTCACATACATCATGTTACGCACACATAATTATGCATAAGCATTGGCTCCCTCCCCCTTCAGTTACTGTAGTCCTAACTCCCATTCAATTCAAAATTCTGATATCTTCACGAACCAGTGGCGTTGTTGTTAAATAGTATTATCATTCAACTTCCTGCACACAACCACTCGATCCATTCCTAAAAATTAATTGGTCTTCTGGTTAACGCGCCGGTGTCACGAAATAGAGTATCCCCCATATTAATAGTATCCCCCAAAATGAGGAAAAGTCAAAAATAACACTTCCGCGTGCATTTATTTTTGCAAATTAATTTTCATCTGCTTTGTTTTGAACAATGACACTAACAGGTATGTTTATTCCTACTAGAAAATTTGTTTTGCTTTGGTTTTATAGCACTTAAAACATTTAAAACACTTAAAAACACCCGGAGACACTAAATAATTTCAAGTTGCCTTTCTCTGAGCATTGCTTAGGTCACTTAAAACAATTAGAGTGACTTTAAATTTTGATTAGAGTATAAATTTTTTAATTCTACGCATTTTTCCAAAAATGGGATAGAATGGTTTATCCCCCCGGATAGTCTAGACCGGTTAATTCCATCCGGGGGGATAGATTAATTCATCCCCCCGGATAGCTTTCAGGGGGTATAATCCTTTTCATGACACCGGAACAAACACGACTCATTCCCGATCTTTTACACCAATTTCCTCATTATTTAGACTAAGCCTTTTGCCCTTCTCCAACGGTTCGTTTGTATTTCTATCTTTTTCCCTTTTCCAAATACGAGTCTTCACCCGGTGCCTAGTGCAGTGGGAGCGCTATTGAACGGTTTACCAACTATATTTAGCCCAGATAGCCTACTCTGTACATGCATGCGTTTAGATACAAAACAATACAATAAAACCATGTTATGTAACTTAAGTAACAGGCATACATAAAATATATACAGGGATACATACACGAGCGCACATACAAGCATGCATACATAATACCGTCGGAAAGCGAGTGAGCCATGCAGCAGTTTTGAAGTTGTTGTGCGTCTACTATGATAATCTCGGCGTCTTTCCAAAGCTTTCCACGTGACCTTTCTTCGGCCGTTGCCTCGTCGACCGCGCCTATGGCAGTGGCCATAGAATTCTGGTTATTGAGTGCAAAAAATTCGCTCTCACTGAGGTCGGCTTGGCGCAGTTTTAGCACCGCGCGGGGATGGCGACGGTAGAGAGAGCGAGACGGCGAGAAACAGGGCGCTTCCTAGAAGAGGGTTATAAAGCCGTGTACAGTCTAACCAGACTGTGCCGGTCGGTCTTGTTAGCATTCACGGCCGGCTTGTGTCGTAAAGGCAGTTATAGCTCAGGTGACCCGCTTCGCTCGGCACGGCTGCATGCAATCAGAGCACATAAAAGCAGATTTATAGGACAGGAGCCGCTCGGCCACCAAGACTATTCGACAGAAGAGGAGGCGAGGCTACAGAGCCTCCGCCACCACCACCACCGCCAGCGCCGCCGTCATTCGGGCCTCCGCTCTCTCCGTCTAACCAAGAATGCTTCGAAAAGGAGCAGTCGGTGCAAGTCCACGAAAAACTACAACGTAAAGCTGCACTAGATCCAGTAAGAAGCGAAAAAGCTGCTGATGCTGTGCTCAGTTAGATAGGGTTTTTGGCAGCTTTCTTTTCGAATTTCTGACTAATTTTCTTTCACATAGCGGACGAAATCTTTTGAAATCTTTTCATATAAAAAAGCAACAAAAACTAGCGTAGACTTGGGCAATTTTGAACATCAAGTTTTGCTTCCTTAAAAAATTAATGCCACTATGTGCTTACTGCAACTAGTGTTGTTTGACTTGATACGAAGGCAAATTGGGGAAACGTCAGGCCACAAAGTTTTGGAGGTTAACGTCTCCCAGGAATCCACAATTCTTCTCTTCGTTAGACCTTGGAAATATTGCTTCGTCTCCGTCTCTGTGGCAGATATTCTTGAGTTGCCATCATGGTAGGCTATGTCGTCCAGTTCAGACCGATGCAGCTGACGAGCATGTTGTCCAACTAAATATAAGCTACAACTGAATCTCCAATCGTGGACAGACTCAATAGCAAAGCTTTAGCCAGGATTTTGTTGGGTGTAGTGTGTTTACTCCAGTGTTTAATCTAGTCCCCACCCGCTGGGGGGGAATTCAGGTTTCTGGGGGGGGGGAGACAATTGAGCGTCCGAAGGACGCTCGTGAGGCGCGTAGCGCCGAGACCCGCAGGGGGGAGGGGCGTGGGGAGGGGGATGTTCCCCCTCCCCATCAGAAACTTTTTGAATTTCCACATTGCAATGGTAGCATTTTAAGGTACCATCTTAACAAAATACCTGTACTTTTTCAGAGCCCCATCAGAAACTTTTTGAATTTCCACATTGCAAAGGTAGCATTTTAAGGTACCATCTTAACAAAATACCTGTACTTTTTCAGAGCCCCATCAGAAACTTTTTGAATTTCCACATTGCAAAGGTAGCATTTTAAGGTACCATCTTAACAAAATACCTGTACCTTTTCAGAGCCCCATCAGAAACTTTTTGAATTTCCACATTACAATGGTAGCATTTTAAGGTACCATCTTAACAAAATACCTGTACTTTTTCAGAGCCCCCATCAGAAACGTTTTGAATTTCCACATTGCAATGGTAGCATTTTAAGGTACCATCTTAACAAAATACCTGTACTTTTTCAGAGCCCCATCAGAAACTTTTTGAATTTCCACATTGCAATCCAGCATTTTAAGGTGTCATCTTAACAAACTGCTGTACACTTTTCAGTGCTTATAAGAGTGGACTTCAATAAATATAAGCAACACTTAACAAATATTTTGGGGGGTTATTTCCACACTGTAATGGTAGGACTCCTCTTTTAAGGTGCCATTTTAGCAAAATAACTCCATTAGACTATTCAGTACTGATAAAAAAAGTGTTTTAGAATCTAATATATAATATATGATTATAATTACAATAAAATATCTTTATGTATCGAGTTCAGCAGCTCAGTTCTCCTGTTGCTGAGTTATTCTAATGAATAAATGCAGACATGAATATAATAGTAGCCTATATAAGCTGACTTTTCAGCACTATATCAGTTTAACCCTGTTTCCCAGGATAGTCCTGAATTGCTGACCAGGACATACTTTCTGAAATCATATTTAATGGTACACAAACCAACCAAGAACTAATAAACTACCGGTGCCAAATTCAAGAAACCATGTGTAGTAATGATGCTGTTTTTAGGTTGTACTATATATGTGTTCAAACAATAGGACCAAACATTTTGAAATTTTGGGCCTACAGTTTAAAATTTGAAGGATACCACTGGTGAGAAGACATTCAGTTGTACAAAAGTAGTATTTGTACAAATATTAGCAGTAAGTTATTCTCATTTCAGCAGGATTGTGTCATATATTATAATAGTAAATAATAACATTATAACCATTAACCATATAATAATAAATAATATTACAGTATATTATAACAATTCACGTAATACGATGATGTAAACAGCAACTAAAACTATAAGCATTTTGTCAAATTTTCTGGAGGGGATGTCATATCTGTTTTTAGTTGTGCAAAAAAAGTGTTTATACAAATATATACAGTAATTTATACTAATTGCAACATGATAGTATCATATATAATAATAGTAAATAATAAATAATAATCATATAATAGTAAATAACATCACGGTATATTATAACACTTCATATAAAACAACGATGAAAATAGTAACTAAAAACCAATATGTTGTCAAATTTTTCTGGGGGGGGGGGGGAAATGTCAATCCTGGGGGGGGAACTTCCCCCCCCAGAGACGTCTAGATTAAACACTGTGTTTACTCAGCTGAAATAATTTTTCAGAACTTCATCAACTTCCACAATCGTCATCATGATTACGGTATATCGGATTCACCAGTGGCGTAGCCAAGGGCCAAGGGGTGAATAAAACCACCCATTAGCTTAGGAAAGGTTGCTTGTCCAATTATATCAGAAAAACAAGCATCCGGCCATAAACCCCCCACTCCATCAGAAATTCCTGGCTACGCCACTGGGATTCACATACATGTAGATATAAAAGCTTCAAAATTAAATTCCCTTGGTTTCTAAATCGTGACTGTGTTTGTAAATGCATTATTTCATTTTTACGCTATTTCAATAGCGGAGGGGTGTTGAAACAACCAAAATACTCCTAAATACGGTCTTCTCAATCGTATACATAAGCTTAAGTTTTATAGGCTATATTAAGTCTGCTAGTATCGTTTACCTTCCTTCCACTATATTTAAATACGGTGAAGCTAAATTGCCATTGCATCGAATGAAAGAGAT
Source organism: Lumbricus rubellus (assembly GCA_945859605.1). Classification (NCBI taxonomy): domain Eukaryota; kingdom Metazoa; phylum Annelida; class Clitellata; order Crassiclitellata; family Lumbricidae; genus Lumbricus; species Lumbricus rubellus. The sequence continues at coordinate 28,914,528 of OX243825.1, forward strand.
GTTGGTGATTGCAACGATGACCCTGACATGCTATTCTTATCAATACAATCATATTATAACGCATACATGTGCGATTGTGTATAAATAATTCGAATAGAGTCATCGATTATCATAGGCCTATTACTGATTTACACATTACAGAATGTTGGCAATCATCAGTGGCGTAGCCAGGAATTTATCATGGGTAGGGGGTTTATAGCCGGATGACCTTCCGGACACCAACCCAACAGTAGGCTATAAGCAGTCAATAAATTAAATAAAAGGGAATAAAGTAACAAATGGAAGAAAGCAATCATTGCTACAAGCACTTGTTTTTTTCTATTTCAGTGGATAAATAATGTTTAAAAACTTTTCCCTAAACCAATGGTGGGTTAACCCATAAACCCCCTGTCTACGCCACTGGCAATCATTATACTATTATAGGCCTGATATGATTGGCATTATTATTATATTTGTCTCATTTCGCGTAGTTCTAGGTTCGTATAATCTCTTAAATCGTTTCCACTTAAATTGAATAATTGATGATCATTGAAGCAAATCTTGCACAATGCATGCACGCAAAGCAGACAATTATAGGCCTATAGAGTATTGTTATGAACGCTGCCTGTTCTTCATCTCATTAGGCCGATCTGTCGGTCTGTTTATATCAGGGTGAGAATTGCAGGGGGTAACGGGGGTTGGGTGTGGGGGTTCAACCTCCCCAGTATTTCTTAGAACCTCATAGTAACGTTTGGTTTTCACACTTCATGCCAAGGACATGTAGATCATAGTCCAACCTCGGTTATTTTTACACATAAATGCCTGTCCGTCCGTCTACAATCCATCCATCCATCCATCCATCCATCCATCCATCCATCCATCCATCCATCCATCCATCCATCCATCCATCCATCCATCCATCCATCCATCCATCCATCCATCCATCCATCCATCCATCCATCCATCCATCCATCCATCCATCCATCCATCCATCCATCCATCCATCCATCCATCCATCCATCCATCCATCCATCCATCCATCCATCCATCCATCCATCCATCCATCCATCCATCCATCCATCCATCCATCCATCCATACATACATACATACATACATACATACATACATACATACATACACAGGGGCGGATCCAGGATTTCTGGTTAGGGGGGGCGTAAATACATAGATACATACATACATGCATACATGCATGCATGCATGCATGCATACATACAATCATGCATACATACATACATACATACATACATAGGCCTACATACATACAAGCAAACATAAGTACATACATACATAGGCATATAAGCCCACACACATACATGCATTTGTTCGGCGCAGTGGTGAAGGGGTATAGGCCTAATTATTATAGTATGCATGTATGTATGTATGTATGTATGTATGTATGTATGTATGTATGTATGTATGTATGTATGTATGTATGTATGCATGCATGCATGTATGTATGTATGTATGTATGTATGTATGTATGTATGTATGTATGTATGTATGAATGTATGTATGTATGAATGTATGTATGTATGCATGCATGCATGCATGCATGCATGTATGTATGTATGTATGTATGTATGTATGTATGTATGTATGTATGTATGTATGTATGTATGTATGTATGTATGTATGTATGTATGTATGTACGTACGTACGTACGTATGTATGTATGTATGCATGTAAAAATAATATAGTCGATGCCAATTTATCATGCGATAATTAACATAGTAATGATAGAAATTGAATACACTAGTATTTGTATAAAAATGGATTCAATAAGCAAGGGATGCGCCTCATCCATGGATGGACCGCGCGCCACTGAGCGTTAAGAGAATGATTATATGAGTAATCTTTGATACATTTAATTTCTGCTGAAGAGCTCCCATGACCTGACCTGCTGAAATTGCAGTTCTATATCCTTGATTTGCTTTTGTACATAATATCGACAGCTGAACGCTTTCGGTGGCTATAATCAGCACGACGAATTTCAAAATTATACTGATAATCATATGCCATCTTTTGAGATTTAGGCCTAAGATAGGCCTACATGTATGTCTTACCAACGGCAGTCGGCTTATTCGCGAATGATAAAACTGCTTGTTTAAGCCGTTTTGACGGCGGACCACTCGACATATTTTTTAATTGACCAATTTCTATTTACGTAAATTTTGTCTGTACATGTATGAACTTTGGGAAGACGTCACGGTAAAAGTCATTGGTCACGTGGGCAACGTCCGCTAGCAACTCAGGTAAGTACTGTAGGTAAGAGAGCTCCGGTAAGAGAGCTCCATTCTGCCGGTCCAGCTATACTTCAAACATCCTATTCCCAAATTGCAATTATATTAGTTTTAGGTCAGTTTAGTTTGAGAACATTTGCTGAGGTTTAGGGGGGGGGCGTACGCCGGCTCCGCCCCCCTCTGAATCCGCGCCTGATACATACATACATACATACATACATACATACATACATACATACATACATACATACATACATACATACATACATACATACATACATACATACATACATACATACATACATACATACATACATACATACATACATACATACATACATACATACATACATACATACATACATACAGGGTGGCTCAAAAAAAAATGTACCACCGGATAAAATGCGATAACTTCGCAACCGATTGACATTTTTCTCCGAAAATTTTCCAATTTGTAGGGGAATGAATTTTCAACAATCCCTGAAAGTTTCGCTTGAAAATTTTCTTGTTTGCGAAAGATACAGCTGTTCAAACTTAAAATTTCGTTTTTAAAAAAATCCGGAGAATAAAGTTCCAATACAATGAGATTTCATTAAGATTTTTTGCAAATTACATCATAAGAAATGATGATGATGTCCTACGAGCTGTAACGAAGCTGTTTATGCAGCAAACCGTTGGTATTTAGTGATATTTTATAGATTATGGACTCAATTCGTGAATTCATTACTGAACGTCATGGGCAAAGTTTCTGCGGAAGATAAAATGGAAACTCGGACGCTGCGTGAACAGAGACTGGGACATCGCGTAATCATAGCAAAATACCCAGTGAAAAGTGGAGCCTGAGCATATTGAAGGCTATCTGTAAACATGTTTATGTAACGAAGATCAGATGTTGGAAGCGAGGCAGGAAGTGGTCGCTTGGTCTGATGGAAAAAGTACGATTTTCAAGAAATTCGCTTGGTAATCGAAAGGGTCAAGTTTGCAAAGCACATCGTGGTTTCAGCATCAGATTTGCTGGCATGTGTCACGGGTGCCAGAAAAGACTGCATTTAATCCCATTCAGTAGGCTAAATGTCAAACTCATCGCTGAACTCTCTTACCCAGACTCATTGAAGACCAGGTGAGGTCTAACATCTCGTTTTATTTTCCAGCAGAACAGTGCGCCTGCTTGCTCGCACGGCAAGGCTGATTATGATGACGCTACCTTATTTTTGCAATCCACTCCAGTAAATTTATTGGCAAAGGTGACTAACAACATCGCCAGACCTTAGCCCTCTTGCTTACCACGTCTGGGAAGCTATGCTGCAAGACATTTCATCCCGAGTTGGAGAACATTGGCTAGCTGAAGGAAGTCCTGCTGCTGATGTGGGACCAGTTGCCGCAGGACTCGATCAACAAGGCCATACTAAGCTTCACAAAAAGAATTCGAGCTCGTATTAAAGCAGGGAGTGGACACTCACATCATACGCCAAAATAAACTGCAAAACGTATTTCTGAGGCCGTAGTGAAAAGTGATATCATTTGACATGGAAATCAACAAATGACGTTAATTTTTCCGCGGAAATTCGAAAAAACGGAATTTAAAGTTTGAACAGCTGTAACTTTTGCAAACATGAAACTTTTCAAATGAAACTTTCAGGGATTGTTGGAAATTCATTCCCCTGCAAATTGGAAAATTTTCGCAGAAAAAGGTCAATCGGTTGCGAAGTTATCGCATTTTATCCGGTGGTACATTTTTTTTTGAGCCACCCTGTACATACATACATACATACATACATACATACATACATACATACATACATACATACATACATACATACATACATACATACATACATACATACATACATACATACATCCATTTATACATCCATCCATCCATCCATCCATTTTTCTATTTATCCATCCAATTATTAACAATGACAATTTCTATGGTGCCGTAACGCAGCCATGCCGCTACAAGGGCGCCTTATCCGTCCGTTCGTCCGTCCGTCCGTCCATCCAGCCATCCAGGACTGACTGAAACCCGAATAGTCTTACTGGATTCCTGTGAGGAAGTATAATTCTGTCTAAAATCTTTCCGATTTGTTCACAAAAAAATCAGCCAAAATGATAGGCCCTACTACACACTTCGTGCGTACAATGCCAATAATTATGGGCCTTAAATATTGAACCATGACCTTTTGGCCCTGTGTTAAAAATAGGGTTCGTCGCTCTCGCGTTCTTCATGGCCGGGCCGAAACTTTGGAATAAGTCAACACCCAATCCTGTTCACAGATACATCGCTAGTATGTAACCAGGGCACAGCCTGTGCAATCATAGTCTACTACTCACGAGTAGCTAGCGTTGAGGACACTTTATGCCTAAAATAAATATTATGTGCAGAGCAAAACGATCCAGACGTTTTATGACAGGGCAGTAACCATGAAAAACGGATTTTTACCAGTTTATTTGTCCTGACATTACCCGCAGTTTCGTTGCCACTGTCTGTGCGCTCGGTCAGTTTCTAACGGAGCGAAGAAACTATTATTCAAAGTAGCTAGGACTAAAAATTAATAGTGTTGCTTTCAGTAACGAAAGCTAAATCGAAAAAATCCGTAAACGAAAAATTGAGGTTTTAGTCAACTGTGACTAAAACGAAAAATATAAACGATAACGAAATAAAACTGAAATTCGCGGAATGGGTCATAAACGATAACTGAAACTAAAACAGTCAAAAGTAAAAAATACCAAAAAATGTGACAAAAACCTACACGAAAACACACGACAACTTAGCTTCCTATGGCAGGCCTATTTTCACAGAGGCGAATTCCGCTTTTTAAATCAGGACTAATCAGCGATTCTTTCGGTAATTCTCCGATCTTTGAGTTTTATACGTTGTCGAAACTGCATTAACGGCAGACATAAGATTGGTGGGATCTGGGTCATTCTGGGATTATTTTAAGAATCAGTGAAATATTAGAAACACATTATTCCCAATTTACTGTTGCTGGCGTTAGATATTTTATCTGCATGGATGTGCCTGAGAAGCTTGGTTTAAAGAATAATATATGCTACTCTGCATGCGATGACTCGAGTGTAGGGAAGCATATAACAGAACTTTGCAACCACATGAAAACAGAGTCTACATGTACATAAACCTCGAGAAGAAAATTTATGGCACTTCAATCAATACAAAGACATAAAAAATATTATAGTTTTCATCATGAATAATAATGCATGGCATGTTTTCATATTCTGTAAGACCAAAGGTTGCCATTGTATATTAATTCTCAGGTAGCCTACATTGTTCATGGCAGTTAGTGAACGAACAACTAAACTAAAACTAGAACTAAAAGTGAAGAAACTATAACTAAAACTAAGAAGTGTCTGTTTCCATTAACTAAAACGAAAACTAAAACGACACAAATTCAAACGAGTCTGATTCGAATTCCTTGTTGACCTTTTCTTTTTTAACTTAGGAGAATCCGATCTACTTTTCTAAAGACCAAGCTACGATTTCACTGAAAACATCATACATGAATACCAATAACTTGTAGGCCTAATGCATCATGTCAAAGTCCCAATGATAGCCAGTTATAGATTAGCTCGAAATCTTCACCTATGATATGTCTCCAGACCAGACATTTAGTCCCTGCACCTGAGGACAGTGAGGTCTTTGCATTTGAAGCCATTAAACGCCTACATCTCACGAAATGGAAAACTCCAGAGGAAATAATTACGACTGTCGGGAGATGTTTTGATAGCGTTTATTTGACAATGCGGTCGTAACATGGATGATTAGTTGCAAACTCAGACATATAACATGACAAGTATTTATTGCCAACAAAACGAGGGTCCATGACAGGTGTTGCTGGCTACCAAACCAGAAGCATTCAGCGGAGGAGGCTCGAATATGATATTTCCCATCCTGACATGGCGGATATGCATTTGCAACGCACCCGGTTCGTGCAAATTGGGGCAGAGTGCTCACCTGGGGGGAGGGGGAAATTTCTAATTAGTTCAATACCCAAGCTACTCAATACTCATACAATATTGAACTGCAGGCTCGGTCTTTTTCTTTTCTGGCCAAATTTTTCGTCGTTCTTCTTTTTTATCGGTGAAGCAAAGTGAGTAGGCCCCTACATGGAGAAGTTTGGTCATCGCCTCATTCCTCTTTCTAATTCATATAGCGCCCTCCGAAAGAGCAATACAGAGGCACTCCCGACAGTGGCACGGCCAAAGAGGAAAATCTTGAGCGGTTCATAAAAAGGCCTTTTCCAGACAGAGGAAGCCAAAATCAAGAAAGCCATATTCTGTTTGATGGCTGTGCGGCGTTGCATGCACGTGGAACAATAAAGTCGCCTAAGCATGATGGTCGCCAAAAACAATGGTCGCTGTATGAACTGTAAGTTTATTCCTAGATTTTTCGTTCAGTTAAAAACAGCCAATTGATGATGTTTTCAAAATCTATTCCGCTGACTGTAGGAAACTGAGTAAAAAGTTAATGCCGACTCTTTTCTATACCGACCGAGTGGCCACATTTCAGTCCAATTATAGGTCTATTATAGCCTATTTTGTCAATACTATTTCATTGCTTGAGCTTGAGGTTTATGCGCAATCAGTTTTACTATACCGGGTACTCCGGTTGGCATTAACTTTACCCATTGAATCCCAATACGCACAGCCAGGGTTTTAAAGCGTGCCAGGACGGTCATGAACAGCGGCCTGGCACTTATTTTCAAATCTCTATGCCGTCCTGCCACTTATTTGGCAAGCACACCTGAAAATGTAAGGGACGGTAAGGTAGTAAGGTGCGTCCAAGCACTTCTTTTTTACCCGTTTATAGCACTGCGCACATCCCTTCGTAAATATATATGTCACAGCATAATTGGAAGTGGGATGAGCGATGAAAACATGGTGTTAAAGCTGATATTGTTGCAGAATCATTAGATGGTGTATGAGCATATCAATAGCAGAAATAGAAGTTGGAGTAGCTAAGAAACATGGCATCGATGCAGGTCACTGACATACTGCCTTCATTTTAATCTTGATCTACCTCATGACATGCCGAAAATTCTTTGGAATTTTTAATATTGTCATCCGTAGATTTATTTTCTTCGATCTGCTGATTAGCTCACATGACCTTGACGCGACCTGTTGACAACTAAGCTTATTGCTGGCGCCGCCACTCAATCTGGTCTTGTGCCCATCCGCTTACGAGAATGCAGGTTCAAATAGAGATGGTGACTTATACCTAAGAGGCTTACATCTCAGTTTATGTCCCGTACTGTCCATGCAAGAGAACTTTCATTATTACTTGGCTCCCATTAAAACCGGTAGCCCTGGTGAAGCATATTGTGACCATAGAGAACAGTTGCAATGCACACGTATTTACATGTACATTAGAGAGTGACACGGTAACCGCTACCGCGGTAAATCCGCGGTAACCGCGGGAATACCGCGGGAATGGGGTAAATTTTAAAATATAACCGCGGTAAAGCACGGTAACGGGGACACATAGAACGGTAATACCGTGGGGATGGATATAGAAGCTGCGGTGATACCGCGGTAATGGATACGGTTCGTCGGGTTTCGTTAATTTGTTTGCTAATTACGTGGGCATTCCGTGACCGTGAAGTAGGTTTAGCCTACTTAGAACTATCAAACCTCTTTCGTGCGACCTCGTTCAAGCTCGTTGGTAATAATGTTCTATTGTCCTTTAGTGCCTAGCCAAGGTAGACTACTTTAATTGATTCTTTCATGTTCGAAGCTGCCCTAGATGCATAGGGCAGGTTCCAATCAAGAATTTATTGCAAGGCACCAATAAACTTTAATAAAGTCCGAGAATTACATTAAGCTACGAAATGCAGGAGACAAGCAAAGCTTGTGTATATTTTGAGAAAGTTAAGGTCGCAGATTCGTTCAGCTGTGACCATGTTAGATGCATCGCACATACACATCATCGGTTGCTTAAATGGAAATTGCGACACGGGACGAGTGGTAGACTATATGTGCATTGCAAGTCGTTCCCTGTGAACAAGAACCAAAGAACCAAAACATCTGCAGAGTTTTTGGCGTTTGACACAACCATTTCATAATAATGCTACTAATGACGACTGTCAATTTAAGACTATGTTAATGCTTATATTTGTCAATTTTAGATGCGGGGACATTCCGGGGACAAACATCCGTTGTATGGGGATGGTGAGGGGATGGGGATTAAGGTTGCGGGGATGGTGAGGGGATGGGGATGGATTCTGCGGGAACGGGAGGGGATGGGGTTAAGACCGCAAATGCGGGGAGGGAATGGGGACACATTTCTGTCCCCGTGTCACTCTCTAATGTACATTATCAACTGTGACAGCTATAAGGACTCAGCTAAAGTTTCCGCAGCCAGAGGGCAAAACAGTCCGAAGAATCTGTATAATACATAGCCTGACATTAATCCGACATAAAACCGTTTCATGAGTCCAACTTCCATGTTACAGTAGGCTGAAGGCCTATTATACTGTGGTATCTATTTATAACTCCAAGGTCAAACTATTTTTCACTAATCCAACAAAGCAATTTTCTGGGGTAAATTGTTACACATTCACTTTCCTGGGGGGGAAATGGTACGTATTTACATGGGAGTTGTCGTTAGACGAGTTGTCGTGACACCTACATGGGTTCCACGACAACTGGTCTACCGACAACTCGTCTAACGACAACTCGTCTCCGGACAATTGGTCTAACGACAACTGGTCTACAGGCGAATAGTATTGATGAAATAGAAGCTGGATTTACGAAAATGGGTTTTTAGCTTAAATGGAAGCTGGATTGATGATTTTCATTCATGTATTCCAACATGCACCCATTTTTACTTCAAATCTAAAAATACCTTCATCCAGCTTCTATTTCTCGCCTGTTATTTTAGTCAATCCAGCTTCTATTTTGGATAAAAATACCCTCATCCAGCTTCCATTACTTGCGCGGTTTTCTTATCAATCCAGCTTCTATTTGAGATCTAGAAATTCCTTCATCCAGCTTTTATTTATCATGCGTTATTTTCGTCAATCCAGCTTCTATTTCGCATGTAAAAGAACCATCATCCAGATTCCATTTCTCTTGCGTTTTTCCATCAATCCAACCTCCACTTCATCTCTGAAAACTGTCATCCAGCTTCCATTTCTCAAGCGCTGGATCAGTCGTCAGTAGACCAGTTGTCGTTAGACGAATTGTCCGGAGACCACTTGTCGGTAGACGAGTTGCCGTTAGACGAGTTGTCGTGACACCATTTACATGTATGCAACACCTCGCAGTGTTTCATGGAGGGAAATCATTCATGGGATGATGGGGAGAACTTTCACCACAAGAGACGTCTAGATTAATCACTGGTCGGTTTGTGGATAATTGTGCAAATGGATCTTTAACGTTAACTTTGACGTTTTTCAAGGACGATAAAAATTATGGCTCCTCGATCCTTTTGATTTTTTCAATGAATTCAACAGGTTAGTTTCTTCAGAACCGCAGCCCGTTTTTAAAGGATGCATCGCCACAATTTTGATCCCGTGTGACCGTCTTCAGCATTAACTGGTTCAAGGATTAAATCCATGAAATAAGCTGACGACGGTCGTGACACCGCGGCAGAGACTTCTATTCCCCTAAACAACCGGTCTCAATCAGTATACTCCTTCCATCATCCAGAGGGTCGGCCGTCCCTCCCGGGCTGGTGTTGCGTGTCATTCTCGCTATATAGGGTCTCCCGGGAAGCTCTATTTAGAAACATGTTCTTCTCAGTTTGAGAATAATTTAGCTCCATCACCGGAGACTATAATTATTCTGAAGTAAAGTCTCCAGGGAGAATTATATTTCATCCGCCGCTAAAATCAAGCGCACACCGTTCAACACAAACATTATATGAGCGACAGTCACATAAAATTTATCGATAGAAGCAAATAAACCGGTAGTTTACGTTGCTAAATTATTTAAAAAGTAGGCTACACACGTTCCCAAATTATTATCTATCATAAATTCATAATCAGAAACAGTTGTACTAATACAGATTTTCAGGCAGAAGAGTCTCTGTTTGGGGAGGGATTTTATATATCGGGGTGGGGGGAACTGTAGGCCTATATCATGACACCGCACTTCCCCCTCCCTGCATAGGTTTTGTCTCATTTCTGATTTCCACTGTTTTCCACTGTGCTCAAGATTCACCAGCCAAAGGATAGAGATGGGAGCCTGCGGGCCCCAGTGGCTCCTATCCCTAACCTGGGCGGGTGCACCTTGAACCTAGTGGGCCATTGGCACCGGCGACCTCACACAAACGGAGCAAGGAACTCAGGCTCTAACCACTCAGACTAACGGACCGAAATGTTTGATTTTGCAAATATCTGGATCAGGGCCGGATTAAGGCATGTTCAACATGTTCGGCCGAACAGGGGCCCCCACACTTTAGGGGGCCCCCACAAATGTGTAAAAAAAAATTTCTTTAGCAAATTTCGGCCACACGGTTATTTTCCCCAAAATTTTTGCGAATGACTAAAAAAAAAAAAAAAAAAAAAAAAAAAAAAGGTCATCAACTTTTTTGGCGGATGAAATGGTATGATTTTTCGGAAAAATTTTAAAAACTTTCCGCAAAAATTTTTCGAACAGGGCCCCCACAAAAATTCTCGAACAGGGCCCCGACATTGCTTAATCCGGCCCTGATCTGGATTAGTTATGCGCTTTTGTGCACATGTAGGCCCATAGCATGGCGATCTTTCCGAACCTTGGTTCACATCGTGCCCTAATTAAAACAAAACACCATAGCATTTGGCTTGTGCCCCCATTATTCCCTTTCCCTAGTCCCCACAAATCAGACGCCCTGCTGATCATCGCTCTCGGAAACAACCTTGGAAACAATAATATTTATATCCCATTTTATACCTCTAAACATGAAACCGTAGCTATCATAAAACCTTAGTCTGGGCGCCACTCTTCATAAGTCTCATCCCTTCGCTGCTTGAAGACCGTTCTTCCTCGGGGCTATCCCGCTGGGAGCGCCTCTGAATAGCCAGTATGACTACTCGAAAAGGCGCTTTGCAAATTCTGATATTATAGGCTACTACACGATACAATACACGCAAGAACATCCAGATCACATAACACGGTTCCACACTCCACAGGTCGACGTCCTGCAGCACGTATTACGTTACATTACATAACGACGGCCACTCTGCTTAATATTTTTCCGACTCCGCCCAACGTCGTTGTTCTCTTTCGCACGAAACGGATGCTTTGATCTAGCCGACGATGCGCCTGTAGTCCAGGCTACGGCGGCCTCTCGCACGAGCGCCCTCCCCCCGTTCCCAATTAAGGCCTGGCCCCGCCTCCGAAAGTAGTCCGGCGTTTCAGTCATCGTTTCCGCGCAATGCATAAGCTGAAGCAGTCGTCGTCAGTCGATACATCTATAAAAGAAACGCTTCAACACGCGATGATCAAGTTTCGCTGGAGACTCGAGCGCGCGCCTTCCAAGCTGCAGTCTTAAAAGTTGCGTGCGAAACGAGAATCTTATTCTAGCGGTCGTCGAGAAATACTAAAGTTTTATTCGCCGCCGCCGCGAAGAAGAACAGTGTTCTTGTCCGACGAATTGATAATAATTAACGGTGACCCTGCAGCTGTGGTCAGTTGCTGACCGAGATTGACCCCTGGTCAAGTCGTCAAGTTGACGTTAAAAGTTTATTGCTATAGCAACCGGATATCTGGCAGTGGAAGACGGAGAAGTCTGGAGAGAAGAAGTAAGTGATATTAAATTGCAATTAACAACCGATTGTGACTTGCCTTCTCGCATGATTGCACTTTTGTGGTTCACTGACATGCATTGCCAGCATTGGCTATTTTTCTGTTGGCCTTGGAGCAACGATGAACTTGATTGAACTGTCGGATATTTTGCTATTATTGTGGTTTCTTCGGTTTACCTCATTGGTTTCGATTGGCTTTGCTTTGAGCAATTATGGATTCTTTGCAACTGGTTATTGCTGCGTTCTTAATTTGTAATCGTATGCTCCGAAGTTTCTACAGTGCCAACAAATGCCAAGTCGTGGGAACCAGCTTATTCACAGGCGCTAAATCTCTTAATCGTTTGAGCATTTATTTATTTATTTTTCGCACTTACTATAGCGCACTGCCAGAAGGCTATTCAGAGGCGCTCCGGACTACAGTGCGGGCACTGCATCGGAGTTTCACGCCGAAGCCCACGAGCAATTGCGAGTGAAGGACTTGCTCAAGGTCCCTACGCGGCGGCTTGAGGTTGATTCGAACCAGAAACCCTCCGACTCCAAGGCACCGAACCCACCACCGCGCCCCATAATATTGCGTGTGACGATGCAAGGCTTCAGAAACACGTTCAACAATAGGCAGCCCTCCATAGAATATTATGTCAATGATGTTTCCTGTCCCGAATTTTTATGTTCAACTTTTAACTTTAGTGAATATCATTTTATCTGCAGGCCTAATACCTATATTGATTGTTGTCATGCTTGAAGTTTTAAATACAATGTTGGATTAATGTTCAATCTAAACCAGTGGTTCTTAACCGGTGTTCGGCCGAACCCCTGGGGTTCGGTGAGCCAGTGCCAGGGGTTCGGCAGAGGTCCTCTGAAATACACCGTGATTCAATAAAAACTAAGCCATATTATTTTTCATATATCTCTAATGCCTGATAACATATCAAGCTAAAGGTTTCCAAATATTTAGTGAATTGGACCAGGAATATTATTCCAAAATTTCATGAGATAAAGTTGAACGGATAAAAAGATATGAATATTTCAACTTCATTTGCCGAAATTGCAGTTTACAAGCAATTTTCTGTCAGATTCAATAAAATGTTTTCTTATTATCTCTAATGCCTGACGATTAATCATTCTAAAAATTTCCAGATATATAGAGCATTGAAGTAACAATATGACCCCAACAGTATGGTTTCATTATTTAATTAAAAAACATGCTCAAAATGTCCTCCTCCTGCTTGCACGCAAACCTGTAGGCGCTGGCGCCATGCATTGGGAAACGGCATCGTCGATTATCCTTGGGCTGGCGCTGTTCTGTTGAAAAAGAAAACAGCCTTCTGGGGCTATAGATTTCTTATAACAGGTGGAAGATCTTGTGACAGCAGAACATTGCGATAATATACTCCGTTAATTTTACACCAGGATCCTTGAAGACCAACATTGGGAACTATCAAGCATCCAAACCGCAATGAACACCATAACAGACTTGCTGAAAACTGAAATTTCTGGAGATGATGTTTAAACATTCATAGCTTTCTATCCGTTCAAATTTATGACATGATATTTTGGAATCCTATTTTTGGTTCAATTCTCTAAATATCTGGAAAGTTTTAGTATGATTAATTTTCAGGTATTGGAGATATAAAAAAAACAGTTTAGCTTATTTTTTATTGAATCTGACAGAAAATTGCTTGTAAACTCCAATTTCGGCATATGAAGTTTAAATATTCATATATTTTTATCCGTTCAACTTTATATCATGAAATTTTGGAATCGTATTCTTGGTCCAATTCTCTAAATATTTGGAAAATTTCAGCATGATATGTTATCAGGTAGTAGAGATATATGAAAAACAATTTGGCTTAGTTTTTATTGAATCACGGTGTATATACATATTCAGTGAAAAATTAGCCTGTCCAGTGACGTAACTAGCGTTGGGCTTGGGGGGGCTTAAGCCCCCCCAAACGAAGCTGAAGCCCCCCCAAATAAAATCAAGCCGTTGTATGCTACGGCTAATTTAAATAGACTACCGCATGGACGGCGTACATGCAGTTACGGACGACCGGCCATGACTGCCTAAAAATGGCTCCATTTGAGGTCGACACAGCCAAAAATGCGCTGGTCGCTGGGGCTCCGCCCCAGACCCCGCTGGGGAGCTTACGGTAAATACAAAACCCTTCTCTTTTACAGTAGCAGTTTTAGTTTTATTGTTATCCTGGTAGCTTGAGCGTTGCAACACTGAAAAACGACTTATTCTTAAAGTTTTCGCGACTTTTTCGTTCACAAATAGCTGGCAAACAAGAGCTTTAAAATGGCTCCATTTGAGGTCGACACAGCCAAAAATGCGCTGGTCGCTGGGGCTCCGCCCCAGACCCCGCTGGGGGAGCTTACGACGCTCCCCCAGACCCCCTAATCGGGACAGGCTTCGTGCCTTCGGCACTCGCAACTTCGCGCCTTCGGCGCCGCCACTCACGACCAATTACAATACAGTGTCCTGGCACTTCTTCTTTTACACTTTAAGCATTGGTCATACTTAAGGCTTAAGCCCCCCCAAACGAAAAATCCTAGTTACGTCCCTGAGCCTGTCTGCTATTTTTTCAACTTTTATTTAATAAATTTTGTTGGAAACCTTATTAAATTTAAACTGTTCATCCTGTTAACCTTAGTTTTGTCTTACTGCACCAGTGCACCTCCCGATAATTAACACCAGCAGGCATCTTTCTGTGAATTAAAGTAATATAAGGTAGGCCTATTACCGATAAAATAATGTAATTTTTCGTTGTTTTTCTGCAGAAATAGCATCGTATGACGTACGCTAAAATCAACAATTACCCTTTTCTTATATATTTATACCACAGAGTATGTCGAGCAAAAAAGAAAAATTATTGTTCAAACTTGAAGGGTTCGGTGAATGGTCATGGAATTCTCTTGGGGTTCGGCTCCCTTGAAAAGGTTAAGAACCACTGATCTAAACTAAATGATTTTTAGTATTGCATCCTTGAAATTGACAGTCAAAAAGTGATGTGCTACTGGACTGATTCATATAGGTTAAACACACATAATAACCGTTGGTTTGAAACTTTGAAATGCCAAAGTTTATCTTAAATATATTGTTGAGTTATTGAATTTGTTGGGCTACAACTTGCGTTAAAAGTGGACACATACTTGTTTAAATTGCGCCTGATACCCCATTTTGTGGTAGGTTTATGTAGGCCTACAGTAACTCCCTTTTAATGCAGGTGCAATCCCCCAAGTACATAACTACATATGATCATATGATTCGTCCGGATTCTAAGATATTATGCTGGGAGCTGTTGCTGAATGCCTGAAAATTCACACCTCGTCCTCTGCAGCATTGGTTAAAGTGCCACAAAATAATAATAATATTGTTATAAATACAATAATAATAATAATAATAATAATAATAATAATAATAATAATAATAATAATAATAATAATAATAATAATAATAATGCCATTGCATTTCGAGGCACTTTCGCACAATTGACCGACGAGGATGACCGTTAACTCCAGAACAACAATGTTTTTATTATTGATTTTATAGCCTGAGGAATCATTTATACCTTGGGCGCAAAAAAAATAATAATATCTGATGTTGTTTGCTGAAGATATTAAAAGGAAATAATAATAATAATAATAATAATAATATTAATAATAGTTATTATTATTATTATTATTATTTAGTTATGGTTATTATAGTTATTGTTATTATTATTATCATTATCATTATCATTTTTTTATTATAAATCATCATCATCGTCATCGTCATCGTCATAGTCGTCATCATCATCATAATCATCATCGTCATAGTCGTCATCATCATCATAACTCTTATCATCATCACTGTGGTCAGTTTTATTGTTATTGGAGTCTGTAATTGAACCATGATAATGGTGGAAAAATTTAGAGTCCAACAAGCACGACAGAACTCATGTATCAAAATATAATTACAGTTATGGTGTTTACCAATAATTGTCATATTACAATACAGACATTTTATGAAGATATTGTCAATTCATACAATATACAGGCTTGCACACATAATATATGTCTTCATAAACTATTTCACTTCCATGCAAACATTTATGAGCATATGAAAGTATCCATATGGACAGCTTATAGGCTATGTCTCAAGTAACAGGCAGAACAGAATCTGATGTTACATTGAAAGCTTTCCAGCCCCATTATTATCATTAGCAATCCAATCTCTTTTTTAGAATGCTGATGTGTTTGCAAATAGGTGTTAACTACCTCTGACAATGTCACATCTCACTGATTCCTCCACCTGTTGAACTCCATACTGGTATTGTTATCACATGCATAACTTTGTCGTAAATCTAGGACCCCGTCTGCGTCATATTTTCGCCTTTTCTAAGCACATAAATGTCAGTAAGCGAATAGGCAGACCGCAAAGTCGTCCTGTTTTCATGTTTGTGTCAATCATTTTCTTGGAACCGAGAGAAATAGAAAGATAAATTATTGGTTTATTTTAGCATAAATTGTTAGAAATGCCATGTGTGGCGCCATTTCTCGGCCCAAAGGTCTTAAAGGTTTCATCATAACTTTCCGTTTTACGATATCTGTCTTTTATAATTGAATAAGAAACGTTTAAACGCCTCATAAAATACATGTCCAAATGGTAAACTTCAGCGCTAAAAGGTCACTCAGGGTTTCACCCAAGACGCTGCATCACCCCTCTTATCTGGGGTCGAATTAAGGTCACCAGAGAATTAAATTAAAGGAGTTGGATCAAAAGAAAGAGTTCTGCCATAAAAAAAATCGTTTTGGCCAATCCAGAGCACTAAATCTTGATGAAGGGAACAGAAATCTTGTCTGGTTTGCTCCTTTGTTCCGAGCAGTCCTTTGTGTTGTAACGTAAAATCTGAAACCAGTAACAGTTGTGGTTTTTCAGAACAGTCATAGACATCTAGGCTTGTATCATAATAATTATATAGTGCATTTTAAAATTTTTATCTATGATATATAGTGGTACATTTCATTATGTTCTGAGCTTAAAATAAGTACATAAATAAAAATGGAAAAAATAATTAGTGCTGCAAAGAACTGCTTTTCTGATATTTTGTCCAACGGTGATATGACTCAGCTTGTTCATTTATTTTCTCCATTCTCATGTACCTAGAGTTAGATCGGATGACTCAACATAAGCCTATGTGTATGTATGTATGTATGTGTGTATATGTATGTATGTGTGTGCGTGCATGTATGACCACACTCAGTGTATAGCTCAAGCAGCCAAGGACTTGCTCAAGGTTCTGTTTCTGTCTCTGGAGGCGCTCTAACATTGGCGAACGTATCACAGAAGACTATGGTGTTCTGTTAAATGCCCGTCAATTTACCGGCTGTCTCACTCACACAATTGCTCATTCAGTGGACCATTTGGATACTCACTTTCTTAAATCGGATCTTCAACTTTTGACATCCTATCCGTTCTGTATTTTAAGTGGCTTGTGGGGTAATATGTATTCTGCTCCAGCGTTACCCAATCCAATTCAAACTGCCTTTATTGCTAAACCAACATTAGCAAGACATGTCATGCCAGAACATTGTTGTTTGACGGTAGATGTCAGCGCTGAACAGAGCACACAAAAGGGTTATAACTTGCTGTATACTGTGTTGTCCTTTCACGTAAGCACACTTCAGGTTGTTTTATAATGGGCTATATGAGATAGTTTTGAAAGCTCTTACATGTTTTTATTTATTAAATGCTCTTTAAACACAATGTTGATAGTGAAAAGGTCATGTAAGAAACAATAGTTCGACCTCTATTGTATTTTCGTCTATTGAAAATTCTAGATGTTACTCGGCATCCAGGCAATGGTTAAATATAAATATGTTACTATCATTGTTCTCATAAGAACGGTTCTTTTTTATTTTTCTGTATAAAACTCACGGTCCATTGCTTTTATCGTATTTGGTCAAAAGCTTAAAATAATACTGCCTGATAAACATTTAATAGATGAGGTGAGAGCCAATCTTGGTAAAGGCAATTCCACAATGTTGGTCCAACACATAAAAATTCGAATGCCATGCAAGCCATCATACATGTCAATGAACACTTTTCATAGACTCCTCTGTTATTTTCACTACAAGTGGCAGCTTTCCTTGTATTTTGCCGCCAGGAGTTGACATGGAGGTCGTCAGCAATTTCCTATCACCGTTTTCCGGTCTCCCTGGGCAACAGTATCCAGGCAACCATCACCACCTGTCATCCGGATCGTCAATGTCAAACAGCGAGAAGATGAACTTCAACAGCATATCATCATCGAACCAGAACCATTTCCAGTCTCTCAACTGCTGGGACTATGTCAACGAGTCTCCGTCCATCCAGCCGTACGCACCACATGGCTCGAGCTTTCCGTCGTACTATCCTAGTCCCGTGACCCTTTCCACGAAGCCAATGGACTACCTCCAGAGTCCAAAGTCATTCAACCATGACCAGTTCCAGAATGCCATCAACAATTCCTTCCAGATGCACCGCAGCCTTTCCGATTTCCATCCCTACGGAGACGCCTTTCCGTCGACTCCAAGCGCGCTGCAGGGCATGACTCCCTCCGTCACCGCAAGTGAAATGTTCTCCAGTGTCGCGCAAATGCCACGGTTCGATCTATCGGCCTACTCAAACGAAGTGAAACATAATGGCAAGTAGTCTTTTTCCTTCTTTAAATTATTATTAATATTCTATTAATCAGTCTAATGTCTATGTGACATAATATGTCACATAGACATTAATAAAGCCTATATTATATTCTTTATTTATTAATCTAAGCATTTTGTCTATATTTTCCATTTTTATGATTATAGAGTCTACTGTTAGGCTAGATATTGAAAAATATACTTATTTGTTTCTTTGCTTTGCGATAATTTCAGCTCTTTGCTCTTTGCTTGGTTATATATTAAAGTGTTTATTGCGATATTTTAATCTCAGGAGACAGCATGTTATATTTAGCATGTGTACTATTCTCCAGCCAAATTACCATCTCTGACAGATTAATTAGTTGATTTAAATCCTTGTCCATCATAAGATTTATAATATTTCATTTCTTATTTATTTATTTATTTATCTCTTTCACTCAGTTAGTTTTTAATTACACTTAATTCCATTAATATGTTATTTATCTGAAAGTTTTACAAGAATTAGGCCTACATTAAAGGCCGATTTGCCTCTTCAGTTTTTTTATATATTTAATTTCTTATATTATAGTCCTATATGATGTTCGTCTTTCAATTTTTCTGTTCTTTTGTGTATTTAGAACAGTACTATAAGGCAAACAAGTTTATCATTCTTTCTTATTAATTTTTAAATCGACACAAATGTCGAAGTAAAATGTTGAAATTATTAGCAACAAGTGACATTCTATAAGGCCATTCTTTACAACACAATATAATCTTCCACCTTTTACAGAATGGCTCTATAATCAGAAGATCAATCCATTAAGTCACATGTTGTTTAATCTAATTTAGTTACCTATTTTGCAATTATAATTATTCATTAATTAATTGAATTTGTAAAGAGTTGATTGACACCAAAGAATTGACGAAATAATTGAACTTGGTATCTTGGGGGTATGTGGTTCCGCATAGTTTACTGGTGTTTATGATAGTGTAGTGATTAACCTGCTGGGCTGTCAAGTCTCTGCAATGACAGAAATTTGTGTCAAATGTAGTCCGTGTAGTTAAAGTCCAGATGACTACACAATGTATACACATACTGTGTTCCAGTACTGGACAGTTGATTTGTCGTATTTGACCTTGTTTCTGGCTGCATGGGTGACTGGTGATAACTGATAAGCTTCAGTTATTACGGTTCTGTGTGGTATCAGAGATCATTAGCGGTGCCCTCCTCCTTCGTCCAGGCTTGAGACTGGCTATGGTTTGAGTCTCCCCTCAGGTGGTTAGGCTAATTACTGTGCAGAGCAGTGTTAGAATTCTAGAAAAGCAACTGATGAGGGTCAGACACCTTAATTGTTTTAGGCCTATACCGGTTGGGTGTGCGAAGAAGGCTTTACAATGTAGTCATAAAAAGACTCCATCCCTGTGGCAATAATTCTCGCCCTGGTTTAGTAACCCTGAGCAAGTCCTTCACTCGCACTGTTCGGGCCGCACAGCGATGCTCTGTCTTATGGTCTTGTGCGTTGTGAAAACCCTAAGCGTATTTACATAGAATGTCTCTAAGATTTGTGATGTTGGCAGTGCTACCGTTTAACAGTGTGCAACATTCCGTGCGTCCAACTCTGGACCATATTTTTTTTAAATTATCCAACCGTTGCTGCGGATCACTTGGTTCTTAGAAATCCAGTACCGTGCCTTAACTGTTCTCAGTTGGGTTGTTGCTGTCGTTAGTAGGTCAATGACTGTCTTCTTGTTTTTTCTCTGTCGCCCCTTTCGCGTTGTAAACAGTTTTGGCTGATCTGGGTAGTTTTGCTCCTCGTTTAAAGACGTCTGAGTAATTTATGAGGTGCTGGGAATGTACAGCACGTTCTCAACAGTATGTATGGTTATCCCGAAGTTTAAATTATTTTAATAGTCTTTAATACCGTACTTGACGTTAGCAAGGAAGAAACATACCAATGCCAATTATACTTTTCATTAATCCAGCTTCCATTTAGCGAAAATTGTCAAAGCTCTGTTTAAGCTGGACTTATTGTCATCAATCCAACTTCTATTTAGCCAGGAATTTTTTGTCATAAATCCAACTTCTACTTAGCCAAGAATTTTGTCATTAATCCAACTTCTATGTTTGCAAGAATCTTTTAGACAAAAAAAGATGATTATAGTGTTGACCTCCTTATTTCTCCATTCTTGGGACTGGCACTGCTAGAGTACGATCAGTGCCTGAGTTCTTCTCCCAACTGCGGCATATCACTTTAATGAGTACATGTATCATGTGCTCTTGAAACTTTGTGGCTGTTGTATGGTCCTGTTTAGACCCATTGTTTCCTAGTAGCATCTGGCATCAGCGGGCAGCTAGGTCTATTATAGGGGTAGGCGTTCGTTCATTCTACCCTCCTCATCATCATCCTACAGGGATCGGTGAACTGGCGATGGGGAGTCAGCTGCTGGCTGCCGCTGCAGGTGCCCGACCCTTTCAGCACCCCCCCCCCCAACCCTCGGGTCATAGACCTTTCGTTCAGAACATTCGTCTCACCCTGTTTGTTTTCACTGGGTGCTTGCATGTATACCCACTCGGGCGACTTCAAATATTTCCGGCTACTCTGCTCATCACCCTCCACATTCACCATCACCGCCGCTGTTTCATCCTCACCCCCACCCCACCTCCTCCCGAATGCATGTTCGCCTTGATGATATTCATCATTCCGCGTGACGTTTTTACGACCTAGCCTCCGATAGACTCGTGTAAGAACAAACGATAGCTTAACGGCTAACAACCGGTGAAGCTGGATTTCAGTTTATATTGGCCATAGTTCTCTTCTGTGGGCGGCAAGCAGCCAGCCCAGGCCTCTCACTCGCCGTCTTCCGGCTAATTGTTCTTCTCAGGGGGCTGATTCGTTTGTTCTTCGCTTCGAAGATGTTACCATTCTTCACCTTTCTGAGGCGCTCGGTTCCTTTCGTTTTCATGTTTTACAAGGTGCTACAATCTTTCTCTTTGTTCCTGTTTCCTACCACCCTTGATGCGTTCCACACATTGACCGATGCCGTTCGGCTGTCACGTTTTCTTGGTCTCTGGTCAGAGGATTTGGATTGAGCTGAATAATCGTTAAGGACCAGGTCTGCCAATTCTATGGTCTGATTCTTGTTCTAATTTCTGACTCGTATTCTTTCCAACTGCCTACCAATCACAGTCGGACTTTCGTCTTTCGAATTTCGACATTTCTATTTTAATTGTTGATTGCGAGTTGACTCGAAGCTTTTTTTATCATTGTGATAATAATTAGCCTAGGCCCAGTGCTAAAAGTGTGAAAAAACAAGTGCCTTTCGAAAAAAAGTGCCAGGACGCCCCTTACATTTTTAGGTGTGCTGGACAAATAAGTGGCAGGACGGCATAGCGATTTGAAAATAAGTGCCAGGACGCCGTCCATGACCGTCCTGCCACACTTTAAGCCCTGCCTAGGCCTATTGCTACCCAGAGCTACAGAACTTCTTAGATTAGATGTTCTTCAAATCTTGTTTACACTTTACCTTATCCCTTACAAAGGCCTACTGTGATGATGATTAGGCTATATTATTTTCTCTCCCCCCCCAAAAGTGGATTTTTGAAGACTGTTTAAGCCCAATTAAGAGTAGGCCTAGGCAATTTAATTAAAAGATGAAAAATGATAATAGGCCTATACGGTATAGCCTACCCCCAACTTATTAGGCCTAGCCTACATAATACATAAATGAAAAGTGGACTAAACTTTCTGTTTCTGCAAAATGCTGAGCAAGGAAAACCTTTTGAGGGGGGGGGGGTGAATTATTCTTCAGTGTAATCATATTTACCTTTTTAATGAAAACATTAGATTAGGCCCTACTGGGTCCGTGCATTGTTTGTTAAACTGTTTCTATGGGCGCATGCCTTGCCTTGCAATACTTTAGCCTACTTTGTCGGTTATTTCTCTGGTTAACGGTCTACATGTAGGCCTACTAGTTAGGCTATTCGATTAAATTAATAAATTTTACTCAAATTGTCAACAGATTTCCTGAAGAAGGAGAGAAAGAAGAGGAAGCCGTACACGCGCTACCAGAACATGGTCCTCGAGAAGGAGTATGTCTCAACATCTTACATCACACGACAGAAGCGTTGGGAAATCTCGGTGATGTTACACCTGAGCGAGCGTCAGGTCAAGGTTTGGTTCCAGAATCGGCGCATGAAAAGCAAGAAGTTGAAGGAACGCAGCATGATGCTGACGAAAGAACCGGAACCGGAAATGAGCGGTGGAGGTGGACATGGAGGGCATGGGGGAGGAGTCTATGCTTCGCCGCTCAAAAACAATCTCGACGGAAGATCGTCCGTCAAAATCGAATCCTCGTGGACAAAAAATTGAACAGCTGAAGAAGAAGTGCTTTGTTTTGCATTGTTGTTTCTTTTGTCGTCGTTGAGCATCAGTTTTCAGTTTATCGTGCAATATATTAATTGGTTAGATTCGATTATTTTCCGTGCAAGTGATGGTTGGTTGTTCGCTGTAGGAGTCCTGAAGACTCAGTTGAGAAATTGCGTCAAGAGTCTCATGGTCTGACCACTTGATCTGCGGTCAGCCTCTGCTGGAAGAAGACAGATCTTAATTCGTTGCATTGCCAAAGATATTATATGAGGTTTCGCGGTATGCTGTGGCACGCGCTGACATCTTGTGGCCAGATCGATAGTTGCAGAATCTCTGTGTAAATGATATTATTGTCAAAGCCGGTTATCCTATTAATTGATAAAAAAGCATCTTTTACATTTTGTGCACGTTTGAACTGAAGTTTTAAAAATATGAATGTCCTTGATGTCGGATTTACATGATGACAGAAGTTTAAGAAGAAGTGAGCAACATTTATATAAGCAGACTGACTGGAACTATGATTCCTGCTGGCATTTGTTTTGTTTGTTTTGATCTTGACCCGCTATTGTATGCTCACAAATTTTCCGTTGTATGAAGAATATAGGCTACAGATGAGCCCAGAGTGCAATGTCATGTCTGAAATTCACTTATAAATGCGAACGGTGTTTTTAGTGAACGGATGGTTTCATGGTTCAACTTCTGATTGAACCAAAGCATTGTATTGTTAATTTCGTATCTAGTTGAAGTATGCAGTAAATATGCAAGACATTCTTCTTTAGTACCCAAGATAATCACATGTTTTATGATAATCAGTGACTAAGATACCTGTTTTATTGCACTGTTGCAATTTGTAAAAAATCTTTTGTATATTTGTTTTAATTATATTTTCTAAATTTAGTTCAGTTAGGAGACAAAAAATTATTGAAATATTAAAAATGATGTTAATGCTGTTGCTAATTCAGCTCCTGCCATTTACTCCTAATTTAAAGCATTAATTTTCTGCAAATCCTGTTCTTTTTCCTCCTCTTCCCTTTACCTTTCTTGCCATTCCTATTCAATACACT
Source organism: Lumbricus rubellus (assembly GCA_945859605.1). Taxonomy (NCBI): domain Eukaryota; kingdom Metazoa; phylum Annelida; class Clitellata; order Crassiclitellata; family Lumbricidae; genus Lumbricus; species Lumbricus rubellus. Next base: position 28,938,588 of record OX243825.1, read on the forward strand.
CTCCTTGAACCTTCATCTGGAGCCGTTTTGACCTTGCTTGACTACCTTGGTTCCCACAACTTGTCTGGTTTGGGTGCTGTACAAATTTCGACAATGCGATTATGATTAGTCGTTGAATACACCCGCCGCAATGTTGATGCTATGTTATGTGATGAAAATTATTGTTAATTACTTCATCTTCTTCAGTTTAACCTAATTTGTAAAGAAAATGCTTTGTACATATTTTTGACAAATGTGAATATTCTCTATCCGTCATGCTTCTTTTCTTCATAGGAAAAATATTTAATCTAATTTAATAACTTCTATTGTGTCTGAGCAGTACTTAGTCAATGGAGCATCATCATCAGATGTCCACTTCTATTATTAAACCACTAGTAGGCATGATTAAACCGAAAGGCAGGCCTGAATCCCTCTTAGTTTGGCCTAATTATTTGCTTGGTGATGCTATGATTATAGTCAATAATAATTAATTTAAGTAGATTTTGTATGTGCAATTACTAGAATTATGTCATTTCTTTTATGCATTGTTTTAAATAGATTTTCTTGTGTTTCCGTCTAAAGTGAATAATTAATTATCGTTGCTGTTGCTGATATTATTCTGTTATTTTGATAATTGTGGAACTACATCTAGCCTACTATGTATTGGGACAACTCTAATTGAAATTCTCAATTGTCTCAAGGTTGATGCCATGCTCAAGAATGCCTGTGTGTCTATTCAATGTGCATAGAATGACTAATAAAAGAATATTGATACAGAATATCAATATAATAATAATATTATTTAATTTTGTTGCTATTTTTTTCTTTTTTTACTCTCCTCGGGATTTCAAAAAATTATGCTGGAAGCTGTATTATTATTTCTTACTTGTTTAAAAACCAGTCCTGAATGAATAATAATAATAATAATAATAATTATTATTATTATTGCTATTACTGTTAATATTATTAGTATTATTACTATAACTGCCTCTATTATTTTTTAATTTTTATTATAATTTTTACTATTACTGTTACTACTGATGCTACTTTTACTACTGCTGCTACTATTGCTACTAATACTATTATTTCTGTTTTTGTTATTTGATGTGGATATACAGGACATTATTCTCACTTTTTGGATCTCTCACTTTAAGCACATTGAATTTATGCATATATGTGACAGATTGTGTAAAATACGGCTGATGTTGTACATTGTCAAAAGCCTCTCGAACATAAATATGTGCAAATATATATGAAATCTTTACACATGTGACTGTAAAATTTTGATTTTTTGCAGGGATATGTTTCGTGTTTTTGTGCCGTTTTTGTGTGAGCTGTTAATATGCGGGCTATACTTCTGCAGGGAATAAAATAATGTGGACCAGTTGGACGAAGTTTGTGTTTCTTTGTTTCCTATAATATAGCAACAAATGAATATAAATCGAAGCGTTTGAAATGTGGACGTGGAGAAGAATGGAGAAGATCAGCTGGACGGAACACAGAACAAACGAGGAAGTGCTGGAAAGGGTAGGAGAGGAAAGAACAATGATAAAAACAATCAGAGAAAGGCATAAGAATTGGATAGGGCATATGCTAAGAGGAGACAGTCTGGTGAAAACGGTGTTAGAAGGACAAATGGAGGGGAAACGAACAAGAGGAAGACCCCGACAGATGTTGCTGGACACTCTGATGAAGAACATCGGATATCAGAAACTAAAGGAGAAGGCCCAGCGGAGGGAAGAGTGGCGACATTGGACAGCCGAACCTGCCTAGGGGCAGAGAACCAGAAGAAGAGAAAAGCAACAAATGATTACAAATCTAAACTAGACTTTTACATGTTACTGATGAGATTTCCAAAATAACCAAATTTAGAAATAGTGAGGCCCATAGCCTATACTTCAATTCTAAAAATTAATTGTATTGTATTGTATTTAAACATTTATAAAGCGCCTCTGGTAGGGTAAACCGTTCAGAGGCGCGTTTAGTAAAAAAAAGATTTATTGAGCAAGCAACTATGAGTGATTCATTCCAATTAGCCTATATTGCTGAATAGCCTCACAAAAAATATGGCAGATATCGAAAGTCTCATTACATTTTATATAAATAATTATTTAATTGGAACAATTTAGGTCAATTCTAGGGTGAATGAAAACTTGTTTCTGATAACTGATATCGTACAAGTATAATAGCCTTCTACTCACTATAGAACATTCCAAAGAACATTTTCCTGTTTTAAAAAAGGTGACATCCGGAAATCCACATCTATTTCGTCGGGAAAATGTAGAGCTCAATGGGAGTGTGTCATTGTCTCGTGGGGAAAGAATTGATTTCGAGAATCACCCATCGAGCCACGGAAAAAGAAGTCGACCCCGTATAGACCCTGTGGCCTGCAGGGACGACATGAACGGCTTCCAAGAAAGTTGGTCGTGATCTGAAAAAAATCCGCACAGCAGTTATGGATTAATCGATATATAGTATATAAGGCTAAATCGATGACTGAGTCGACGATGGTTCAAATCACTTGCTTCTACGAAATGCATGTATAGTGCTTTGCAAGTGCTGCACGATCATCCAGACCAATTGACCAATTTATAAGCATACGTCATACATGTATATTGGTATAGAGAGAGACTCCTGCGCAACCAGCGTGACTCTAAAATAATACGTTCTATGCTAACAGATATGTGTTTGTATGTACACGTATGTATGTATGTATGTATGTATGTATGTATGTATGTATGTATGTATGTATGTATGTATGTATGTATGTATGTACATGTATGTATGTATGTATGTATGTATGTATGTATGTATGTATGTATGTATGTATGTATGTATGTATGTATGTATGTATGTATGTATGCATGCATGCATGCTTGCATGTATGTATGTATGAATGTATGTATGTATGTATGTATGTATGTATGTATGTATGTATGTATGTATGTAGGCTACATGTATTTATGCATGTATGTATGCATGTATATATAATATACGATGCCTATGCTTTATATCAAATGCATAGGCCTATAGGCTTATAATATTCCCTATACGTCTGTTTCTGTACTATTTAGGTACTGTATTTGTCTTTGGGTAACCTACTCATATTTTAGATGTCATGCATAGCCTATATATATATATATATTATATTATATATAATATATATTTATATTTAGGCTATGCATGATAATTTATGCAAGCTTATAATATACATGTAGATATATGCAAGCAGAGATAAACACGTAGGGCTACAGAACAGTATTCATCAAATATTGGGCCTTTTTACAGACAGACATAGTAGCAGACTGATTAGGTATAAAACGGACACATGCATGCATGGGAAATGAGTAACAGACACAGAACAGCCTTCCTCTCTCTTTACAAGATAATTATAATGCTCAAAATAATAGATTTACTTGTGAGGATACCTTTTATAATTAGCAATTTTATACTTGAAAGTGTATGTCAAATCCATGGATCGTTGAACATATGTATTTGGAAGAAAGAATAATCTAGATTAAATTTCATATGATAAGCGACGACAATAGGCTACAGCCGCTATACAAAGCCTCGCTTCAGCAACCTTTTCAATATAATTGTAGATCTTCAAATTCTGAAGACATTAAACGTGTCAAAATTGTCGATATTGACGGCAACTATACACAGGATATATTATAAAACACGGCTCATTCATATATGTCAGCATTTCCGTGTCACATTAATGTCAAAACGTCCACATATCATGCAGAGTCTCAAACTCGCTTTTCTTCATATCGATTAATAAAGCGCTATAAAACCGCCATAAGAACGTCAGATCTGACGCCATTGTGGAAGGAAGACTCGGGCACAAGTTGTTGAAAACTTCTCGCTGACAATTTAATCAAATATATATTGCTAAGCATTTTATGTTCAGAGACTATTAACGTAGAATGGCAAACAATTCATTATCTTTTAAATTATAATCTTGATGTCGGCTTACCCGTCGTATACTCGATATACAATTTAGAGGGACCCACAATAGGCCTACTGACATCAATAATGAACGCAAAACATGTTTCTTGCTACAAAACATTTCTTGCTAAAAAAACAAACCTATATATTTCTTACTACATGTCAAAAGTTTGAAAATTATAGGTGTCTGAATCACATAAAATATAATTTATAGATCACAGAGTGACAGAACTATCACTTACATGCACAATTTGACAAGTGATCAATACAATCGCCTCATGTATACATATACATGAGCGTATATACATTGATAGATATACACATGCATACATACATGCATGCTTGCACGCATACATAGGCCTACTACATATATACAATACATACATACATGTTTATATGCATGTTTGTGTATGGTATACTAATTAGTGCCTATATCGTTACACACACACACACACATATATAATATAATTATATACATGCAGCTTAATATATATATATAAAATATATATATATATATTAAGCTGCATTTGAGGTGTAATGCACACACACGCGCACACATAAAATTTAAATATCTATCAAAACGATGTATTTATAACAAGTATTCACCTGGCAACTAAATTGTTGCATTATATTTCGATAATGCTTATGAATTATATACAGGTCTAAAAATTGTTCTGTTTATTATTTAAAATGTCACAATTTTTTAGCACATGAGGCTGGTCTCGGAAACTTATCTTCAGCATTCAACAGTGTACAAATGCATTGGTACATTAACAAATATATATATATATATGTACATGTATAATATATATATATATATATATATATATATATATATATATATATATATATATAACTAGACAGTTGTATGATTATATTACATATTCAAATAATTATATGAAAATGTACATTATATGATACTTGCAGATTTAAATAGCTTATCCTTATTTCAAATATTGTGGATTGAAGGCGAGCTCTTGACAATACGAACATGTGTTCACATTTATATATTCATAGATTTATATATTCATACATTTATATATCCATATGCCGATTTTTATACATTCATACATTTGTATTTGTAGATTTATAGACTAGACATGGATTTAAAAATTCTTATATTCAGATAATTATCTTGAATAGTAAACTTGCATTTGACAATGCGAGCATGTGTTGACATTGATATATCCATATAGATTTAAATACACACATGTCGATTTGTATATCCATGAATATCCTTATATATTAGAATATCTTAGATTGAAAGCATGCGTTTGACATGAAATCCTGATGCCGGGATCACACGTGCAAAACAGTTGCTAAATTGGTCGTAATTGTTTTAAATTGATTGTCAGTGGATTGTTCCAACTTCCATTCGCTGCCGAGTGGTCTGCAGCGCTTCAAGAATGACAATCTTAGACAAGCGAATCGGGATGCAAGACAAGTGATTTATCTCTATTATTACGTAGATCTAGGTCTTCTCGACCACGTGCCATCGCCAAATGAACCAATTATGTGTACAAGTGCAGGCAGAAGGATGTTAGTTTATATTTGCTTACAAACAAATATATCAATGATGCATATATATATATATATACATACGTATATATATTTATATATAAATGCAATACATAAGTATCCCTCTCATATATATAGTTGCTTTATGTATGATATATATATACAATATGTTCTTAATTTAAAACTATAGCATATTAAAAATCTGGCAATATATAAATAGATCTATTTTCACATGTGATGTATACTTGTATAGTTGTAATTGACATGAATTTAGATAATTATACAAAACTGTATAGTATAATATTAACTTGTCAGCAAATAATATATTTGTATACATACTATCACAAAATCATAATAATAGGATACATGTATGATAATTATCACAAGCATGTAACTATTTTGGTACTTCAGCAGGCCTAATATATTCATATCCATTTATTCATTTTGATGTGCATTTGCATTGGGATAGTAATTTAATCCCGAATCTCAGGTGCCTTTAATATGGAATGGGTACACATTCTGCTTTAAATGCTGCACGAGCTTGCAAAGTCCGTCCATTCCCGGCTTGGTTGGGTAATGGATATAATTTTTATAGTGGCTACCTCTGAGTAGAAATCTTGAAGGGGCGTTGTACAAATTGAATATATGAATGAACGAAGTATATGCTAAAATAAATATACATATATGTATATACAAATATATATATATATATATATTTATATATATATATATACATATTTAAATATATCTGTGCATGTATACTTTAAAAAAATGTTGAAATGCAGTGATGAACATTCAAACAACTGAGTAACATCTATTTTTGGGCCGCACGTACAGGCACACATCACTGTAGTTATGCATGCTTATTATCTGAGAGCACCTCTGAATAGAATGTACTGTAAAAGCACTTTATAAATCCTCATATACAATATATATTTAAATATATTTATAATTATATGCATGATATATAATACACATGTAATATACATATATATATATATATATATATGTGTGTGTGTGTGTGTGTGTGTGTGTGTGTGTTTGTGTGTTTCGTATACAAACTTATATGTATGTATATGTATATCGTCTGTACACAGCTCTCTCTAGACTTTAAGAGATGCAATTGAATGTCATATCAATCTCAATATCATGATACATCTTAATCCTTTAATCAAAATAATAAAAGTGACACACGTATGACATTAATTGTCCAGATTACATGCTTTTCTCTGTTATTAGTATATATATATATATATATATTTATATATATATATATAATTATATATGGTGTATATATACATATAGATGTATATTGTATAAATATATATATATATATAAAACATTATATGTAATTTATATATGTTTACATTCAAGATTTCAAACTTTGCGTTGAACAGTGTTGAATGTATATTATAGATGTGACTGTGCTATGCAGAATACAAACGCATGTGCTAATGTCATGAACTCCTATATATTACGATTCCATGACTGACTGTGTATATACATCTGCAAGTCCGGAACTTCGACCGATAGGGTTTCGTTAAGGTTAAATAAGGTCAAGGGCTGCTAATTGCTTTTAAATGACTTCTTTGTCCTGCTATATAATATATATATATATATATATATATATATATATGTGTGTGTGTGTGTGTGTGTATGTTGTGCATGCATTGCATATTTATATATTTATATATCATATACATAGTATATATATGCATTGTATATTTGTATACATAAGATTATATATCATATATATGTATGCGTATATATATTATATTTATATATATAATATATATATGAAATTATATATATACATGCATATTCAACACGATGTTACAGGCAATGATCGAGGGTATATAATTATAATTAAACTTTGAAAGAGAAAGACAGCATCGAATTTACTCAACCTGTTCAAATAATTCAAGAGACCATGGCATGCATGTGTTTGAATCTCTTTCTTCTCTTTATGTTCTCTGCCGTCAGGCAGGTTCGTATGTCCAACATACGAACCTGCCTGACGGCAGAGAACATAAAGAGAAGAATGTTTGGATATATTGTATAAAATATAAAATCGTTATGCATTTTTCGTTTTTTAATTCTACCTTTTAACTTTCCGCATCGATTCACTAAGCTTATTATTAAAGTAAACTTTCAAAGGAATATTCGAATTTTAATAAGAAGTTCCATCCGTGAGACATGTATGCAGTCAACTCCAACGAGACCGAAGTTCGCAAATCGTCACAGAATTATTGTTCTCTGTCCTGGAATTTCTGATACGACGCCACACAATACTAATCCTTTGTCTGTCCTCGAATCTCTTTCAGAATCTATTTCTATCACTTTCCTCTATAATATCTTTCCATATGCATGTCTGTCTGTCTCTCTATCGTTGTCTGTCTATCTGTCTGTCTGTCTACGAGCCGCATGGGTGTACATTATAATTATAGCATCTTCCAAGGAGCATCAATCTTATGCATCATCCTTGCAATGCAAGCGTGTATACATGCATTCTGAGTCATCGGCGTCGATATAGATTGTGAGGAGCAGCGTGTATATCATGAAGTCTTAGCATGGTTGCTTTAATCTCACGACGCATGCGCTTTGTGCATGCGCCATCTCTGGCATGGCATGGCATGCAGACCTGACATGAGTTATGTTTTGTTCTGTGGCACCCGGTCAGTCAGTCAGTCAGCTTCTGCAGCCGGTGCCTTGTCTTGGAGGGAGGCACCGTCGAGTGATCAGGCTGAGGGAGGGATGGGTGGTGGTGTGCATGGGGAGGGGTGGGTGGCAGGAATAAAGGCATTGATATCAAAGTACATGCGCGTCTGGTGATATGGGTCAAGATGCATGCGTTTGAAACAGTATCCAATGCACACTGACTAAAGTTATGCATGATACATTATACATGTATAAGAACGCTTGCATGGCATGATAATGTTTAATTACTTCTATAATAGCGTGAAGTTAATTCAATGTTGCCACGTCAATTCAGATTGCTTATAGCGCGAAACTCTGACTGTTTCTCTTTGTATACTAATTTTGGAAGCCGTGCCTGTCGTGGTTATTTGGGTATTGAGTTTCACATCATGATAGAATATATGGGTGCAGGGTGTACGGTGTCTATAGGTACACCAATGACACACAAGAAAATTATTAACTGCATGACTGTATTAGAATGTTCTAACAAATTAACAATGTTGCTCCTATATAGGCTATACACGGTTTCCAATTCAGCGACATAATAATTTGGAGGTTATTCCGTAGTTTACGGTAGATAATTGGTGTAATGTCTTCAATTCTATATAATATACTTGACGCTGGCAAATAATCAGCCTACCAATGTCCATGATAACTCTCACCTATCCAGCTTCAATTTACGGACGAGAGTATATAATAGGCTATTATCATCCAACTTCTACTTTAGCAAGAATTTTGTTCATCAATCCAGCTTAAATTTATGCAAAAATCTTTCCATGCAATCCGAAAAACTTAATCGATCCATCTGTCAAGTGAAGTAGAGACTTAGTTTAACCAATCCAGCTTCTATTTACTGAAACAAATTATTTCCATCAATCCAGCTCCTATTTAAACCAAAAATCAGTTTCATCAATGGAACTTTCATTTAGGTAAACGATTACTTTCATCAATCTGGCTTCCAATTTAAATAAACATCAGATATTTCAGCATCGCAAACTGCGGATTTCCAGATTATATTATATAATCCAATTCAGGGATAATAGGGCCATACCGGATTGTCATATGCCTATATATATAAAAATAATAACAATAACAACAACAATAACAAAAATAATAATAATTATAATAATTAACAGTAAATTCCATGGCACTCTATACGCCATGCCGTTTCAAGACTTTCGTGTAATTATGGAGTTTCAGTGTGATGTGCTGCGTGTTTATGTGAACAGATTGACTTGGGCATTGAACCATTGAACCCTCAGACACACGTACGTCTATAGATAGGAGCCCATGCCTCGTAGGCTCAGACTATTGGCTAGATGTTGATTAGAGCAAGTCTTAATGGCATTCCGTCATCCCATCCGCAGTTCGGCCGAGCCGTAGTTTGTATACTTGGTGAGGAGCCGTTTGGTATGAGTAATCGGGCAATCATGGGTCACCGCATTGGAGTCAAAGTTCAGACGGATTGAATGTAACGCACAACGACATCCATGGAATGGGGAAACTGACGTCACTTATCTAAACTATCTTTGTGCCAGAAATCAACTCTCTAACTTTTAAACTTGGATGCATCTCTTGCAGTGACTATGTATATTAACTGTGATGGTCAATTATTGGTAAACAACAATTAAAAACAATCATCACTTTGTCAAATTTTTATGGGGGCCATTTCTGAAGAACTTCTTTCCTGCATGGAGATGTCTTGATTAAACACTGGGTCTCGTGTGTATCTTTTTGTCCGTACAGACAAAAGTAGGCCTTTATTATTTATTGTTTTTAAAGCCTGAGGGATCATATAATTTTATACACGTAGGCCTCAGTGACCAATCTCAATTATATAACTACTCATCCCACTTTCTTCTCCTCTATGTCCCCCTTAAATCCTTAATGTCATTCTGCCCTCCTCCTCCTAATCCTCTTCCATCTTAATGTTATGAGCGATAATTTCTCATCCATGCAACATATGAATTTAATCGGCAGATAAAACAAAAGGCAATGCCACCGAGTGCATCACAATGAGCTACAATCCGCATAGTTTGATGGTCAACCTTATCTCACATTTTTAGGTTGTGCAGAGCACCCGGGACCGTTACGGACCTTACGGTAGTGTTGAGGTTAAAATTTCTGTGCTTGGCGGACCGGTGCATGGGTCGTCAAAGAAGGCTTCGAGGTTAATCACAGCACCGGTGTAAAGGTTTCAAATTACCCCCTCCTAAACATTACCCCCCGGTAACTTGAAACCGGTCTCAGATTACCCCCCGGAAACTAGATTTGCACCAATCATCGCATTTATTGCACTAATAAAATCAGAAAAATCATCCCACTTCTTGTTTTGGTCTGCAGAATATCATCCTTCATCCTACTTCGTGTTTTGTTATCAATATTTTTATCGGAAAAAAATAATAGCCTCGACGCCATTTTCTCCATGTAAACTTCAGCGGCGATTAGTATTTTAGTTACAGATGAAAATATTGATAACAAACCACGAAGTGGGATGACGGATGAAAATCTTCAGACCAAAACAAGAAGCGGGATGATTTTTCCGATTATTTTAGTGCAATAAATGCGATGATTGGTCCAATTTACAGTTTTCAGGGGGGTAATGTTTAGGAGGGGGTAATCTGAAACCTTTACACCGGTCTCAAACTTTAAATGCTTTAATGTGACCCTCTTATCGACATGCAGAGCATTTTCAACTTGCATAATTATATTATAGGGTCATCAATATCCTAAGACTGTCTATACAGTAGGCTAGCTTTAAGGAACTGCTTTAGGGGCATACTCTTCTGAACAAGTGCTGCTAAGTAAAGCAGTTTCAGTGGACGACAAGGTCCTTCGATATTGTCCCAGACAATGATACGTATATAGCAGATAATAATAATAGTCCTACCACACCTTGTAATTGCATGTATAAGTTTACACAGTCATGCTTTTTAAATGATAAAAACAAAGCCAGAGATGATGGACTTTCGTTGTATTTGGACCATTTACAACACCAAGAGTGGCTTCAGAGGAATCTGAGCCTCACCCAGGAAAAAGCAAAGTTTCATTTCTCGATAATAAATGTAGAAAACATCGCTGATTCGATTTTCTCAAAACTATTCACATAATAAACTCGATTCTTACTGGAAAGCCTGCTGCGGCGGCCAATGGCGCCCTGATCAACCCCACTGCATAGGCCCGCCCCTTAGCAGGTGGCCTGGCAAGGTCCTCAGTTCGTTTCTGCGTACCCATTCAAGCCGACCGTTTCCAAAAGCTATATCGTAAGTCACCGTCCCAGGCCACGGCATCACACGTTGGGTTCACGGACTATCGCATCGGGTAAGAGAAGTAACTTGTGAAACTAAGTTTTAAGCACTAGGCCTAAGACCGGACGCCGTAGTTATTATGTTCACACATTTGAGGATCACCCAGTGTAACAGATAGTTTGATCTACTTTAGCTAAAAGTACATAGACATAGACATAGCCTGAAGTCAGTGAAGTGCATGCATGCACCAAGTTGTGTTTCACGAAAAAAGAGTTTTAAAGGCTTTAAGAAGAAAAGAGAAACCTAGTTCTTTATTTTGCCGGTCATTATTTCTGAAACATTCATATTAATAAGCTTATTACCTGGCCGAGTTTTGTCAGATCGTTTCACACACATTTCAGATAGATGATGCACCAAAGATATTAGAGTTATATTAGAGTCTTTAACTTTGGCTACACTGTGCAATTGCAAACAAACAAAATACTAAACCGCCTGCTCAATAATGACAACCATGGTCAGACAGTTTTGTATCCACTGCGATTGTCCTTTGCCTCCAATAGTAAGCAGTCATGACGTCACCCAGTCGGAATTGCACTACGGCCTCGACAACATTCGACAGAAGGCAGCCGTAGTAATGTCTGTAGTAAATCACTGGATATGCTGATGAGCTCTCATTAATATTACTCAAGCCTCACGTATGAATATTCATCAATATCATTGCCTTCACCATGCGTCGACGGATGGCAGTCGGTGAACCGCGACTTGTATTACTGCGCCTGTCGGAAAGAAGTTCCGTTGCGACGAATAAACCGCGGAAAAGTAAAGCTAGTTTTGCACATTCGTAGCCTAAGTCATTTCATCAAAAGTTCACAGTATATAGGCTACAGAAGGGTAATAAATTACGTTTTGTTCTTAGTTTTAGGCTTTGGTTTTAAAATGTAAAAGGCGTCGGTTTTATATAGAATCGTAAACTTTACAACAAATGAATTTAAGCGAACTCTTTATTAAATAGGCTAACTGCCTAACTATGGCATTTAAAATTTTCAAAAACGTTACTTTTTTTACTAAGGTAGGCTAACCTAGCATTATTGAATTATCGCAAGTTATAGGACATTAAACACTACATTTGAAGATTTAAATTTCACATGATTAGCCTATAGCGCAGAGTCGCTAAACGTGAGTTCGCTAGATGGCGAGAGCTCGTTGGGATAGAGTTTAATATCAGCCCAACGAAAAAATAATGTGTATTTTAGCTTCGTAAATTATTCGCACGCAGCAGCATTATTATTTTTTAATCAGTCGAACTACTAGTTCAGCAAGAATCCTTCTGATCAATCCAGCTTCTGCTTGAGCAAAATTCGTTTTGCCAATCCCGTTTCTACGAGGCAACAATCGCTTTTCATCAATAGGCTACAATTTCCATTTAATTAAAAATCATTGTTTATCAATCCAGCTTCGACTTCATTTAGGTTAGGCTATTTTCTTTGATCCCACCTTTATTAAAGTAAAAATTACTTTATCAATCCGACTTTTATTTAACAAGAATTCTTTACGTCAATGGGGCTTGTAAATTTTTTCAACCAATAATAATAGCAGTAGGCCCTAATAATATTTTTACTTTTAGGAAGATACTAAACACTCTTAATAAACACCAATGTTAACTACTAACAGAACAGAAAGCCTGCAATACAACGACGCTAATAGCAGCCTACAAAGGGCGTCTATCCTACGGGAACTTCGGGAATTGAACTCAGCAGTCTCAGCTCCGCTTATCTCCATCCATGCCAGTGTGCTACCAATGTGCCACCGGGATTCTTCATGCTGAAACCCGTTCATTTGCGGATAGCCTAGTCTGTAAGTGATAGTTTGGTCTTAATTCAAATTTCATTAAGTCGGGCTGCATCAAGAGGGAAGGTCACTGACACCACTTCGTCGTCGTCGTCGTCTTCACTCTTCAGTAGCCTAACGGTGTTTGAGAATTGATTTGACGCGGTGTTTGTTCTCGTCACATCCTTGGTTTGTGTTGAACGGCATTCGCTAGGTGGCAGAGATGTTGATGTGACTGACCTGACAATAATAATTATAGACAGTATGCCTAATTATGCTCTAATCATATTATTTTAGCTGCTGGTGATATGCATGCATCCTACGTACAACGCCGTACATAGTTTGCGAATAATCAAATGTCTTTGTCTGATACTTGTGACGTCGTAAAAGACTTTTGAACAACACATTCCCAAGTATCACAGCACTGTGCATTATATGCGATGTTGATAAATAATTAATTGACTGGAATTGCGTTGTCATCGTCACACTCACCAGGCGGCTTGCCATTTTTAAAGATGAAGCGTTTGAGACGATTTCGTGAAACCCGTCAAAGTCGGTGTCACGAAAAAAGTCTTCCAATATTAATATAGCCTAGTAAAGCAAGGTAGAACTCATAACAAAGTACGAAATTTGCTTTGCACAATAAAACTAATCTCAGAAGCCTTGATGTATTGCACTGTAAGACTTATATAGGCCTATTGTAGGCTAGAATTATAAGAATTTATAAACACCTCTTATATTATTCAGCGTGACAGCCCCGAGGAAATAAGAAAGACTTCAAGCAGCGAAGAGCTGATGAGTGATGACACCCCCAATATGATCTCACTACGAATAGAGGGAGGGAGGGAGGCAATTCCACATAGAAAGGCCTACAAAGGCCGCAAATGCGCGGTGTTGGGCCATGGTAGGCTTTTCCCGAGAACCAGACTTCTCAAGTCGATCAGCAGACCGGAGAGGGCGGAAAGAGACTGCAGAGTGGGGTTTGCATCAAATTACAAAGATATGTAGGAGCTTGTCCATTTTGAGTTCTTGAGCAGTAGGCCACCTTGAATTGGATACGAGAGGTAGGCCATAACAAGAAGCCAATATAGAGCATAAGTCATGTAGGTATATAATAATTATGGTGTAGGCTAGTAGCTAGGGAGACGAGCAATTAATGTACTTCGGCTGCCGAGTTCATCGCTGAGTGCAGAGAGGACAAGCGTAGCCTACCTTGGGAAACCCATAATAAAGCGCCGTTAAAGTAGAGCACGGGGCATTATGCCAAGGCGTTAGGCCTACCGCATTCCGATCGCTTCCAAGTCTAAGTAATAATAAGACACAGGCTAAGACTCTTCGATTGTTGTAATTGTAGGCCTACATTGATTAACACAATTATGGTATTGGACGATGTTAAATATTAACAAGGACGCATCGTTTTAGACAATGCTATTTTGTTAGCCTGCTATAGGTTACCTCGTTCATCTAATTAGACTAATTGCACAGTAAACTATTTAGGGCCGCAATAGGCATTCGAAAGGGACTTATCCTGCTTGGTAGGCTACACGTAGGTGCTTTTGACACATAGAGGCCTAAAGATTGTATGTATAGCGATTAGACAAAAAACTAGTCTGCAATACTACTGTACACTACACAGGGCTTAGCATTATACTCCACACTAATATTAAGAACAGATTTCGAAAGATAGGACAAAGCGGAACATAGCTAATGAACAATACGATAATACAGCAACATACAATAGTATGTACTTGTAGTGCAATATAAATAGCATACTTGAATAAGATATCATGAAAACAGTGTCGTGTGGTTCTTCGTGTCTTTCATCCGCAAGCACAATGAAGACGATGTTGTTGAGTGCAAGTTGTTTAAACGTTTTCATTTCGTCTTTAATGCACCGAATGCACCGAAAAACCTCGGCTGCAGCAAATCCTGAATGAGGCCAATTACGGTCGATAATCAGGATTTACAGCAGAGTTAAAAACAGCGACGTGGTGTAGGTCACCAAGTGCAAGCATACACAGGCTCCCACAAAAGTCCACACCCACAATCAACAGACTGTCTAAATATATTATTAGCAATAATTAGGCTATGGCATAAACGACGTTTGAGTGAGTGGCATAATGAATGCATAATGTGTTTGGTTAATTACTAATTTCCATCACGTCGATGTCTAATGTGATGGTGCAACAAAACCAAATAATAAAAATCATGAGCGCCAGAGAACAGCCAATAATAATAATAATAATTGTTATTATTATAGGCTATTAATGGTTTGCAGCAGCTGCGAGAAGATATCTAGGCCTACAACGCCCAAAAAGGCTATGTATCGGGAACTATCTTACAGGGCTTTTCGTACACAAAATGTGCAGTTCTAAATGGATTTGTGCAGTTGTAGAAGCACTTCTAGAAGTTAAAACAGGCAAAATGGTCATTGTCTTCCGATTGGAAGTAATTCACCACAAAGGATGGGAAAGGAAAAGAAAGGGGTTGTGCAGTTCTAAAAATTTATTTAAACAGTGCTGCTATCTTAATCGCCTATGCGCTTGGTCAAAACAAAATCAACAGGGTGTAGGCCTACACTGTAGGGTGTGGGGTGAATATCAGTCCAAGTTCAAGAACCAAAAGGAAGGACACGCCAAAAAATCAGATGACTGAGATGTGCGGTGTTAGAATTGAGCAGAATTGAAGTTTGGAAAGTGGCAAGAGGAAGAGAAGGACATTGGAAAAGAGCAGTTGGACATTTCTAGTTTTTAATAAAAGACCAGTTTTGGGAGGTTGCGTGAGGTAAGATTTTGTCGTAATTGTAAAAATCGTGATTTATATTATTTTGCTGTGGATAGATCTAAGAGGCAAAAGATGCGCCCCTCGATCAAGCCAGGGAGGCATGGCACTCTATTCACCTTCGTATCCAACGAAAGCCAGGTCACTTTGAAAATGTTTAATTGCTGACTGGAATTTCAGCTCCAAATCCTGGATTGGCAATTGAAAAATCCTACTGTTTTAATATCTTGTAGCTCTAAAATGATATCGGCCTAGGCAGTTGCAATGCGGTCTACTGTAACTGGCGATCCAATCAGTCCTCAGGATTTGACTAGCATCACCCGAAAGCAGCAGTGGCGCAGCTGCCTTGACAACAGGAAACAGATATAAACGAGAAACGCATATTCATCTGTGAAAAGTCTGAATGAATACCGTCCACATAATAGTCTCTCAATCTCAATCTCCATCTATATGTGCGCGGTCTATATGACATCGTAGCCTGTCTTCCGCGTTTGTCTGTCTGCAAATGTTTCATTATGATCCTAACCTAATCACTTTTCTAATGTCGCTCGTTAGACATCAATATTATTAACAATTGTGTCAGTTTACAATTTATACTGTTAGTCTGCCCATAAACTTTCCGGTCTCTGTTTTCCGTCTATATAGTGTTTGTCAATCTGACTTTCCGTATGCCTGTCTTTCTGACATAGACCTACGGACAGACTGACAGAAAGTCCATTCTGTCTGGCTGTCTGCCTGCCTGTCTGTCTAGTGTCTATCTGTCTGTCTGTCTGTTCCGTCTTCTGCTTTTCTGTTTCTCTTTCTCCGTGCCAATCTTTCTAGCCGTCTGTCTGTCTGTATGTGTGTATGTCTGTCTGTCTGTCTGTCTGTCTGTCTGTCTGTCTGTTTATCTGTCCATGTCTGCGTGTTCGCTGAGTAAGCACAAAGGCGTCGATCGACCGCTAGAGGGCCACCGTCTTCTGTCCGCATTCTTTGTGTTCAACGGAGTAATTGAGGCGTTTCTCACACTTCACATCGTCGTCGTCGTCGTCCATGCCTCCTCTCGCTTGCCAGGCGCGGATTCAGGGGGGGGGGGCGGAGCCGGCGTACGCCCCCCCTAAATCTGCAGAAATGTTCTAAAGCTAAACTGACATAAAACTAAAATAATTGCAATTTAGCCTACGATTTGGAGATCTTGCAAAGCAAGCAATTCGTGGTCTACATGTAAGTCTCATTCCATGCATCTAATGTTTAAAACATCGACGCACTCACTGCTGATGGTATACTTCATTACTATCATGATGAGCTGCCTTCTCCGAATTCTTTTCATCAAGAGTTAAAGCTTTGGCAGTAGATGTGGAGAAACGCTAACAGCACACCAAGCACCCTGTCGGACACCCTCGCTGACAGCCGCTCCCGTTGTATTATGTATCCAAATATTACCACAATAGTTCACATTTTGCCGCTCACTTCTGTCACGGCTTGCAGTGTTGAGCGAGCAAATTCTAGTCTGCGATTTGTGAAGTTGTGTTTCCAAAGTACAATGAACGAGGACTCATTTTATTGTTTGTCCACAAGGACATCAAGTTAGACATTGATGACAATCTCAATGTCTACGCCAGAAAGCATCCAAGGAGAATGACACTGTTAACCCACTGGCATGTGACACTTAATTATTTCCTTCTTGGGTCAAGGGTTGCATGATCAAAACCGATAACTGATTTATAATCGTTTCACTGTTAACCTTTAGTGGACACCAGTGGTTTTAAATGAGAAACTATATATTTGTTTAAAGTTCCACGACATTTTCTATTAAAAGGATCATTATAGTTTTGCATGATCTAATTTCATACATATCAGTGGCGGCGACAGGAGAGGGCTAGGGGGCTAAGCCCCCCTAAACGTGTCTCATCCCCCCCCCCAAAAAAATCTGAAAATGTCTAAAACGGCTTATACTTCGTAATAAGGAAACTAGACAATGACCAACGGCAACGAAATCAACCATAAAAATTATTATTATAGTGTAGATGCTTATGCCATTGGCGGCACAAGGGGAGTGGTCATGGGGTTAAGCCCCTAAATGTGACTCGGCCTCATCCCAAAGCAAAAAACTATGAATGTCCATGTATCGGCTTAAAAGTTATTATTATCTTATTTTCGGACCTCAACTGCGGCGGACGGTCATACATCGACTCACATGTGACATCAATTGCGACTGGGCTCGACTACCGGACATCGACTCTCTCTGCCACTTAACACTAGTCTGCGACTCTGCACAACGACTTCTTATTTGAGTTTTCATGATTTTATCGTTCAGAAATAGCTGGCAAAAAAGAGCCTAAAAATGGCTCTAGTTGAGGTCAACAGAGCTAAAAAATGCGTTGGTGGCTGGGGCTCCGCCCCAGACCCCGCTGGGGGAGCTTACGACGCTCCCCCAGACCCCCTAGTCGGTATAGGCTTCGCGCCTTCGGCACTCGCAGCTTCGCGCCTTCGGCGCTCCATAAAATTTTTGCTATAGGCCTAGTTGGCTTCAGCCCTCCAACCTGAGATCCTGGCGCCGCCACTCATATATATATTTACGGGTTTGGATTGGTAGTATTTACGCCCCCCCTAACCAGAAATCCTGGATCCGCCCCTGCTTGCTGCCTCGGCCACATCACCATCAGCCTCTCCTCCTCCTCCTCACTCTTAGACTCTGACACTTCCTTCATGTCTGTCTATTCGTCTCTTTCTCTGTGAGTCCCGTTTCAACGGTCGCTTCCTCTTCCTGCTTCCTTACTGCTTTCAAATGAGCATAATTTTAGCCAACATTCAGCCTGTCAAATTAACATAATAGGCTACTATTATCAACTTTTTATTTTTTTAAATTTGTTATAATAATAGTAGGCTAACAATTATTATGCTATTATTATGTTTTCCTTCTTTACCCGAGGTAGCGTAGTTCTAATTTCTCAGAAAGCAACAGAATGGCTGGAGACTTGTCATTTGTGGGTTTTGGAATTATTATTATTATTTTAGCTATTTTATTATTACTTTTATTTGACCTAGTATCGTCGTCATCAACATTATAATAATAATTATTTTTTATATGTTTTCTATTTTTGTTTTCTCACAAAAATTCTTGTCGTCTATTCATGAACACTATAACTACGAAGATCTATAATAGGCTCAAGTGAATACATAGTGAATACATAGCATGATGAATAGGATGTAGGCCTAGTATCATGAATTGAACAGAATTATTGTTTAATGACTATTTGTGATAAGTGACCCTGTTAGCAGAACCCTAGGCCTACGTTTTTTTAGGTAGACTATAGGCCTACACATTGTCGCTAAATGTTCATTGGCCGCCTTTCTGTTTAGCTTGAACTGGTTTTTTCGTGAACATCAAAAGTAGGCCTATGTTAATGAATGAATGAATGAATTCATTAATGCATTAATTTATTATCGTCATCATGTTTAGGTTATAGGCTAGCCTATATTACAATATTTTCGGCCAAGACTTCCGTTGCACAGGCCTATAAACCAAAGATATTAGAGTCGTAGACTCTAATATCTACGACTCTAATATCTGTGTATAAACTTCCAATGGTCAAAATAATTATTATGTTTTCCCATAAAACGTGATCGCTGTGATCTGCTGATTAATTAATTAATTATCAACGTTGTAGCTTATAGTTATAGTTTCTTTTCTATAGCGCCATTTTGATTAATTTATGTCCGTCAAGACTCAAAAGAACCTCAATTTTTCTTGTAATCTGTTCCCTGATTTACGTGAGTAACTGTTCTATTCGCATCTGACACCAAATCACAAAAATGTTGCAGAAAAGTATTTTTAAACGCGTGTAGAGGTTGAACTGAGGAATTAAACTCAATTTTTTGCGGATTTTTGGATAATGTCACGTGTTGGGCGCTTTCAAGTTTTGGCCAGTTGTCTTTGGGCGCGAAGTGATTGCGGTCAACGTGTAGTTAAAATAATTATTGCAGAAAAAAACTGATGTGTCAGACTATATTTGATCTGATGTGAAAAGAAGATTTTGATATGGGGCCCTTGGGACGACTGAGGAGTTGAACCTCAACCAATTCTCGCCCTGCTTTATAGTATATCATTGCTGGCCTATTGCGACGTTATTAGATTTTCATTAACGTTTTTATATTTTCATCAATCCAACTTCTTCTTTTCAATAGCCAAGTTTTTTTACAGGCAAGAATTCGTTTAATCAATCTAGATCTTTTGGAACAACAATTATTTTCATTTAATACGGACCCCATTCAGCTGGATTTTTTTGCATCAATCCAACTTCTGTATATGCTCGATTATTTTCATCTAGTTCTATTGAAGCAAAATTAGGCCTACTTTTAATCGATGCAGCTTCTTTTGATAGACCCCGTTTCTATTTAAGTTAAAATTATTTTCATCAATCCGAATTCTATTTAGCAAGACTTCTTTTTGTCAATCGAACTTGTTTGTATCCGGCCAATGCTGAAACCCGTGCAATGTAGAATAGGCGTCATATAGGCCTACGGCGCTAAGCAACATGTTTATCGCGAATCCGAGGAAACCTTATTCGCGAAATTAACTTCATTCAGACAGAGACAGATCGATGGAATCAGTGCTTTGTGCTTCTTGGAGGCATACAGGTATCTGCTCTCACCAGATTCTGCTTTTCAGGAATATACATTTCTCTTTTTGTCTGTGTCTGCATACCTGTCTGTCTGCATACCTGTCTGTCTGCATACCTGTCTGTTTGCCTCTGTGTCTATCTATATGTCTGTCTGTCCGTGTGCCTGTCTGTCTGTCTGTCTGTCTGTCTGTCTGTTGGTCCTTTCTTTCATCCGTTCCTGTCAAACACCTTCTGCCACACGCCCCGTTAGTTTACCTCAAAGGCCACGAAACTAATGAGAGGCTAAGGTCAGCTAAAAGGCTTCTGTCATCTCCTCTCGTTTCTCCATCGCCTAATTGCTTCTCTCTCGACGAGAGCGAGAGATAAACAGACAGACACAGATAGTGACGCAGAGAGACAGAGACACACAGAGACACTGACGGACACACAGACGGACAGAAAAACAAACTAGGCATTGGAGGGACAAAGAAGTGTAGAAGTAGAAATCCAGACACACAGATAGAGAGAGACTAGCATGGTTGCATAGCTACAGAGATCGCGCGAAAACTCGAAAGCAAGAGTCAACCACATCAAATAAGAGAGAGACAAACAGGCAGGCAGATAGACACAGACAGACAGAGACACATAATATACATAGAGACAGACATGCACAGAACGAGAGAGCGCGATGGGGAAAGCGATGGGCGACAGACAGGCATAGTAAGCGCAAGATACAGACAGACACACACATAGAAAGAAATAAAGAGGGGAAGACAGAGTCTGACAGACAGACAGATAGACAGACCGAGAGAGGCAGAGACACATAGAGAGAGAGACACACAAAGAACGAGAGAGCGCGATGGAGAAAGCGATAGGGACAGATGGACAGACAGACAGACAGACAGACAGACAGACAGACAGAAACAGAGAGCATTGTATTTGTTTAGCCTCGTCGTTGATTCGTTGTTCGTCACTCACCCTATTAGACCACAGCGAGACAGACAGAGACAGAGAAAGACGCACACACATACACAGCGAGACAGACACAGATATGCACAGACAGACAGAGTGAGAGACGCCTGGCTGACGTACGTTGGTGCATTCAGTCCACGCGACCAGCTTCTCATTCTTCAGCAGCTTTACTTACGTCTCGCCTTAGAACAACTAACAGACTCGGTCGACGCTGCCTGCAGACAGCACGGTCGAGACTGAAGCAGCTTTCTTTACAGTGGACGATTATGCTTTTTAAAAACGGCGTAACTATTCACTTTTAAAGACTAATAGGAAAACAAGGATTTCGTCTGTGAAAGCAAAACATTAGTAAGTTTATGATTTCCTTTCAATTAGGCTATAACAGAATTATTGCTGCCGTCGTTTAAAACTCACCGCTAGAGATTGGTATTTTGAAGTATTAATCTGAAGCTGGAAATTCAGACAATTTTAAGCGAGCAAATAATTTGAATTCCTTTCTTCTCTTTCAACTGGACTGTACGTGAAATTTGCCGTGCACAACGAATTTACATAGTGGGTGCCATAAACGATTTCTTTAGCAGCAGGTTTAGTTGGGTTGGTGCTTGATGTATTCTTAGATTGATTAAAATACGATTAAATTATTGGAGTAAAATGGCTTATTATTGCTTAAAGATTTGTCTGGCAAAAAGTGTTATTTTTAAGCTGAGATAAATCTTCAAGACAAGGCCACAAGGGAAGGTCATGCCGGAAAGTCATCCCATCAATTTTCCACAGCTGTAGAACATCATTAATTTTAAAGATGAAGAATTGACCACTGTTACTGCAGCAACATATTTTAGGAATGATTTATTACCGAACCTTATTGACCAAGGTCATCATTTGAAGGCACATGATTGTCCAACCGTACTGCATGGGAGAGAGATTAATTGAATAAGTAGATGGTTTGGAGAAACATAGACTTACATAATTCACTTTTACATAATTCACTGTCCGACTTGATGCAGTAGGTATATATGAGTAGGTCTATAATAATTGTGGTCATTAATTCTTATAATTTTTCTATAAAGCTTGGAAAAGTGTCATTTGTTATTTCATGCTGTGATGTCTGAAACGTCAGAAGAGACGCTCTAGGAATCCGTATTAGCTTGGGGGTGGGGTGGGGGTTATTTCCTTCAACATGACGCATGATTTTGTGAGATTCTAACCTATGTAAAGGTATATACTATGTCCACACGTTTATTTGCGAATACATTGTATGTGGGCCATTTGTATAAATAATATATATGACATAAAATTATGTATATATGTGTATACATAATGTATATATGTATATATGTGTGTATATATTTGTATATGTATATATCGGTATATGGATGTACGTAATCGAAGATTTTTCAGGATGTCCTCAGAGTAAACAGACGGATGGATTGTTCCCCGGTTAGCAATAGACAGACATACAGACATTCAGAGAGCCAGTCAGAGACAGACAGCTAGCCACATTGCATGGACGCAAAGATGGAAAGAGTCAGAGGAAGACACCTAGAGAGACACAGATAGAGACAAGGACACAGACATTCAAAGTCACAGAGGTAGAAAGAGACAGTGAAACATAGAGCTGTAGGGATAGAGATAGACTGGTGGAGATATGACACGCACGGGCACACACGAGAGGAACACTAGGCGTAGACAGACAGACAGGCAGGCAGGCAGATATGCAGAGATATATTATATTATACACACAGACGGACATATACTCGAGCAGGACAGAGGCATAGGCGTACACTGGCGTGGACGGAGACTGAGTCAGCGTGATCGAAGTGGCTTCCTCTGCCGGTTTCCGCCACACTTTCCATCCATTGTCCGCTTCCATTGATTATCGCAGACTGCGACTTAGACACGCGTCCGAAAAATCGTCGGCAAATAAACTCGTCAAATCGCAGAACGCGGCTGTGTCAAGAAATCTCATCTAGGTATACAAATCGCTGTCCACACTGATCGACGATCGCTTTCGCGTGAATCACAAATGTGGCATTTTACAGCAATCAGACGACATTATCGGACCATAGGGCAAAACGCTGGCATTTCTCTGCAAGGTGACAGCTCAGCTATGCCTACTAGTCCAGACAAGCTGTAGTTGTCCGAGTTATTCCACAGTTAAGGACTGGAGCGTAGCCAGGAAACAACCTCACGAGACTAGTTTTGGGGTGAGGATTTCCGTTAGACATGTTTTGAAATTGTCCCGAAATTTAATTTTGTCCTGAAATTTATTGGGGACTGTTGAACATTTTTGCAACCTTTAGACGTACGTTATCTGACTTTCTTTGCAAATTTTAGCATGATCAGCAATAGGCTCCACTGACCTGCCTTCATTCTCTTATTTTTAAATGCCCTGAAAATTGATATGACGTTAATTTTGCCAACAATTCTTTCCAAACACTACATTTTTCAAGTGGGACTCCTTCATTTATTTCAAGATTGAACCTTCCCTTTCCCCGTCTAAATACGATATCTGTCCGAAAACCCTTTCTTGAAAAGACCAAATGACGGACAAGGGGAGATCAGGAAGACGGAGTTAGGAACGGACAGACACAAACAGAGAGAAGCGTATTATATGGACAGAAAGGGAGAGACCTATTCATCGATTCATGGAGACGTAAGAGTCTTAATCTTCTCCACTCGGATTAAGACTTTTCCCCGGTGTCTTTATTTTTCTTTTTGTGATACCGGTGACTCCTTGCTCGTCTCACTGTTCTGCGGTTTCCGGTCCTGAGACGTCTGCGTATACATTGTGCAATTGTCTTTCGCAGTCTTTGCAAACACACTGACGAAT
Source organism: Lumbricus rubellus (assembly GCA_945859605.1). NCBI lineage: Eukaryota > Metazoa > Annelida > Clitellata > Crassiclitellata > Lumbricidae > Lumbricus > Lumbricus rubellus. Next base: position 28,962,974 of record OX243825.1, read on the forward strand.
ACCAGATTTAACGAAAAAGCAAATTAGACCAATATTTACTTCTTTTGTTCAATGGAAAAAATATACTCCGAACCTATCCTTTTTTCCAAAGAAGAGAATCTGCTTTCTAGATTCTTTATCTTTTCCTGTACCAGAGGAGAAATTTGATTGTAGAATTTTATATCTTTTTCAGCTGAAAGTGGGAGAAAATCATGAATTTTTTATTTTATCACGTGCATACACGGCATAGCAGAAATTTGCTGAAGAATTTTTCTTTTGTCCCACAAAAGAAATTTGGTTGAGAATTCATTGTCCAACATTAGACCTAGGTTTTTGTGTTGAGAATTTAACTCCTGGACAGTTCAGTTATAAAGAACACGCTGACAAATATAGGAAAGGCAAATTGTACATCTTTTATTCAAGGAAATAAATATTACGTCAGAGGGATTGTCATGCAGCGATACGGCTTATTCTAAGGATATTTTGGAACTACACAACCCCTTTTCTGCCCTTACCATCCTCCATGGTAAAATATTCCCAATTGGATAACAGTTAACATTTTTGAATGTTTTTTAACCACATAAAATGCTTTTGCAGAAGCTGCACAAATTCATTTTTAAACTGCCCTTTTTATGTAGAACAGTGCACTAAAACCATGGATGGCCACCCTCCATCATATGCCGAGGCTAGGACAACGAAACCATCGAATAATGCTGCTGCTGATGCTGCTGCGCTGCTGAAGATAATGATGATGATGACGGCGGTGGAGTGTGAGGAGTAGGAGGAGGAGGAGGAGGAGGAGGAGGAGGAGGTTAGGGTGGAAGGACAGATTGGCATCCTGGTATGGCTGCACTGCCGAACAAAGAGATTTGCAGACAGGTACAGGTGTCACTGGGATGAATGGCTTCAAGATTATTATGATAAGAGAGCATTCGACAGACAAATGTAGCACGTTTTCACCTTTCGTTCAATGCTATTTTACATGGACAATCAGTGTGTATGTGTGTGTGTAATGTGTATAGGTGTTTGTGTAGGGTGTACAGTTGTATGTATTTGTATGCATGTTTGCGTGTGTGTGTGACCTGTTTGTGTGCGCTTGCGTGTTTGTGCGTGCGTGTATGTTTGCGCGTGTGCGTGTGTATGTTTGTGTGTCCGTTTGTACGTGTGTCTGTGTGCTTGTTTCTGTTCCAAGGTTTTTGCAACGAAAGATAACATTTACGTTCCTGACATCATGTTTTATCTGCACTGTCTTTGTCTTTGTCTCCGATATCTTCTCTACTTCAACACACATCTCTGTCTTCATGATTATAGCTGATAGTTTATTACATGCAGTTCTACCCGTTTCTTTCGGTGTCCTTCTCTTTGTGCCTCCAAGTATTCGTTCCTTTGCTTGTCGATCAGTATATCTATTCGTTTGCAGTTCTCGTGCGAATGTCGGGTGGTCGTCGGTTGTTGATTTAGTATCCGATCCAGGAAGCTGTCTTAAAAAGCTGAAGTGACAGGAAGGAACGGACGGACGGACGCACAGGGAGACACGCAGACAGAGAATGCGAGAGATAAAGAGATACAAAGGGAAGGAGATAACGCAATGAAAGATTTGTAGAGAGATAAAGAGGCATACAGAAAAAAATATGGACTGAAAGAGATAGATAAAGGACACGATAGACTGGTATGCTGACGTGAACAGAGAGAAGGGGAGAGAAAAATAGAGAAAATAAAAGACAACTAAGAGAGAGAATATTAGAGATAACAAGACACAGAAACAGACAGACCGAGAGAGAAAAAGAGAGAAAGCAATGGGTAGGTGATGGAGAGATGAAGAACTATAATAAGGATGACACAGAAATTGGCAAGCTGTCGGGTAGACAGACTGAGAGACAGACTGAAAGATAGTGAGTAAGATTGGCTGCATGGACGACAGACGTACAGAAAAAGGGAGACAAAAGCGATGAAGATATGGAAGGAGAGAGACCGTGAGAGAGACCTAATCAGAAAGAGAGACAAACAGACAGACAGACAGACAGACAGACATACAAAGAAAGAGAGCATAAGAGAAAAAGAGAGAGAAATGGAAAAAGAGAAAGAAAGATAGACACGCAGACAAATAGAGAGAGCGAGAGAGACAGACAGACAGAGAGATACAGACAGAGAGAGAGACAGACACGCAGACAAATAGACAGACAGAGATACAGACAGGGGTAAAGGGTATTTCCGTAGAGCAGTGACTGACGGCCTCTTGTGTTTGCTAATGAATACTCGACGATCCAACGCAAGAGAAGACAGACGAACGGAAAGAGAAGAAGACGAAGAAGATAGCCAATGAGAGAGGAAGAGACGACGGAAGGGGAAGGGGAAAAAGGGAAAAGGGGGGAAGAGGGGACGGGGGAGAAAGTAAACAGACGGAAACAAATAGAAACAGATCCTCAGGACAGAAAGACGACGACGATGAGGATAGCAGGGAAGGGATCTGGGCAGAGACAGACAGCGTCGTCCAGTCATAGCAGACTGACAAATCGCTGTCAAGACCTCGACTGGGCGCTACATGAATTATTGCTAGACACAAGTCATGTAGGTTAGCGCAAAAACGTTGTGCTTTTCATTCTGTTTTTTTCCTTTTGTCTACATCACATCGAGTCCTATAGCCTTTCTGATCTAGTCGTTGTCTATCCTGCCCTATCCCATTCTATTACTATCTTAATATGTACATTACATCTTATTGTAGCCTGTCATATCTTCTCGTTTCGTGTTCTATGCCATTATTTTCTATTTTGTCTATTCTATTCCGTTCTATTCTATTCCATTCTATTCAAGTCTAATCTATGCCATTCTATTCCGTTCTATTCTATTCAAGTATATTCTCTGCCATTCTATTCTATTCTATTCTAAACCAGTTTATTCTATTATGTGAGAGCACGCAATGAAGTTTTTACGGAGGAGTGCGACTGTTCTCACCCTGATTGCATGAGTTTTAAAGTTGGTCAATTACAAGTTGGATTGAGAAAAAGAATTCTTGCTAAATCGAATTTGGATTGGTGAAAATAATTTTACTTTGGCTTAAGTAGAAGTAGGATTAACGAAAAGATTCTTGCTGAAATTTGAACTGGATTGATGAAAAATAAATGTTATTTAAATAAAAATTGGATTAGTAGTATCACGACAATTCAATGTCAATTGTAAAACCACATCCAGGTACAGGTTGCATGAAAAACATTATATTGTTTGGTACCATTATTGTTGTTGTAAGAAAGGTTTGTTTGCTATTTTCTATACAGAACTTGTGGATTGATGAAAATATATTTACCCAACTGGGCGGACTGATTAATTTTGATTTCTTGCCAAATGGAAGCTGGATTATTTTAAAAATTTGCTCAAAAACTAAAAGTTAGGTTGATGTAAACTAATATTATGCTCTAATCATTGGTGAATAACTTAAAATTCTAAAACGATAGATCATTATCCTCTGCCCATGTATGCTTGTTGTTAGAGACCCCTTGCCTTACCTTGGCAGAGCGCACGTAAGCCCACCTTAAGCCATACCTTAAGCCATACCTTAAGCCATACCTTAAGCCATACCTTAAGCCATACCTTAAGCCATACCTTAAGCCATATTAGGACGGCGGCGTTGTGACCGCATTGTTGGCTTTCGTCCTGTAATTGTGCCTTTGTATGTAAAGCGGCCGTTGACAGTTCGACAAAGTGTGATCTAAACGAGGTCTGTGTGTTTTGTTTGCATGACACTCGTTCGCATACAGCGGCCGAAACACAGGAGCACACACAGAGGCACGTACAAGGAAACCCCGGCATACAAACACACAGGCACACTAAAGCACTGTCCCGCGGCTCTATATGTACACAGTCCCTGCATTCATATAGATGTGTGAATGCAAGATGAGGCTTTGCAGCTCGTATATTAGGAATGTCGGTGGCTACACGCAGCTGCTGCCAATACTTAATGATTTATGATTTATGGTTAGTGGAAGAATATGGGAGGTGAGCGTTCAAGTCTCGACTTAAAGGTACTAACTGTTAGCTTAAATTGCTTCTTATTCAATTTATAAATTCTACAGATTCTGCAATGTCAATCGCAATGCTCGAGTCTGCTGGTATCAGACCAATAATATCTCAATGATACGTTGGTAACCAGTTCTAGTCAGTATACCGTAGTAACCTAGCCTGGGGCCTTGGGACACTCTGAACTGGAGTCCATTAACATTGAAGAGTCTAAGAGTGAAAATGATTAAATAAATCTAATCTAATAATTTATTATGAACATTTATAAAGCACTTCCCTCAGAAGAGCTAGTCAGAAGCGCTCTGAGAGTGACAGGCCCATGAAAAAGAAAAGTCTTCAACCAGGGAAAAGATTCAGGTGAATTCCCCACCAGAATCTTGCCACGAATTGCAGAGGAAAGGTCATTCCACACGTAGGTGGCCTACAATAGCCTGATGTACATGTAAAACTGCATTTACGTAATGGGTAGTAATAGTATTTTATTATTGTTACGGCGAAACGGAAAAGTACATTAAATGTTAGTTAAAAGCTTGAGACCCTTGGGACCTCGGTGCAAGTCGATTATGCTCAGCCTCAGTTGTTATGCCACAGGTTCAAGTCCGTCCGGCCATTACGGTTGGACAAGCTAAAGATGATAAGCAATGTGATCGATGTCAGATATTATCGTATTGTTTCTGGTCAGTGTTTAGTCCCATGTCTCCTGGTACCACTGACTCATGGGACGATTTGATTTACATTTTACACGCTGATCTGGGTTGTCTTGGTTGGCAGGTTGTCCCGTTGCTTGCAATGCAAAGACCTGGAAATCGTTGCGTTATCTGACCGCCCTGCAAGTTGCAGCATCTCCTGTGCCGTTGAGTTTGGTCTATAGTCTATACGATAAAATCAATTCATGTTCACATTGCTTATCGTCTGCTGCTTGTCCAACCGTTGCGACCGCACGGAATTGAACTCGTGTCCAAGGATTGTGATGTTGGAAGCGACGACCAGCATTGTGAATGAGGTGGACGATACATGAAAGCTACCGGTATATTCAATTGGGTGAGACCAGGTTAGAAGAGAGTTGAGTAGGCCCTATAGCTCACAGCATATTAACACATGGGTTAGTTTGGATGGATGTGTGAGTGAATGACTGACTGACTCACTCACCGATACGTTCAGGTCTAGACATAAAGGTTTTTTTTCAGTATAGAAACGACAGTTACTATTACGCCCATCGCAATTTTCAAGGCTTCGAACAAAACAATCATTCGTTGGTATCCAGTTTTAGTCATTGGTGTAGCAACCTGGACGCGGGGGGGGGGGGGGGCGGGGGAAAGGAGCTCTTGAACTGAGTAACTGACTGACTGAGTGGATGGCTGTCTGACTGGCTTGCTGCTTGAGTGACTGACTAAGTGATTGAGTGTCCTAGCGATTGAGTGACTGATTTACTGACTGACTGACTGCCTGGCTGGTTGACTGACTACCTGACTGACTGCCTGACTGACTGCCTGACTGCCTGCCTGACTGACTGACTGCCTGACTGCCTGACTGACTGCCTGACTGACTGACTGGCTGAATGACTGACTGACTGACTGACTGGCTGAATGACTGACTGACTGGCTGACTGGCTGACTGACTGACTGACTGACTGACTGACTGACTGACTGACTGACTGACTGACTGACTGACTGACTGACTGACTGACTGACTTGCACGGTCATTGATTGCGTGTCTGTTGACTTACGACTCTTATGTCGACAGAATTTGATCTGATGAAGTTTTCGTTGTTTTCTCGTCAGCTGTGGGAAAGAAACGGGAGAGAAGGAGAAGGAGGAGGAGAAAGAGAAGGAGAAGGAGAAGAAGGAGGAGAAGGAAATTGAGAGGAGTTAGAGTTGAACAGATGAGAATAGAGAGAGAAAACACCCACACACGAAGTCGCTATTGTTTAGCTGTAGACAGATTCACTGTTTAAGACTCGAGTCCGTAACAGGATCCTTATAAAAAAAGCCAAGCAAATACACAAATGTATAGGGGCACGCAGTATGCATACGGTACGTAAATAGGTTTTACATGCACGCATGCATGCATGCATACATACATACATGCATACATGCATGCATACATAGATACATACATACACAGATAGATACATACATTCATACATGCATACATAAATGCATATATACATGCATGCATACGTACATCATACATGCATACATACATACATACATACATACATACATACATACATACATACATACATACATACATACATACATACATACATACATACATACATACACACATACACACATTCATACGTGCATTCATACATGCATACATATATACATGCATACATTGATACATTGCATACACACACACACACACACACACACACATCTACATATGCACACGTACATGCACACACCAGACAGACAGACGGGCACACCGGTATGCAGGTCAAATCGGCGTACGTGTTGTGTGATGTGTTATCATCCATTCTGTGTGACGATGATTCGCTGAGGCTAATGAGTTCAGCTGACAATAATAGTCAACTGCACTCCACATCCATTGTCATCCATTGTCACTCAGTGCGTCCATTGTCACTCAGTGTCACTCAGTGCGTCGTCATGTCGAGAGTGCTGTTCTCGATAGAACTTGTGAAGAATCGACCATTAACATTCGATTCGAGTCCTACATGTACCTACATTCAATGCATCGCCAACTTTTCCATGCTAATTATACGTCTGTAACGTTTGCAGAGATCGTGCTGCAACATTCAGATTCGCTTCAACCGTTCAACACCGCACTCATCGTCATCGTGAAGTGGACGAACGACGGCTGTCTGCTTCCCTGTCTCGGCTCTGAAGTCTCTGAGCGACGTTGGCTTGTGAACGTTTCTTCGCCTCTTGTCAAGAAGACTTGGGAGGTTATACTAATTGCCTCAGTCGGTGAATAGGACGCTAAGAGCGCTCGGGAGTTGAAGAAAGAGGAGACCCGAGAGGAGAGGTTCCCCCGAACGGTACACTTCTTTAACACTGTTCGTGAATGGTGAGTAGCGGGGCGTGACGCGGTGATTATTATGGGCCATGAAAGAGAAGAATTGAATGTATTCGGTGTCGTCTTTAGTTGCTAATTGATGTCGTCAGCGGATGTGAGGGTCAGAGGTCGTCTGCTGTTGCTGCGTTGGAGGGTCAACGGAAATGTGGCTCTGGGCGCTCACACACACCTGCTGCTGTGAGGAAGTATACTAGAGAAGAAGAAGACCGAATGAAGCAAGACGTTTGTTAATGGAAGGTTGAGGAGAAAATAGGAATCGAAAGAAGGAAAAATAAACAGATGAGAAAGAAGGGAACATAAAAAAGATTATCTGCGATGGTAAGTTTACACAATGCGGTTGTTCTTGTGTTGGTCGGAACGTTGTTGGTGGGAGTCGGCTTGCAGTCCGTGTCTGCGGAGGGTGGTGCAAAGAAATGCGAAGAGATAACGATCCCGATGTGTCGCGGAATCGGATACAACTTCACGTACATGCCGAATCAGTTCAGTCACGACACACAGGAGGAGGCCGGACTTGAGGTCCATCAGTTCTGGCCACTCGTCGAAATCCAGTGCTCCCCGGACCTGAAGTTCTTCCTCTGCAGCATGTACACCCCCATCTGCATGCCCACCTACCAGAAACCGTTGCCCGCCTGTCGCTCCGTCTGCGAACGGGCGAAGGCCGGGTGTGCCCCTCTCATGCGTCAGTACGGGTTTGCCTGGCCGGAAAGAATGCGCTGCGCTGATCTCCCGGAGGATGGCGATCGACACCGTCTGTGTATGGACTTCAACCGCACGGGAGCCAGTGCAGAAACGACCAGACATCGACCGTTTGTGACTCCCAATCACGGGCTGAACCCACCGCCGCGGATCGGGCAGAGCACGGCCAGGGACTGCAGATGCGAGTGTCGATATCCTCTCGTGGTTATCACCAACCAGTCGAGTCCCTACTTCAACCGAGTTGTGACCGGTGGAGAGATGAACTGCGCCGTTCCATGCGATGGCGGATTCTTCAGGGACAGCGAGGAGAAGACGTTTGCACAGTTCTGGATCGGGATCTGGTCGGTGCTGTGCTTCGTGTCGACCAGTCTCACGATTCTAACGTTCCTCGTTGATATGCAGAGGTTTCGTTATCCGGAGCGGGCGATCATCTACCTGAGCGCCTGCTACGCGTTCATCAGCCTCGGATACATCGTCCGTCTCATCGTTGGCCACGCTGCCATCGCCTGCGACGAGGCTGGTGGAGGTGCAATACGTGGAGTCAGACCCTACGAGGGAATGGGAGGAGGGTTCAGAGGGATGGGAGTGGAGGAGGCGGCAAGAACCATCCGCTACTACACGACGGGTCCAGTCGCCTGCACGGTTGTCTTTCTGCTCGTCTACTTCTTCGGAATGGCGTCGAGCATCTGGTGGGTCGTTCTGTCCCTGACCTGGTTCCTGGCCGCTGGACTCAAGTGGAGTCAGGAGGCGATCGACAACTACGCTCAGTACTTCCACATCGCCGCCTGGTTCATCCCATCCATCAAGACCATCGCCATTCTGGCCATGTCCGGCGTAGACGGCGACCCTGTGTCTGGCCTGTGCTACGTCGGCAGCCAGGACCTCAACAACCTCAGAGGATTCGTCCTGGCGCCTCTCTGTCTCTACCTCTTCGTCGGAACGTCCTTCCTAGTCGCCGGATTTGTCTCTCTGTTCCGGATTCGAAGCGTCATCAAACTCCAGGGACAGACGAGAACGGACAAGTTGGAGAAGTTCATGATGCGGATCGGGGTCGTCTCTGTCCTCTACACGGTCCCAGCTACGACGGTCATCGGGTGCTACCTGTACGAGCAGCACTACAGGGATCGCTGGGAACAGACCCTCAACTGTCCCTGCCTGGCGGGCACGGAGTCTGCGGCCAGACCAGACTACTCGGTCTTCATGCTCAAGTACTTCATGTGTCTCGTCGTCGGAATCACTTCCGGTTTCTGGATCTGGACGCGGAAGACACTCGACGCTTGGTGTCGGTGCTATGGCAGCGTCTGCCGCGGCGGAAGCGGTTCAAACCTCAAGGACAAGAACCCCGATAAGACCCAAAGACCTGCCGCCAGGAGGGAACTGGCTCCCACTTCCGCCGCTCTTCTCGACCAGGCGATGTACTTCAAGACCCAAGCTACTACGACGACGACGGCGGCTCAGCCGCAGATGAACCACGACTCGTCAAGCATCCGCACATTTTCTGCGAGTCACGTCTGAGGACAGGTAAGAACGAACGAACGAGGAACCGAACAGCTAGAAGAAGATGTGCAAGAACGACAGCAAGAACTGTTGTAGCAATAGACAGGAAGGAGTGAGAACACCGGAAGCAATTTTCCTCAAGTGTATTATTTGGCACGTTTATTCGATTTAACTATACGAGGATATGAGCAAAGCTAACTACAGTGCATGGAAATAACTTGAATGAAAGCACTGAAGTTTGTTCAGGCAAAGGAAATGCAGATTTCTTCGAAGCAGCGCCACTGAAAGGCTCGTTTGTAAAGGAACAGTTAGTTAAGAAACAGCAAGAGCACGGGCAACAGGAATGCATATTAAACAATAGACTATCGATATCATTGTGGTGAGACTTGACTATCAGATGCTCTCAAATTCTTTGGTGTGAATATACATCAGAAGTGGTTGCTCAATGATATTGCGGATGTTGAGGACAATCGCGGTGATGCTGGTTCCAGGATTCGTGGCATAACACAATCAAGTCGAGATTTTTCTTGAGCGAATGCATTGTTTAATGGATTTTTTTATTCATGCATCAGCTCCAGGCACTGCAGAGTCGTCACTTTGCTTATCTCTGCATCTTCCGCTGATTAATTAATTCGCTAACACCATTGGAAACGCGTTAAGAAGAGAATCGACTTCCTGTGCAAAGAAAAAAAATCTGATTTAGACTGAGAGTCCATGACAACAAGCAGGTCTGACTCAAAGCCAAAAAGACCTGAGTTTTTATGATTCATTTTTGAAGGACTCCGAGAATCCAAAGACCAGTGGAAATGTGCTCTTGAGTGACTCTATCAAGACGCTGTATAAAGTTTTTAAATCACGTTGCGTTCTCCGTTAAATAAGTCAGTATTCTAGAATTCTATTCAGCTGCAGAACGCTAGCCTTTTAAATTTGATTCCGCAAAGTCTAAAACCGTGGAATTGAACTTTTGATTCTAATTTCATGCACCCAGATTTTGCATTCTGCTTTCTCGAAATCATCAACATAACGTAGTATAACGGTCCCAGAATTGTCTGAGTCTTGCAATATTCGAGGCTGCCAGAACAACAACAGCGACTGGAATTCAACAGCAAACTAATCTCGGGTCGACTTATAGTCGAGTGTCTCAGGAAGGCTATGGCGTAATTGCCAATCTCTGCTGTCGTCGGCCAATTACGGGTGAAATTAAACGGCAATAAATCGACCGATAAAGGGATCGTTAAAGCTGAAGGAGGCGAGACCTTCGTAGGCGTGGCAGACGTCGGAGGGAACGAGGTTTGAGGAGGACGAGGTGATAAATCTTTGCTATCGTTTTCGCGTTCGAAAGGCCGCGAAAGCTTAAGAGTTATTGGAATCCATATACACATGGGATATTACGCCGTGTTGCACTGAACACGGTTTTTTCACATTTGACATTGAACTGGCATATATATATATATATACATTATATATATACATATTATATTATTTATATATGTATTATATATGTATAATGGCAGAATGTCATATATTTTGAGGCTCACTGGGAGGTCCAGAGCACGTTAAATACAATTCGTACCGGAAATTGTGCAGTATTGAAAGCCTGAGGTACAAATTCAACGGATATTGACCTATATCTAAAAGTCCAACGCATTTTATTCTTCTGCAAAGTATTCTCTCTTCTATGCGGATACTTGGACATTTGACACAGAATCCATTTCCTTGGCAATATTCGCTCAGTTTGCATGTAAAGCTCAGTACTTTGGCTGCAGTTAAGAATGCGTGTTCTTGGGACTACATTGTATTCAAAGATGAACGATACAATGTTTCAACACAGAATATTAGATAATAAAAGAGGCTGCCTATATATAAGCGAAACACCGAACACTTAGCAGAACATGAAATTGCAGGGATACATCTTCATAATAATATGCATGGAATACTTGGACACGCACGCCTTGCCAGAAAAACACGTCACTCGAATGTTTACTAGAAGATTACTAAGTGATATACACTTCAGATTCTTGTGCGACGGCTCCAGGCTTGTGAGCGCTGGACTCCCGAAGCCCTTAGCATGAACGATAGACGCCAACCGACAGCAGCTCATTCACGCCGCCTGCTAACTGCTATGGACGTTGGCAGGTGGTGGTTGGGACATTCGCTCGATTATGTATGAATTATTCGATTACTGTGCTAACAGCCGCCTAGCAGCCAGTTGACGACAGGCTCTGCCCGGCAATATGCGTTGGAGTTGTGTGTACATTTTGGGGTCGCGCACGGACTACAGTCAACAAGGATTTTCTCATCGTATTTAAGTGAATTCTGAACTGAGTTTGAACGCTGATAATAATGTGCGTTATGTATATAGGAACTCGGAACACAGGGTCTACGTGAGCAGCTGTATTTTATGTAGGCGCATTCAGTTACGTTAACATGTTTTTATTGTTTAACACATGATATGTTTGCGGAACATGGACGTGTAAATTACATTAAATGGCGTAAGTCAACGCCTTTGATAATTAAAGACTGCAGTTAAAATGTGAAATTAACAAATGTTTTCTTCGTGAGTTTATGCAGCTATATTCCTATCCTAACCTGTCCGTTTCTTACTCCCTCGCCCGTGTTAATCACCGTTTGATCTACCCAACTGAGAGCCATAATTATGCCGAAAACATTTTTAGGATTCTGTGTACTTTGTACATTAGATGTACATAGGACAACAAATTAGTTAGTTCAGAACATTCAACATACCCTTCTTAAAGCTTCTTATAGTCTTATATATTATTTGCATGTATAGTACTTTCGGGCCTGGCCGTCCATTCGAACTCTCTTCATGAGAGGGTATGCAGTGTATTCCTGTCACACTTTCCATACACCACATTTGGGTATGATAATTATTGGCTGCATTTACGGACGAATATAAATACATATTCAGTTCGGTCATTATGTCAACACGTATGGTTCATAAATATTCATATCTTTCGTGCATAAACACGCGTTGACATGTTTGCTCATGCCAAGGACTCCGCCACTGGCTGCACTCTAGCAGTGCCAGTCCCATGCCCTGATAAAAGGGGAGGGCGACACTATTCATATATGATGTGGCAGTGTCGTTAAACATGTAACAAGGGCACTCATGCCAAGGAGGGAAGTTATGCTGTACATAGAGTTATTCTGCAGACTGCACACACTGCAGTCATTTGTATTTTGGGTACCGGGTATCTCCAGTAGTATAGGCCTAACCTCATCAACTCGGCATATATTTGAAAGCTGTTGGCCTTTTCTTTTTTAGGCATTCGTTATTTTTCTCTCTCTCTTACCTTTTCCCGCTCCATTAATTAAACGCTTGAAGGCCTCAATTGCTGCTGGGAGGGGGGACCACATTATGTGCAAATCTATGAGTGGTATAGTGCCATGGCTTTATCACCCTATGATCCGCCTCTGCCACCAGGCAGAAGGGAGTGCATCACTGACTGCAGTGCACTTCAGTGAGAAGATAAGACGAAGATGGAGTGGTCTGACCGCCCCCCCCCCGTCTTCATATGCCGAGGCTATGAAAATGAAGGTCCTAACATTGCCAACACGAAGTTTGCATATAATATGTTATGCTTAAATTTACTTAGCCTAGTGTGCTGGTTTTTGTTCATCCCTGTAGCATTTTAGAGAGCAGCTGATGTCAATCAAAAACGTGAATTCGAGTCTCACAAAAAATAGAAGTAGGCTATGAGATCAGCAACAATTATAGCAGAGCGATAACGTTTTGAAATTATTATATGCGTGCACTATAATTATAGTGTGTAGGCAAATACATAATATATATTATATAGGCTTATATATATATATATATATATATATATATATCCATTTTTATCGACTTAAATTTCGCTGGCCTATGTTAGGCCTCGTGTAGGTTTATTTACAGGGTGGCTCAAAAAAAAATGTACCACCGGATAAAATGCGATAACTTCGCAACCGACTGCCATTTTTCTGTGAATATTTTCCAATTTGCAGGGGAATGAATTTCCAACATTCCCTGAAAGTTTCACTTGAAAATTTTCATGTTTGCAAAAGTTGCAGCTGTTCAAACTTAAAATTTCGTTTTTTCAAATATCCGGAGAATCAAGCTCCAATACAATGTGATTTCATTAAAAAAATTTACAAATTACATCATAAGAAATGATGATGATGTCCTACGACCTCACTAAGAGCTGTAAAGAAGCTGTTTATGAAGCAAACTGTTGGTATTTAGTGATATTTTATAGATTAAGGACTCAATTCGTGAAGCCATTACTGAACGTCATGGGCAAAGTTTCTGCGGAAGATAAAATGGAAACTCGGACGCTGCGTGAACAGAGACTGGGACATCGCGTAATCATGGCAAAATACCCAGTGAAAAGTGGAGCCTGAACATATTGAAGGCTATCTGTAAACATGTTTATGTAACGAAGATCAGATGTTGGAAGCGAGGCAGGAAGTGGTCGCTTGGTCTGATGGGGAAAAAGTACGATTTTGAAGAAATTCGCTTGGTAATCCGAAGAGTCAAGTTTGCAAAGCACATCGTGGTTTCAGCATCAGATATGCTGGTGTGTGTTGCGGCTGCAAGAAAAGCCTGCATTTAATCCCATTCAGTAGGTTAGATGTCAAACTCATCTTTGAACTCTCTTACCCAGACTCATTGAAGACCAGGTGAGCTCTAACATCTGGTTTTATTTTCCAGCAGGACGGTGCGCCTGCTTGCTCACACGGCAAGTTTGATTATGATGGCGCTACCTTAATGACATCAACAGACTGAAGTGCATTGGCAAAGATGACTAACAAACTCGCCAGACCTTAGCCCTCTTGCTTATCACGTCTGGTGAGCTATTCTGGAACGCTGCAAGACATTTCATCCCAAGTTGGAGAACATTGGCCAGCTGAAGCAAGTCTTGCTGCTAATGTGGGGTCAGTTGCCGCAGGACCCGACCAACAAGGCCATACTGAGCTTCACAAAAAGAAGTTGAGCTTGTGCTAAGGCAAAGGCAGGGAGTGGACACTCTTATTATACCTTACAATAAATTGCAAAACGGAATTCTGAGGTCGAAGTGAAAAGTGATATAATTTGACATGGAAATCTACAAGTGACGTTCATTTTCCGCGAAAATTTGAAAAATCGAAATTTTAAGTTTGAACAGCTGTAACTTTTGCAGACATAAAAGTTTCAACTGAAACTTTCAGGGATTGTTGGAAATTCATTCCCCTGCAAATTGGGAAATTTTCGGAGAAAAAGTTCAATTGGTTGCGAAGATATCGCATTTTATCCGGTGGTACATTTTTTTGAGCCACCCTGTATATCACTTTATCTCTAAGACAAACGCTGTGTAGGTTGTTAGGTTTGAATTGAGTTCTGTTTTATACCATGCACTGTCTACTTCCCAGTATGATCCAGATATACATGTACATATGAACTAGTGTATGCGCGCACCCAAGATTATGTACGCGATATACTATGCATTCTTTCCCACAGTGATACCAACAATGAATAGCTGTTAACGCACACATAGACCTATTATAATACATGTTGTGAGGTTTTTGTACCGGATGACCCCCGCCTACAGCAAACAATGGCGACCGACGGATATCAGAAACAACAGGGGATCATGACTCATCGACACGAATAGTCGAATAGTTGAATAGTTGAATATACACTGCAGCAGCTAAATAGATTTCGAAATAACACTGGGGCATAGTCTCGAGTCTCGACAGCGCAGCTAATAGGTCTGATAGTTTAGCCTTCGGGACTTAGCGTGGCTCTCTCTGCAGCTGAGAACACGACGACGACAATAGGAAACATATTGATAAAACGTTCAGATTCCCCCGCTACATCTGTCTTCCTTTTTAGCTGAGTAAATGCTGTACGAGGTGGTTTGAAAACACATGCTGAACGCAAGTAATGGCTGGATATATAAGCACATGCAGCTGAAACATCTGCTCGCGTGGAGAGAGCATACATGTAGGCTACAGTAGAATAACCGCACTTTTACACAATGTTACTTTATCATTGTCACTATTAATAGGACCTATAGGCTACTGCTTCTGCCGACGTTGCAACTGCTGCTATACTAGCCTACTGGAGCTGTCTTTTTACTATTATACAATAATATTATTTCGTGGCATGTAATTATAAAAATTATTAGGCTATACGTCACTGCAGGAGTAGTTTCTTAAAAAACTGACAGTAGCAGGTAGGGCTGAGGTAAGCCCTATAGTAGTAGTAGTAGTAGTAGTAGTAGTAGTAGTAGTAGGCTATACTATAGTAGTAGTAGTAGTAGTAGTAATAATAATAATAATAATAATAATTATTATTTTTCGTTCCTTTAGCCCTTGAGACCTTAGGACCCATTTGCAGTATTGGCCTCGACTTTCTGTCTGATTTAGGTCGCATTCTAACATTGTCTTCCGGTGATATGAGAGAGACCTGTTTTTTGCTGCAACGCCTCTCTATTACTGTCCAGCGCTTCAACTCGGTGGCCTTTCGAGGCACTTTAGCTGAGCCGAAGCCAGAGGACATGTATACCTATAGCTATAGCTTTTCTAGTTTATTGTATTTCCTGTTATTGATATGTTGTCTTGGAGATATTAAAAGATTATTATAATAAAAATAATATAAAAAAAAAAATAATAATAATAATAATAATAATAATAATAATAATAATAATAATAATAATAATAATAATAATAATAATACTGTTGCGGAGGACGAGGCCTGATCTTCTAAACACACAAAAACAGCTCCAAGCATAATTTCTGTAAATCCCAAGGGATCCTAGGTACCTCGGGTAAAAAAAAAAAAATAATAATAATTTGATAGAAGTTAAGAAATAGATAATATTACTCATAATTATTATAGTTAGGTCTTCTATTATAATTAGGCCTACCATTTTTATCACAATTGTTATTTTTTATGCGCCCGTGGTAAAAAATCCCCCCAGCTAAAACTATACTGCAAAGAAAAAAGATTCGTGATCAAGCTTGGGTACATTATTATTGTTACTATTATTTTTTTATATTATCTTCATCGTTATCGTCATCATCGTCATACCGGTAATTTCTGTGTAGAGACCATGAGAGCAGTAATAGCCTAATAGGGGAATGCTTAATAATCGGCTACCTAGTAAACCTGACCTTACTTTACCAACCCTACTCAACAGAGCATAGCCACACTAGTGCCTCTCTGATACATGTACTAGCCTACCAGAGACTACTGCTGAAGTGTCGTAGGCGTATACCCATTACCCATTGCATGTCACGACAGATTTCCAAGTGTCACACTAACCGCCTCTAAGACTGGCAGGAGCCTCTTAGCGTAATTGAACACCAGGTACCTGGTAGCCCCACAGCTAATTTCAATCACTGGCCTCATTATTTTTGCTGTAGACTGTCCCATCATTGTCCTGCTGTTCTCTTCCCCCCGGCCTTGTTATCACCCGCAGTCTCTTTAGAAATGGACGGAAAAATCATCTCTTCTTTCCGTGGCGCTGGTTTCTAATTCCCATCAATAGATCTGTCGCGGTCTATTATCAAAGCCTGAGGAGTGTCTGTCATGTTAGCTTTCACGCTGGGCTGACCAGAGGTCGGGCTAAACCCCGACGAAGGGTCACGTAAGCCCCGCCGGCTGAGACTAATATAGTCACCTACCGTATACAGCGTTGAAAGAAACGGTCCTCGGAAATGACATGGTCGTGTGTGAAATGGTAGGCGAATTGAAGCGCAGTATTCATGAACAGATGTAAATAGAAAAAAATATTTGGAATTAGAAGAAGCCAGAGCTATGAATTAAAATTTAATAGAATTGAAAGCTATTAAATAGAATTAAAAAAATACAACTATGATAGAATAGATTGCATAAAATAGAACAGAATGGATAAGAATAGAATGGAACATACTAGAACAGAATAAAAAATAATAATAGAAAATAATAGAAAAGAACATAATGGAAATAATAGAATGAATAAAACATCCAGAATTAAGCATTGTAATTCACAAAACAGAAAGCTGTCTGACAGAAAGACGACAGACGTCTCAGGCTCACGGACACAGACAGAGAAAGAGGCATGCATAGACAGACAGTGACAGACACGCAGAGAGATTGACAGGGTCAGTCATCAAATGACAGGCGAACGTTCAGGTGAGAGTGTTGCCAGAGAAAGAGATTTCGTCATTGCATTTCATTGTAATTCTGCGAATAATTGGATGAGACTGATGCATGGGCGATGGAAGGAAGTCAGCGTCCACTGAAAGATACAGCGACAGACGATGACAAAGCCGTATAACAAGGCTTTGATGCCCTAAGAGCTCAACGCCTGCCAGCAGCAGCAGCAGCAGCAGCAGCATCCCTACTCATCTTACTCGACCCATCTGTCGAAGCATCCTGGAAGAAGACACGCCACAGTCATCATCATCACTGTCAGCAGCAGCATCAGTAGCAGCAGCATCAGTAGCAGCAGCAGAAGCCTGGAGGATGAGGGCGTATGATCTACCTTGATGAGTCACACTGCAGTCTTGTGAGATCGTTGCTGGTGGTGCCATCTATTCTTCATCATTGTCTATTATGCTGCACGCAATGGCGCTCACATAATCTCCATTGTCTGCAGGCGATTGTTGTTATGCACGTATGTTTGATGCACGCACATAAAACATACATGTGCAAATGCATGTAGGCTTGCATGTATGCAAACATGCACACGTTGCACAAATAAGTATTATGCAGGCTGGTTTTTTTATTGAAGCGCGGCAAGCGCCTGCAAACGCATGCAGGTACATCGAATAACAACAGTAGTCTACAATGTAGACTACAGTGTATGTAGACTCTACATAGCGTGTATAAAATCGCAATAATAGCCTAGTCATGTATAATTTGAAATTGAATAATTCTTATATGCAATTGCAAGACATATTTAGCTTAGTAGAAAGAATTAGCAAATTTATTATAATTAGGCCTACAATCTATTACACACCACTAAAATGCATTAGCCTACTGTTTTGATTTTTCGCTCTCGTGTATAAGCTTACATGCAATTTTGGTCTTTTACAGATTTTACACAATGCAAAAGCAACATGGGAATGGAAATGCAATTTAACAGAAATGAGTCGAGCGTGGAAATGGTAGCCTACGTATTTCTTACTACAGAAGATTTGGACTAATGATGCACGGCACTCAATGATTTTCACATCTAAACGACCGCAGACAGTCGTTATAGTGAGGAATTCGTTGAGGGAATGCGAGTTGACCATCTATACAATTATGTTCCATTCTGCTTTGAACCATAATTCTATTCTATTCTTATCTAATCTAATCTATTGCAATAATTATTATTGTAATGTAGTCTGATCCAATCCAAACAATTCTATTCTATTATATTCCACTCCATTCCTTTTGCCATGTTCTGTTCTAATAAATTCCGTTATATTGTACTTCATTCTATTATATTTCTTTTTTGCTATTTTAAGACTTAAAAACGCCTCTCACAATACAGCATACAGTACATGTATGTAATCAGCCTAATCATAAGCGCTCCCAGTATGCTAACTCCTCATAAATAAGTCTTCAGAGAACGAGCAGAAACAGCAATGCTCCCAGGTAAGATCACACCACGAGTTACATCAGGAAGGCAATAATCTACATCCCACGACTAGCACGCAATGTTCGCATGCATGACTCTGAGGAAAAAGAAACAAGGGAAACAAAACACCTGCTCGAGAGAAAATGCAAATGATGACAAGAAACGATCGAATTGACCTTGCACTGAGAGAAGCACCGTGCTTAGCAAACGACCGGTGAAAAAGTAGACCAGCTACTTGCACCAATTGACACCAATTAGCTGTCGTCTGGAACTCGTGATGGTGATCATCGATTTACACCAAGGTGCTATTGAATAAAATGTTCAGCGGTTGACCCTAAGAGTTTGAAACGACTCGGTCAAAGTTCAATTCCGTGATGGATCAATATGTATGTATGTATGTATGTATATGTATGTATGTATGTATGTATGTATGTATGTATGTATGTATGTATGTATGTATGTATGTATGTATGTATGTATGTATGTATGTATGTATGTATGTATGTATGTATGTATGTATGTATGTATGTATGTATGTATGTATGTATGTATGTATGTATGTATGTATGTATGTATGTATGTATGTATGTATGTATGTATGTATGTATGTATGTATGTATGTATGTATGTATGTATGTATGTATGTATGTATGTATGTATGTATGTATGTATGTATGTATGTATGTATGTATGTATGTATGTATGTATGTATGTATGTATGTATGTATGTATGTATGTATGTATGTATGTATGTATGTATGTATGTATGTATGTATGTATGTATGTATGTATGTATGTATGTATGTATGTATGTATGACACCAATTAGCTGTCGTCTGGAACTCGCTCCCTGTTATCCTTCGTCAAATACCTATTAGCCTTTCTACTTCTACTTCATTTCTTTCTCTTCTCAAAACTGTCTTATTCGACCGGGGTTGGACTGGGAGCGCTCCTGAGTAGTAACCTTGAAGGAGCGCTATATCAAATTCTCAGTAAATAAATAAATAAATAATATGTATGTATGTATGTATGTATGTATGTATGTATGTATGTATGTATGTATGTATGTATGTATGTATGTATGTATGTATGTATGTATGTATGTATGTATGTATGTATGTATGTATGTATGTATGTATGTATGCATGCATGCATGCATGCATGCATGCATGTATGTATGTATGTATGTATGTATGAGTGTATGTATTTTCACGTAAGTTTGTATGCGCGTGAACTTAATGACACGAACAGGACATGATTGAGAATGGTTGCAAACAAAGACAATGTGATGAAAAAATTCTTTTTTTCACGATTTCTTTCTTTTAGTGCCTCCCACTCTCTCCTAGTTTGTTCCTGAATCCATCTACATGTACCTCCCTCTGCGTCTCCTTCCCATTCCTTCCTCACCCTCTTCTTGCCTGCTCGTTCTTCTTCTTGTGGCAATCCATCGATCGCGCTATTGTGTTTCCAATAAACCATCGATATGCATGCAAGTCCGGCATCTCTCTGTCTTCAGTTACTCAACGCTTAAGCAGAAAATACACAGGAGACGCCGATTAGCCGGCACGCACAATGTGCATGCAGCACTATACTGCAGCAGCACACGAATGGCAGATTTATCTTCGAAACATCATGTATGTATATATATATATATATTATAATATTATATATACTATATATATACGATCTAGGCCTATTTATGTAAATGCATTGTGGCTGCATTATGCATAGGCCTATGTGTAGGCCCTATGCGTAAGTATGACATGATGCAAACTATTTTTGTACTTTGGGAACACCAGGCGGTGAGGGAGAGGACTGTCCACTGTTCAGTGTCCACCCGCTGTCATATGAAATAGCTATGTGGGTTCGACATGTCATAGGCCGTCTCTGTTTTAGTGTATACTGTTCGAGGTTATCTGTCTTTCGTGAATCTCTTTGTAAACACACTTAGGCCTACATGTCGTTTATGAATAGAAAGTCTCTACTATTCAGTAGAGTATAATCAACACAATGAACCTATAACAGTGGGCATAATGATTAACATTAGACTATTAATTTTGTGGTTATCAATGGCCCGATAATCTATAATATTTTATTACAGCGCATGACTGCATATTCGTACAGATAGACAGACAGGCAGACAGACAGACAAACATACAGACAGACAGACGAGACAGAAACAGAAACAGAGAGACAGATAGAAAGAGAGAGACAGAGAGACAAAGAGCGACAAAGACAGACAGAAAGAGAGTAAGAGAGTGACATAGACAGAGACAAAGACAGAGAGAAACAGACAGAGACAGACATGTTTAGAGAGCCAGAAGGAGTGATAAAGTGACAGACATAGACAAAGACAGAGAGAAACAGATAGAGAGAGACAGAAAGAGACAGAGAGATACAGAAACAAAAACAGATAGAAGGAGAGAGACAGAGACATAGAGAGCCATATAGAGACAGAGACAGCCAGAGACAGACAGACAGAGACAGAGACAGAGAGATACGTAGACAGACAGACGTCGTTCGTGGTGGTGCAATTACCGATGAGAATTGAGCCAATCGGAGTGGCGTCGTCGATGCACTTGGCGTCCATTAGGTCCGTCTCTGTAATTAGACCACTCGACCGCACCGCCATCTCTGTCTATCTCTGTCTCCATCTGTCTCGTCATGTCTCTTCCTGTCTCTATCTGTTTCTCTCAGTCTCTCCCTGTACCACTAAGTATCTATCTGTCTCACTATGTCTCTGTCTGGCCTCGGTTCATCCCCCCACCCGTGTAGCGTCTCCTTCACTTCCCTACCGGGGAATAATGGGGACGAAAAGGGAAGGGGCATCGGTTAGAAGGATGAGGAGGGGTGGAACATGACGATGGCGGGCGAGTACACGGAGGCTTAGCCAACCACTCGCTTGTAATTATCTGGGGATTACAGAAGCAACTCTATCAGCAACTGCATGATATATATATATATAGCCTATATATATATACACATTATATATATGCACATAATAACAATTATATATAATACACACATTTATATTAGATAGATCTAAATATATAAATTATATATATATATATATATATAAATTTGGAAGGTACAACATACATATATGCATGCATATATGTATGCATATCGATATATTATATACAGTATATACATAATCGATAAAGGATTAAAATTACTGTACATGTGTATATATATATATATATATATATATATATATATATATATATCCATGTATAGGCTATATAAGCACACCGATAGGCCTATAATTTAGTTAGTACACATAGTTTGTGTTTTATTTAGGGACATAGTGCGTGTATCTGGCCGTGTATGTGTCTGTCTTGTCGATTTGACGTGTATGTGAGTGTGTGACGTACGTGTGTGTGTTAAGGCGGAGCAGATGGTGCCATCATTGGCTTACGGAAGTTTGACATCGACTTACGTCACCTGAGCCATTAGAGAGAAAGGCTGAGTGCGTGAGTGGCAACGAGATACATACATACATACATGCATACATGCATACATGCATACATACATACATACATACATACATACATACATACATACATACATACATACATACATACATACATGCATACATACATAATACATACATACATACATACATACATACATACATACATACATACATACATACATACATACATATGTACATACATACGTCCATACATACATACATACGTATACATACGTATACATACATACGTATACATACGTATACATACATACGTATACATACATACATACATACATACATACATACATACATACATACATACATACATACATACATACATACATACATACATACATACATACATACATACATACATACATACATACATACATACATACATACATACATACATACATGCATACGCAAACTAACAGCATTGATACAGATAATGAGAGATAAACATGAGGATGTCTCTGGCTCTGACTTGACGAAATCCATTAGTGACCTTTTCTGGTTGATTGATGTCGACACTTTCTTGCACTTGACGACTAAGCTCATGCTGTATTCAAGACCTAAACATGTAACACATGTATGTATATCATCATCAGAGTCGTCGTCGTTGTCGTCATCAGCATCACCATCATCATCATCATCATCATCATCATCATCATCATCATCATCATCATCATCATCATCATCATCATCATCATCATCATCATCATCATCATCATCATCATCATCATCATCATCATCATCATCATCATCATCATCATCATCATCATCATCATCATCATCATCATCATCATCATCATCATCATCATCATCATCATCATCATCATCATCATCATCATCATCATCATCATCATCATCATCATCATCATCATCATCATCATCATCATCATCATCATCATCATCATCATCATCATCATCATCATCATCATCATCATCATCATCATCATCATCATCATCATCATCATCATCATCATCATCATCATCATCATCATCATCATCATCATCATCATCATCATCATCATCGTCGTCGTCGTCGTCGTCATCATCATCAGCAGCAGCAGCAGCAGCAATTTATTGACACTGCTATTCGATTTCTCTATGCATTTTTACTGCTTCTTTAGTGACATCTTATTTTCCTATATAGGGCCTGAATACTTCTTGAAAATAAGAATAATCATCGGTGCAGCTTGATAACAATTTCCAAGTTTCCATTTTAGGAGAGTTCCAAAGAACATTGCCGCAAAATACACAGAATTAGATTTTTTAATCTGGAAAGTTATTTTTTCCCGAGGTTCTTAACTCGTGAAACACATTAGGCCTAAGTATCCGCTTATGAGATTGGTTAGTCTAGTCACTAGTGATTTGAAACTTTGCCACCAGGGCCATCCCGCCCACCATGCCCCACCAGCCAATTTCTTAAGCTTAAGTAGGCTACATGCTCTTCAAACAGAATTAGGATTAAATGATTGTCGTTCTCGTTTATGATTTAAATAAAATTATCAAAATTGACCTCATGGCATATACTATACTGGTCGGTTGTTTATTTTCTCTTCTAGCAGGACATGATATGCTTCGTGAGTTTTGCATCACTTTCGCCATCTACACGCATGCAGAAGGCTCGCCTGAAGAATGAGATCACTGACGGTCGAGAAGAAGAAATGGTTCAAATGGTTCAATGGGTCACCTATATAGTCGCATAATCTTTTTACTGCTCTTCCTCTTCTCTGATTCCTCTCATACCCCTTTCCCATGCACGCATTTCCATCTCCTCCTCATCTAACTCCATCTTCTGTTCCATAGTCCTTTACTATTTTCCGCTTCTTTCCCTGTTCATTCTTTCTGTTGTCTATTCTTCCTCGTTTTCAATATTTCTCTATTCGCACTCTTGTTCTTTTACTACTCTCTATTTTCCAACTCTTTTTCTCTTTTCTTTACGAAACTTCTTCTAACCGAACCTCAACTCTGAGATATCCCCTACATTTTTTCCTATTGTTCTCTTGTCTCCGTTATTCTGTGTCCGCAATCTTTTTCTTCGATTGTATTCCGGTCCATTGTTCGGTGGAATGATAATCTCTGTTCAGCATCTGTTTGTTCTGCTTTGTTCCGCTTTCATCCTATCGTTTCGCAGCCACTGTATGGTTAGTCGATAGGAATCCTGCTGCAACCGGTCTCTGTGTCTTTCGATGGTCGGATATTATTCGTTTGTCTCACGCGGTGCATCTGGTCAGACCCAACGCATTCTTACGATCATATATCCTCTGCATTCTTCGCAGCAATGTCTTTCAACGGCAGACACTACACGTAGCCAAATGCATGCTCGCATTATGCATGCCGCCTATTATAGCCGTGTAATAATTATTATACGTCTATGAATTCTGTGGACCTTTAAAAAAACCGGTCGAATAAGCCTATAAAAATTATTTTTCTTAACGACTTGCTATTTTCAAGGCGCGGAAAAATGCTCAAATCGACATGGCATTTTACCCAAAGCGCAATGTCTATTAAAAGTAGAATAAATGCTAATGAAGATATGCTTATAGCGGTTCTAGGACAAAATGGTAGCGGACAAAATGGTACGGACAAAATGGTACGGACAAAATGGTACGGACAAAACGGTATGAATAAATTGAAGCTGGATGAGGGTATTTTATTGCTGAAATAGAGGGTGGATGCCTTTTTGGGGGCAGAAATACAGCTCTAGTGAAGAAAAAAACTTGAGAAAAGGAAGCCGGATTGGAGAATAAAAATACTTGAGAAATGGAAGCTGGATTGATGTCTTTCATTCATGTGTTTCATGATGTATCCAGCTTCCATTTTACCCATAAGATTCCTTAAACCAACCTCTATTTGTAATGCATCTTTCATTAATCCAGCTTCTATTTAAGCTGTGAAAATACCCGGATACAGCTTCTATATCTAAAGCGTTATTTTCATCAATCCAGCTTCCATTTCATATACAAAAAATATCCATGCAGAGCCTTCATCCAGCTTCCATTTCACATGCGTCTTTTCATTAATCCAGCTTCTACTTCATATATAAAAATTCACTAATCCAGCTTTAATTTCATCCATACCATTTTGTCCGTACCATTTTGTCCGTACCATTTTGTCCGCTACCATTTTGTCCGGTCACCGCTTATAGCCTATAGGCCTACTTCAAAGACAAACTATGTTCAATGTTGTTCATTTATCTCTTGTGAATGCAACAGTAAGCCTAATGCTGTTTTTACATAGACAAATATTTTGAGCACGTGTGTATTTAGGGGTGGTTACGTGTTCAAGCCCTGCCAAAAAAGTGTTGTTCATATTCAATTTAAAATCTGTGTATTTTTCGACAATATCTATTGGAAACCCCGACAAGCATGGAAATCCGTAAAGTTTTCCCTGTCTGCGCCCTGGTTTCATAGACCATGTGACGTGCAATTGTGCATGCAGCATGCTACTAGACAAATTGGGTGGTTGAGCGTTCGACCCACGCTAAGGCGAGTCTGATTTGTTCGTTTCGTCTGTTTGTTGGTCTGTGCGAGAAGTTTGTGCAACACGAGGCTTTGTTTTCGCGGCCGACGAATAACTCGGTCGGCTTCGATTTCAGTTTCTGTTTAGACAGTAAGTGCCAGAACCAATTTAAACAACGACGGCAGAGCAACTGATCGCTGGTCTGCGCTGGGCGACGGAGGTCTCCTCCCCGGCTGGGCCACCGAGGTCTCCTCCCCGGCTGGGCCACCGAGGTCTCCTCCCCGGCTGGGCCACCGAGGTCTCCTCCCCGGCTGGGCCACCGAGGTCTCTTCTCAGGCTGGGCCACCGTGGTCTCCTCTCCGGCTGGGCCACCGTGGTCTCCTCCCAGGCTGGGCCACCGTGGTCTCCTCCCAGGCTGGGCCACCGAGGTCTCCTCCCAGGCTGGGCCACCAAGGTCTCCTCCCCGGCTGGACCACCGAGGTCTCCTCCCAGGCTGGGCCACCAAGGTCTCCTCCCCGGCTGGGCCACCGTGGTCTCCTCTCCGGCTGGGCCACCGTGGTCTCCTCTCCGGCTGGGCCACCGTGGTCTCCTCCCAGGCTGGGCCACCGAGGTCTCCTCCCAGGCTGGGCCACCAAGGTCTCCTCCCCGGCTGGGCCACCAAGGTCTCCTCCCCGGCTGGGCCACCGAGGTCTCCTCCCCGGCTAGGCCACCGTGGTCTCCTCCCCGGCTGGGCCATCGTGGTCTCCTCCCCGGTTGGGCCACCGAGGTCTGATCCCCGACTGCAGGGCGATGGAGGTCTACTCCCCGGTTGGGCCATCGTGGTCTCCTCCCCGGTTGGGCCACCGAGGTCTGATCCCCGACTGCAGGGCGATGGAGGTCTCCTCCCAGGCTGGGCGGGCGGTGACTGACGGCTGCTGTGAACGGCGGTGGCGGCAGAGGGAACGGAGGGCACCTGCCGAGAGTAAACACCTGGTTAGACAGACCACCGCTGGCGACAACCGACATCAGTCGGATGAAGATGAGGATGAGAATGAGGATGAGAATGAGGATGAGCGGATCGAGAGCAGTCGAAGAAACAGATCGATGATGTTAGACGAAGAAGAGGAGGATGAGGAAGAGGAGAGGAGGAAGAGGAAGAAGAAGAAGAAGAAGAAGAGGAGGAGGAGGAAGAAGCAGAGGAAGAGGAGTTGGAGGAGGAAGGGGAGAAGACGGAGGAGAATAAGTAGAGCAGAAGAGATGATGGTATAGAAGACATAATGATAATTAGGTTGAAACGAAGGAGATTTAAGATTTTTACGTGAGGTCGGTCTGCAATAGTGGTCCATGAAGTTAATCAAGATGTTGGACTTGATCAACGCGAATGATTACGCACAGGACAGCTGAGGACACTGGTCATTATATGTGGAACAACAACTGAATAGCCAGCGTAGGCTACACCAGCATCGAAAGAGAGGCAAAGGCTATATTATACAGGGACATATTATACAGGTACAGAGAGATACAGGCAGATAGAGAGACAGATACGAAGACAGAGGCAAGAGACAAACAGCGACAGAGAGACACTCTGATTGATGCATGGCACAGAAAAACGATAGAGCGGCATGGCATGATTTAGTACACAGTAGATTAGAACATGGGGGTGCTCGATAGTACAGCGGTTAGCGCGCTGGACTGTCGACCGAAAGGTCGGGGGTTCAAATCCCCGCCGGGGCAGAAATTTGCAACGAGATTTCTGTTCCACAAGCACCCCCTAGCCGACTCAGCTATGATGAGTACACTGACCTCACGGTCAGTGGATGATGAGACGGCGAGGGAGAGGATTGGCCACCGCCCTCATATGCCGAGGCCTTGAAAATGAAGGCGCTAACACTTCATCCCCATTGGCTAGCCCTCCGGGCTAGCTAGACGGGATATCATCATCATCAGATTAGCACATGATTTTGTATAGGCCTATGTAGTAGATTAGAACATAGGCCTAATATCATATAATAAACTATTATAGTAGGCCTGTAATTCTTTCTAAAAAATGATTGTGCGGTTTCGTCACACACTAGGATTGCTTCAAAGTAAAGCCTCTGTAGGTCTACAGTCGTCATTTATCAGTTCAAGTGTTTTTAAATAAAAATTCACCTATTTAGTTCTTCCTGCTTCTCTTTTCTTTTGTCTTCCACCAGCAATGCCATGTTCATGATATTCTATGTTACATAAGCTTTGTTGTTGTTACTGCCTTGCCCGTGATTGTTTTTCTTTCTTCAGCTGCTGCTGAATGTGCTGATGCTACGGGTGTTGCTGCTGATGCTGATATTTCCCCACCGTCGCCGCCACCCCTAACACCACCACCGCCCCACTACCACCTTGCCCTATTCGATGACTGTTTTAAAGGAATTTTTTTAACTGCACAACCCCTTCCTCCCTTTCCCACCCTCCATGGCTAGATTACTTAAAATAGGAGGACAATATTAACCTTTTTTACTAGTTTTGTTTTAACTGTACAGAAGCGCTTCTACAACAGCACAAATCCATCTAGAACTGCACAATTTATGTACAACAGCTCGTTAAAAAAAGTCGTGCCCTATTCTTCTTTCTCATTTATCCCCTTTCTCCTCTTTCCTATTCTTCTCCTGATTCCCCCGTCTTGCAATAATATTTGTTCTTCGTGTTCTGGCTTCCCCTCCTATTTAAACGTCACCACCTTCTTCTCATCATCCGCCATTTTCTTTTTTCTTTTCTTCCTCTTCCTGCTCCTCTTCCTCTGAATCATCCTCTCCTACAACTCATCGAAGTCTTAACAGTTTATATATGTCGCCTGCACAGACTTTGCGCAGAATAGACTGAATAGTTCGTGTGATTAAGTCACTTAAGTCGTCACTTGCTTCAAATTATCGCAGCATTTAATGCGATAAACATCACTGATCATTACAGTCTTATATTCCCTTCCAGCGTGTACGTGCGTCAAAGTGTTTTCTATTAACTGCGTGGTTCCCTGCTGCACAAGAAATCCGATCGGCGAGCAGAAGGACCTCAGATGCGAAACTAGGCGACCAGCCTGCGCATGATTAGAAAATGGCTGACATTGGCAATGGCTGAAATGATTTACACAAACAATTCAACATTAAACGAAGCTTATTAGTCGCGCGATCAACAGACGTACTGTAGACCCAACCGGTTGCCAGACCAACCGCGGGGGGGGGGGGGTCGGCGCGGGGAGGGTGTTATGTAACATAGTTGGGCGGAGGGAGATTATTTTAAAGGGAGCATGGAAAGGAAAATGTCTTCCTTCCGGCAGACTGCCTGGCGCCTCTCGTCCATTAAAACTCTAAAGGATTGTTAAGTGCATAGGACTGTCAGACGAGGAACTGCAGGCGGCACTGGTAAACAGGAGTAGACGGGAGAAACCCTAGCAGACGAACAAACGCACAGGCAGAGGTATGCACACGGGTAAGCACCAGCACTAATGCGCAGGTATAGTGTATACACTAGTGTACGTAGGCCTATAGACAGAGGAATCCTTTCAGGGATCACGGCATCTTACGCATTAGATACACGCAGTGGCGTAACAACCTGGACGGGGGCCCGTGGACAATGAAGCTCGGGGGCCCTACCTATATTAACGCCACTAAAGAGTGAAAATTGTGAGATGGCTATTTAAAACTGCAGTTAAATTAAAATAGAATAATAAACGCTATTATAGTCAATAATCCATATAGTTCAAGGCACATTAATAGTTCAAGAAAAAACAAGAAAACAGTATGCCTAGAGCCTAAAATCCATATTGTAATGCATTTGCCAATGGCGCCTGCAGTATAGGCTGCGTGGCAATGTGGTTTCTTTAGACATGATGAGAAGCACACAGGGGCGCAACCAGAAAATTTTCCTGGGGGTGCTCAGAATTGTTATTGTAAGCGCCGATGGTGCGAAGTAGCGAGTGCCAAAGGAACTTGCTTAATTGTGTACTCTTAAAGACCGAATGACCCCTACCCCCCCCCCCCCCACGCACCAAAAAAACTCATCGGATTTGGAAAAATTGCGTGGGTCACCTTTTTAGCCTGGGGGTGCTCAAGCACCCCCCAGCAACCCCCCTAGTTGCGCCACTGGAAGCACACTATCTCATAACTTTTCTGTAACTTATATTTCCTGTTGAGAAGTAGCAGTAGACTAAAACCTATATATAGGCCAAGTGTTTTTTTACTGAAAATATAGTCCACCCACTTTCATCTTCTTCAAACGGACCACTATATAGATGACATGGGGCATGAGCAAGTCAATAAATGAACAAAAGAAATAAAAATGATGAGAGAAAAATCATGTTTTCAAGGATTCAGGAAGCATGCAGAGGCAAGAGTGGAAGGAAGGTGTGGCCGACCCGACCAGTATAGTAGGGAAAGATATATGGACCAGTGAATCCTGTTAGATACCTTCGTCTATAATTTTATAGAGATTCGTTTATCTCAGTAAAAAAATTGTGGAAAAATAAATGGGGGGGGGGGGGGGGTTGGACCATTATCTACCTGGAATCGGGGTGTGAAAAACATACTTTAACATGGGGCTCTAAGAAAGACTGGGGGGTTGAAACCCCCCAACCCTCCGGCAATTCTCACCCTGGTTTATCTGTCAGTCTTCCAACCACCTGTCTCACGCTGCCTCAGATGCACGTATAGAGATTGTAGGCCGATGTGTGGTGTCTGTGGAACTTCATGGGTCGCAGAATTTGTCAGTATCTGACCCAAAGCAGAAAACACATCAATCCTAGTTCCCTACATGCATCTGAGGACAAAGCGTATCATATGTATTGTATATAGGCTACATGTATCTTGAAGCATCAGTCATAATTATACAGGTTTTAGTTCATACTGCAGTCTGAAACTATATAAAGTTATAAATGGAAAAGTAGGTCTATGTGAGATTTTTAGTTAAAGCGCTTGGGGCCCTTTAAACCTCGGGGGCCCGTGGTTTTTGTCCACCTTCGTTACATGGTTGTTACGCCACTGGATACACGAAATAGCCTTCACACGCATGAACCTGGGTGAAAATTACCGTGTGGGTTGAGGAGGATCAAGCTCCATAGTCTTCCTTATGTCAAAAGTAAAATCTTCTTTTCACACCCCAACTCCACGTGGATTATTGTCTGACCATTGCCTATCCATTTATTTTTTCTACAGTTCTCATAGGCGGTAGGCTACTTGTCGGTTAATTCACCGCCACACACAGAAACCCTATATACGAAATTTTACATGCTAAATTAATTCACCGCCACACGCACCACTTCTTTCGCAATTTCCAGTTCACACTCGCAAAAACGAATGCTCGTTATTTCTTTGGACCAGCAATATACGAACAGGATAATTTTGTCGGTAAGTGAAGCCAAGTAGCCTACCTTGTCGCAGTGGGATGTTTTGCCTACAGCTACGCTTAAGACATGTCCATCTGTCTTGCCGATTCTTTAAGTAAGTAAGTAAGTAAGTATATTCTTTATTTCTTAACCAGCTGCCAAACAGCACTCTGGTGAACAAGTATCACATA
Source organism: Lumbricus rubellus (assembly GCA_945859605.1). Taxonomy (NCBI): domain Eukaryota; kingdom Metazoa; phylum Annelida; class Clitellata; order Crassiclitellata; family Lumbricidae; genus Lumbricus; species Lumbricus rubellus. The sequence goes on from OX243825.1 coordinate 28,994,254, forward strand.
CAAATTTAACATAAAAATTATTAAAACTAAACAAACTAATTAATTAATATGTAAATAACATTCTAGTTATAAATGTCTTCCTCATTTGATTGTCTGCTCGTGGAAGTACCCGATCATGGTGTCTGGGGCGCAGGTTATAACCCGTTTGTTTCGCTGGTGGAAGCAACTCGTGGAGGACATGGCCTGGTCTTGTCAGAACCGCCGAAAACAAACTGTTATCAGCATGGCGACAGAGTTCTTCAAATGTTGGAGTATCACCCGAAATATAATGCTGTCGAATAAGTCTATTCATTATGGCTTGGAGCCTGCCCCTTTCATGCTGCCTAGCATACCCCCACCATGCAGGAGCTGCATAAAGCAGACGAGACAGCGTAGTAGCCCGTACCACATCATGGAGCTTAAGGCCAGCTAGACCATAGTGCTCACCATTGGGGCTTTGTCATAGGCTAGTAAGCGGGTCCCTATAATGTTGGTTAGGTTCAGGTTAGGCATCGTGACTAGTGAGGGTCGGTAAGGACGGTTAGGCATCGTGAGGGTCGGTAGGATTAGGGATAGGGTTAGTGCAGTCATTAATTAACATAGGGACCCGTTTACTGTAGGCCTAACTAAGCCCGCCATTGGGTGATTGCTACTAATTTGCTAGCACACTGTCTCGCAGCATTGCTGCTCCCAGAAATTAACGCTGCTTTGTTTATTGAATTAAAGCCGAAATTCTTAAGAAATTCATGGTAGCCTATTCATGACGGCGTCCAAGAAATAAACACGTGCTTTATAAGTTAATCGGATGTCACCATTACATTACCGTCATTACGTCACTAAAAACCAGTGCGTAAATATAGCCTATAGTATACGGCAAACTGTGGCGGTGAACTAACCGACAAGGTAGACAGACGAAACCTGTGGCGGTGAATTAACCGACAAGTACCGAAATCTTCAGACCAAAACAAAAAGCGGGATCATTTTTGATTTTTTTAGTGCAATAAATGAGATGATTGATGCAAATCTAGTTTCATCTGTAACTAAAGTACTAATCGCGGCTGAAGTTTACATGGAGAAAATGGCTTCGAGGCTATTATTTTTTTCCGATCAAAATATTGATAGCAAACCACGAAGTGGGATGACGGATGGAAATTTTCAGACCAAAACAAGAAGCAGGATGATTTTTCTGATTTTTTAGTGCAATAAATGCGGTGGTTGATGCAAATCTAGTTTCCGGGGGTAATCTGAGACAGGTTTCAAATTACCCCCTCCTAAACATTACCCCCCGGTAACTTGAAACCGGTCTCAGATTACCCCCCGGAAACTAGATTTGCATCAATCATCGCATTTATTGCACTAATAAAATCAGAAAAATCATCCCGCTTCTTGTTTTCGTCTGCAGAATATCATCCTTCATCCCACTTCGTGTTTTGTTATCAATATTTTGATCCGAAAAAAATAATAGCCTCGACGCCATTTTCTCCATGTAAACTTCAGCGGCGATTAGTATTTTAGTTACAGATGAAAATATTGATAACAAACCACGAAGTGGGATGACGGATGAAAATCTTCAGACCAAAACAAGAAGCGGGATGATTTTTTCGATTATTTTAGTGCAATAAATGCGATGATTGGTCCATTTTACAGTTTTCAGGGGGGTAATGTTTAGGAGGGGGTAATTTACACCAGTGTAAAGGTTTCAAATTACCCCCTCCTAAACATTACCCCCCGGTAACTTGAAACCGGTTTCAGATTACCCCCTAGGGGTAATCTAAAACCGGTTTCATCATACCCCCCGGTTTCAGGTTACCCCCTCTGAATTCCAAATGAATTCCGTGTATCCAGCTTTCATTTTACATACAGAGAACCTTCATCCAGCTTCCATTTCTCAAGCGTCGTTTTCGTCAATCCAGCTTCTATTTCACCTAAAAAGAAACTTTATCCATCTTCCATTTCACCAACAGAGAACCTTCATCCAGCTTCCATTTCACCTACAGAGAACCTTCATCCAGCTTCCATTTATCAAGCGTCGTTTTCGTCAATCCAGCTTCTATTTCGCCAACAGAGAACCTTCATCCAGCTTCCATTTCACCTACGGAGAACCTTCATCCAGCTTCTATTTCACCTGCAGAGAACCTTCATCCAGCTTCTATTTCGCCTGCAGATAACCTTCATCCAGCTTCCATTTCCCAAGCGTTGTTTTCATCAATCCAGCTTCACCTACAGAGAACCTTCATCCAACTTCTATTTCACCTGCAGTGAACCTTCATCCAGCTTCTATTTCACCTACGGAGAACCTTCATCCAGCTTTCATTTCACCTACGGAGAACCTTCATTCAGCTTCCATTTCACCTAAAGAGAACCTTCACCCAGCTTCCATTTCACGAAATTTGTTTTCATAAATCCATATAAATAAGTGTTAGACATAAAAAAACTCAGAAGCTGGATTGACGAAAACAATGTTTGAGAAATGGAAGCTGGATGAAGGTTTCCCTGTAAGTGAAATAGAAGCTGGATTGACGAAGACGTACGCTTGAGAAATGGAAGCTGGATTAAGGTTCTCTGGTTGATATATGAAAGCTGGATGAAGGCCTTCTAGAGGTGAAATAGAAGCTATATGAAGGTTTTCTGTTGGTGAAATGGAAGCTGGATGAAGGTTTTCTGTAGGTGAAATAGAAGCTGGATTGACGAATACAAGGCTTGAGAAATGGAAACTGGATGGTTTTCTAGAGGTGATATAGAATCTGGATGAAGGTTTCTGTAGGTGAAATAGAAGCTGGATTGACGAAAACAACGCTTGAGAAATGGAAGCTGGATGAAGGTTCCCTGTAAGTGAAATAGAAGCTGGATTGACGAAGACAACGCTTGAGAAATGGAAGCTGGATTAAGGTTCTCTGGTTGATATATGAAAGCTGGATGAAGGCCTTCTAGAGGTGAAATAGAAGCTATATGAAAGTTTTCTGTTGGTGAAATGGAAGCTGGATGAAGGTTTTCTGTAGGTGAAATAGAAGCTGGATTGACAAATACAAGGCTTGAGAAATGGAAACTGGATGAAGGTTTTCTAGAGGTGATATAGAATCTGGATGAAGGTTTCTGTAGGTGAAATAGAAGCTGGATTGACGAAAACAACGCTTGAGAAATGGAAGCTGGATGAAGGTTCTCTGGTTGAGATATGGAAGCTGGATGAAGGTTCTCTAGAGGTGAAATGGAAGCTGGATGAATTCTTAAATGGGGGTAACCTGAAACCGTAGGGGGTAGGATGAAACCGGTTTGAGATTACCCCCTAGGGTAATTTGAAACCGGTTTCAGATTACCGGGCGGTAATCTGAAACCGGTTTCAAGTTACCGGGGGGTAATGTTTAGGAGTGGGTAATTTGAAACCTTTACACCGGTGTAAAGGTTTCAGATTACCCCCTCCTAAACATTATCCCCCTGAAAACTGTAAATTGCATCAATCTTCGCATATATTGCTTTAAAATAATCGGAAAAATCATCCCGCTTCTTGTTTTGGTTTGAAGATTTTCATCCGTCATCCCACTTCGTGGTCTGTTATCAATATTTTCATCTGCAACTAAAATACTAATCGCCGCTGAAGTTACAATGGAGAAAATGTCTTCGAGGTCTTTAAAATGTCTTTACACCGGTGTAAAGGTTTCAAATTACCCCTCCTAAACATTACCCCCCGGTAACTTGCAACCGGTGTAAAGGTTTCAAATTACCCCCTCCTAAACATTACCCCCCGGTAACTTGAAACCGGTCTCAGATTACCCCCCGGAAACTAGATTTGCATCAATCATCGCATGTATTGCACTAATAAAATCAGAAAAATCATCCTGCTTCTTGTTTTGGTCTGCAGAATATCATCCGTCATCCCATTTCGTCTTTTGTTATCAATATTTTGATCCGAAAAAAATAATAGCCTCGAAGACATTTTCTTCATTGAAACTTCAGCGGCGATTAGTATTTTAGTTACAGATGAAAATATTGATAACAAACCACGAAGTGGGATGACAGATGAAAATCTTCAGACCAAAACAAGAAGCGGGATGATTTTTCCGATTATTTTAGTGCAATAAATGCGATGATTGGTCCAATTTACAGTTTTCAGGGGGGTAATGTTTAGGAGGGGGTAATCTGAAACCTTTACACCGGTGCACACATAGGCTACACACTGATATTAATATTTCAACTCTACTCTTCGCATAATATACTGTGCAAAACTGTAGCTGAATAATTCGGTAACCCCTAGACTAAGTTTTTTTTGTTATTTCGGAAATTTTATATAGCGCCTCTTCAAGGTAGGCTACTCAGAAGCGTTCCATGCCCAATTACAGCTAGGCCTAAATAAGAGTTTTGAGGTTCTTAAGGAACAGAGTGGAGTGACCTCTTAGCATGGTGTAAGAAGGGATGGTGTGCGCACTTCCTATACAGGCCATACAACGTTTTTGGCTCCACTCATTTTAGTTCAGCAGGTGGCGCTGCTGTCCCACATTGCGCGGATGCAGCACAGAGAATATAGAGCAAGACGTCAGGAACATTCGAAACATGGAACATAGGGACGAGAAGAGTACAGGAACATAGCAGGGAACATCACTTGGAACATACTAGTGGCGATGAGGATCAGGTAACATTGCAGGGAACATGGAACATCACACGGAACACAAGGGAACATAGGCCTAAGCGAATATATAACAAAGTACGTGTAAGGTAAAGAACATGAAGCATCACAGAGAACATCGTTCAGAGAATATGGGAATATAGGAAGAGGAACAGGGAACATGCATGCATTCCGGAACACGCCACAAGACTGTAGAAAGTAAGGAAATGGAACATCAGAGGAAACATCAGAAACATTAAGGAACATGGAACACGAAATGTGCAACAAGGAATTGGAACACAATTGAGGAACATAAACCATCAGGTGACACAAGGAACATGGAACAACAGAGAAAAATCAGAATCAGTGAAGAACAAGGAATGTGGAACACAAAGAACAGGGAACATCAGGGAACATAAGGAACATGAAGCATGACATGGACCACCAGAGACATCAGAAAACAAAAGACGTAGAACAAACAACAAGGACCGTGGAACATAAGGAATATACAACAAGTACCATGGAACATAAGGAACCTGGAACATCACGGGGAAATCAGAAGCATTGAAAAACATAAAATGTGGAACACGCAACAGGGTTCGTGGAACGTAAGGAACATGGAACATAAGAGGGATGATCAGAACCATTAAGAAATATGGAACACAAAATGCGGAACAAGAAATGTGGAATACAAAAAAACAGGAAACATCAAGGAACTTAAGGAACATCGATCTTCACTGGGAAAACATAACAATGTGGAACACGCAGCAAGAACCGTGGAACATAAGGAACATGAGAGGAACACAATAAACATTGAGGAACATGGAACCCGGAATGTGCAACAAGGAATGAGGAACACAGGGAACATCAGGGAACATAAGAAACAAGAAACATTGCGGGAACTTCAGAGGCATTACAAAATACGGAACGCGGAATGCGCAACAAAGACCACGGAGCATAAGGAACATGGAACACCAGAGGGAACATCAGAAATATTAGGGAACATGGAACGCGAAACACGCAACAAGGACTGTGGAACATAAGGAACTTGAATCATCAGAATAAACATAAGAAATATTAAGGAACATGGAACGCGGAATATGTAACAAAGACTGTGGAACATAAGAAACAGGGAACACAAGGAAAATGGAACATCACATTGCATACCAGCGACATCAGAAAACAAGTGACGCGATACAAGCAACAAGGACCGTGGAACATAAGGAATGTAACCAATTCAGGACCATGGAACATAAGGAACCTGGAACATCACGGGAAAATGAGAAACATTAAAGAATACGGAATGTGGAACACGAAACAAGGTCCGTGGAACGCAAGGAACAAGGAATATAAGAGGGAACACAGAAACATTAAGGAACATGGAACCCGGAATATGCAACAAGGAATGAGGAGCACAAGGAACACCAAGGGGCATAAGAAACAAGGAACATCGCGAGAACTTCAGAGGCAATAAAAATACGGAATGCGGAACACGCAGCAAAGACTGTGGAGCTTAAGGAACATGGAACACCAGAGGGAACATCAGAAACATTAAGGAACAAAAGACGCAAAACACGCAACAAGGACCGTGGAACAAAAGGAACATGAATCATCAGGATAAACATCAAAAATATTAAGCAACATGGAACGCGGAATATGTAACAAGGACTGTGGAACATAAGAAACAGGGAACACCAGGAACATGACATTCTACACCAGCGACATCAGAAAACAGAGAACGCTAAACAAACAACAAGGACCGTGGAACATAAAGAATATCAACAATTAAGAAGCATGGAACATAAGGAACCTGAAATTTCACAGGGAACAAGGAACACGGAACATCAACTAACAGGGAACAAAGGGCACATCACAGAGAACAAGGTAACACGGAACATTGATATGAACATCAGGGTCAGAGGACATGGAAAACATTGGAACACAGGGAACACAATAACATCGCATGGAACAGAGAACACGGAACACAGGAGAAAAGGAAACAAAGAGACGATGGAACATAGCAGCAAAGATACCGGTAATTTGTGTCGCCCTCCTCCTTCGTCCAGACATGAGACTGGCACTAAGGAACGGACGTGCAGCGAAGAAGCATAAGTATATATGCCATACAATGTCATGAAATTCCATTAGGCTTAAGGGTGAGGTCCGTCAAAATGCGAACGTCATCGCCATCTAGCGACTTGAGCCACAAATTATAGCCAAGTGCGCACACCATCCCTTCTTACACCATGCTCTTAGTAACAAGTGTATAAGCGTAATAAGTGCAGTGTATCAGGGAGGGCACTCCAGTTTGTAGGACCAGCGACAGAGAATGACCGCCGCTATCGGAATAGCAGTCCACGAGCAAATGTTTTTTGACATAAATCACACCTTAATGGTTTGCCTTCAGGGTGCATCAAGTTACGTTCTGCCAGATTACTTGTTCTGCAGAAATTTTGCTTTATGAATCGGAATGGCAGACTGCTTTTCCATGGTTTTATCTCATAAATATTGTCATTCTTCTTTTTAATACTGTAAAAACATTTTGTTACAATTTTTTATAGAAAATGACTCATCTTATTGATGGGTTCTCATATGCTCTTAAAACGCACATTTTGTGAAAACGATATGGTAGTTATTGACACGTACATGGTCCTTCTCCAGTCTGCGTTTTCGTGTATCTTTCAAAAAAAGATTTGTCTGCAAATGAATTGCCAAAAAATTACAAAAGATTTTTTAATGCACTGTGGGATTTTTGATGGACAATATGGTCACTCTGCCTCGCAAATGCCTTAGGACACATATTGCATAAGTATGGTTTTTCTCCAGTATGGGTCCTGATATGTTCTGTCAGTATCCTTTTAGTAATAAACGCTTTCTCACATAAACTGCACTTGAATGGTTTCTCGCCAGTATGGACTTGTCCGTATTGTTGGTCTCGCGAAATCTTACGCAGAAAAGATTTTGAACATAAATCACACTTGAATGATTTCTCTCCAGTGTGCACTTGGACATGCCGCCTGAGAAGGACACTGCGCGCAAATTTTTTATGACAGAAAATGCAAATGAACGGTTTCTCTTCAGGGTGGATCAATTTAGGTTCTGCCGGATCACCTTTCGTTGCGGAGGTTTCGATACATGAATTGCCAGGGCAGAGTGTTTCTTCACAGTTTGTTCTTGTACGGCATTCTTCTTCACTGTTCAGCACAAATGCTTTATTACAAACATTTACATTGAATATCTGATCTCCGGCATGGGTTGTCTCATGCTCTCTCAGTGCGCATTTATGCAAAAACGACAAGTTACACAATTGACACGTGTATGGTCCTTCTTCAGTCTGTGTTTTTATGTGTCTTTCAAAAGAGAATTTTTGTGCAAATGATTTGCAGCAGAAATTACAAACGTGTCTTTTTACTCCGTAGTGAGTTTTAAGATGGGCATTATATTCACACTTTCGTGCATATGCCTTAGGACACAAATTGCACAAGTATGGTTTTTCCCCAGTGTGGGTCCTGATATGTTCTATCAATAACCATTTAGTAATAAAGGCTCTCTCACATGCACTGCATTTAAATTGTTTCTCGCCAGCATGGTCTCGATTGTAATGCTGGTCTCGAGAAATCTTATGCATAAAAGATTTTGAACATGAATCGCACTTCAATGGTTTCTCTCCTGTGTGTATTTTGAGATGCCGTCTGAGATAGTCAACCTTAGTATATGTTTTTGGACAGAAATCACACCTGAACGGTCTGACTTCAGGGTGGATCAAGTTATGTTCAGCCAGATTATCTTTCGAAACAAAGGTTTTGATGCATGAATTGAATTGTGTTTCTCCATGGGTTGTTATTGTCTGGCATTCTTCTCTACTGTCCACCGCAAATGTTTTGCTGCAAATACTTTTATTGAACGGCTGATCTCCAGCATGGGTGGTTCTCCTGTGCTCCTTAAGTGCACAATGTTGTACGAATGACAGTTTACACAAGTCACACTCGTATGGACCTTCTCCAGCCTGTATCTTCATGTGTCCTTCAAAAGAGGATTTTTCTGCAAATGAATTGCAACAATAATTACAAAAGTGTTTTTTCTCACTGTGCGTTTTCTGATGGCCATACAGGAGTCTCTTCGTTCGAATGTCTTGGCACACATATTACACAAGTATGGTTTTTCTCCAGTATGGGTTCTTATATGGTCATTCAGTATCTGTTTGATTATAAAGGCTTTCTCACAGAAATTGCACTTGAAGGGTTTTTCGCCAGTATGGGTTCGACTATGATGCACCAAGGCACGTTTACGGGAAAAGAATTTTGAACATAAATCACACCTGAATGGTTTTTCTCCCATGTGAATTTTCATGTGCTGTTTGTAATTGCCACTGTCTGCATATGTTTTTTGACACAAATGACACTTTAATAGTTTTTTTCCTATGTGGATTGTTGCATGATATCTTATCGCCTTTTTGTTTGCACATACTTTGTCACATATAGAACATATATACTTCTCTGGTTCTTTTCCACTGTGATTTGCCATGTGCATTTTGAAATTATAAGCCGTCATGAATGCTGAGTGGCATAAATTGCACTTATATGGTTTATGCTTGCAGTGCAGTCTTTTATGCACTTTTAAATCTCTCTTCTCTATAAATGCTCTATTACACATTGTACAATTGTACTGATTTTCTCTAGTGTGTGTCGTCATGAGTCTTTTAAGATCGGCATTTGTGTGTTGTATGTTATCTGACGTGCCATTGGGTTTTTCCCCAGTTTGGGTCATCATATGACCATTCGGAATATGTTCGCTTTTATGCTTTCTTGCAAAACTGCACTTGAATGAGTTCTCCCCAGTATGCTCTTTTTGATGAACATTATGGGCACTCTTTCGTGCAAATGCTTTGGGACACATATTGCATAGGTATGGCTTTTCCCCAGTATGGGTCCTGATATGTTCTGTCAGTATCCATTTAGAAATAAACGCTTTCTCACAAAAATTGCACTTGAATGGCTTCTCGCCAGTATGGACTTGTCCGTAATGTCGGTCAAGAGTAATCTTATGCAGAAAAGATTTTGAACATAAATCACACTTGAATGATTTCTCTCCGGTGTGTATTTTGACATGTCGCATGAGACAGTAACTCCGCTCAAATTTTTTATGACAGAAAATGCAAATGAACGGTTTCTCTTCAGGATGGATCAAGTTAGGTTCTGTCAGGTCACCTTTCGTTGCAGAGGTTTTGCTACATGAATTGAATTGTGCTTCTCCACAGTTTGACGTTGTATGGCATTCTTCTTCACTGTTCAGCCCAAATGCTTTATTACAATCATTTATAGTGAATAGCTGATCTCCAGCATGGGTTCTCTCATGCTTTCGCAGTGCACATTTTTGTGAGAACGACATGGTACACAATTGGCATGTATATGGCCCTTCTCCAGTCTGTGTTGTCTTGTGTTTTTCAAGAGAGGATTTTTTTGCAAATGATTTGCAACAGAAATGACAAACGTGTCTTTTTACTTCGTAATGGGTTTTATGATGGACATCATAGTCACTGTTCCGTGCATATGTCTTAGGACACAAATTGCATACGTATGGCTTTTACCCAGTGTGGCTCTTGATATGTTCTGTCAGTATCCATTTGGTAATAAAGGCTTTATCGCATGCATGGCACTTGAATGGTTTCTCTCCAGCATGGTCTCGGAGTGTGGATTCTTCTTCTAGGATGGAGTAAAGTAATATTATGCAGACATTTTGTTAGCATAAATCACACGTGAATAGGTTTTTCTCCCGTATGTTTTCTGATGTGCTAACTGAGAAAGTTGCGTCCTAAAAATGTCTTTTTGGCACCAATTATGCGTGAATGGCTTTTCTCCAGTGAGAATCAATTTATGTTCTGCCAGATCACCTTTTTCTGGAATTAATGTTTTATTACATAAACTTCAATCTCATGTTTTTTTATTCACTCTCGGTGCTTGACTTGAACTATTCTTTGCTTTCCTTCAAAATTCCTGCAGTCATCTTCAAATACAATCAAAGCATATCACAATCTAAACAAAACAAGTTTTACGATATAATAATAAAAACAATATTTTTTTAGTGAAATGATTGCAAACGCAATGCACTGTGCATGTTCAAGTTGTAAAATAATCTTAATTAACATCAATCTTAACTACAAATGCAGCAGACAGCGTGCAATACATGGCACTAATAGTCTACAAAGCACGTCTTTCCTATTGGCTTCGGGAACCGAACTCAGATCTGCTGATTCACACGACAGTGTGTTATCCAATGCGCCATCGCCCCTCCCCACAAAATTCCACATACAGTTATAAATGTCAGTGTTAAAAAAGCGGGAAATCTTTTTCAATCACCAACCAATTTATCTTCATCTGGGGGGATACGATTAATACGGGGATACTCTATTTCGTGACACCAGCAGAAGCCTTAACGCGGCCCTAGAACTGATTAGACGAATTCTTGCTAAAACACAAGCTGGATCGATGAGAAAGATTCTAGTCAAACTAGAAGTTGGATTAATTAAAAATAATGATGCAACGAGCTAAAATTTGCGACGCAAAAATACACGTTTACAGATTCAGGTTTCAGGCTGACCCTACATAACAGCACGCCTTAAATCTGGACATTGTCAATATCTACCCTTTTGAAGTATCTAAGGCTTTCTAACCCCCGTTCACGGTTAAACCGTAGTTTAGGTTGTTTAATTATTTGGCCAAAAGTGAGGTTGCTAAATTATTTGCATGTGTATAAATGATATACAAGTAATTTCTGGATCGCCAGGTTCAATCCAGCTTCCATTTCAACTATAAATATGCCTTTATCCAGCTTCCATTTCAGGTATAAAATGCCTTTATCCAGGTTCTACTTCTCAAGCGTTTTTCATCAATCCAGCTTCATTTTCAACAGAATGACTACACTAATCCTAAAACTAACCCTAACCGACCCTCACGACGCCTAACCTGAGCCCTAACCGACCCTCATGCGTGAAATCCCGCTTCTATTTCGTCACTAAATATTTGTCATCGAATGTAAGAAATTGGTTGTCGGATAAAAAAGTACCGTTTTTTCGTCAATCCAGCTTCTATCTTCTCGCGTTTTCGGTTTATATTGCTACTTACGGTTGCGAATGTTCAGAAATTGGAATAGCGCGTTTTATGGCACGTTATATTCATGATTGGGGTGTTTCTTAATTTAGCAACCTAAACTACGGGATATCGAAAATGAAAATAATTAAACAACCTAAACTACGGTTTAACCCCCGTTCACTGTTAACATTAACGCACTAATCTTTATTCACTACACAATGCCTATAACAACTTACTTAAACTCGCGTATTATGATAAATGCACCGACTGGTTCGATCCTTTGTCAGGAAATAATGGCGTTTAAGAAGAAACAGAAACTACGGTTGTAGGACATTGTCCCCCCTGGACACTACCCCCCCCGGACACTATCCCCCCCGGACATTGTCCCCCCCGGACACTTTCCCCCCCCGATTTTTCCTAGGACATTATCCCCCCCGGACAAAATCCCCCCCTTCATTAGACTTCGAAAGTTCTTCATGCCATTTAACTTGTAGGCCTAACTACCTCTGACCTCTCCTTTCGAAATTAAATTCAAAACAGTAGAGAAATGAACGAAAGTGAGTCGATTTGAACTAAACGAATGAGAATCGTATGTAGGACCTATTTGTTTAGTGTCTACAAGAAATGTTTGTTAACGTCAGTTAGGCTACGTCTAACCTTCGTTGTTTTACAATAGAGTAGATGTCAATGCCAATTAGTGCCAGTAGGGATAGAACTAGATTTGAACTAAACGAATGAGAATCGTATGTAGGACCTATTTGTTTAGTGTCTACAAGAAATGTTTGTTAACGTCAGTTAGGCTACGTCTAACGAATGTCAATCGTATATACATCCTTCGTAGAGCGGTACGTGACGTTTTGGCGCCGCCGTTTTGGCGCGACCGTTTTGGCGCCGCCGTTTTGGCGCCGCCGTTTTGGCGCCGCCGTTTTGGCGCCGCCGTTTTGGCGCCGCCGTTTTGGCGCCGCCATTGCGCTATAACAATTGCGTTTAGCAGTCTATTTCCAGTTCAGTTTACACGACGCGTGAAACAAATTGACGAAACCCTTGCTGAAATAGAAAGTGAATCGATGAATTTACGGCTTGTTGTTGCGTGAATTGGAGCTGGATTGATAAAAATCTTCTAATTAAAATTGGAGCTAGATTGATAAAAATCTTCTTAATTAAGCTGGAGCTGGATGATGAAAATCTTCTTGCTTAAACTGGAGCTGGATTGATGAAAATCTTCTTGCTTTAACTGGAGCTGGATGATGAAAATCTTCTTAATTAAATTGGAGCTGGATTGATGAAAATATTCTTAATTAAATTGGAGCTGGATGATGAAAATCTTCTTGCTTTAACTGGAGCTGGATGATGAAAATCTTCTTGCTTTAACTGGAGCTGGACGATGAAAATCTTTTTGCTTAAACTGAAGCTGGATGATGAAAATCTTCTTAATTAAATTGGAGCTGGATTGATGAAAATATTCTTAATTAAATTGGAGCTGGATGATGAAAATCTTCTTGCTTTAACTGGAGCTGGACGATGAAAATCTTTTTGCTTAAACTGAAGCTGGATGATGACAATCGTCTTAATTAAATTGGAGCTGGATGATGAAAATCTTCTTAATTAAATTGAAGCTGGATGATGAAAATCTTTTAAATTAAATTGGAGCTGGATTGATGAAAAAATTCTTAATTAGATTGAAGCTGGACGATGAAAGCGTTTTTGCTTAAACTGGAGAAAATCGTCAGAGGAAAACAGGAAGCGGGATCATTTTCTTTAGCGCAATAAAGGCGATAAAATAATTTAATAGAAGCTGGATTGACAAAAACGACGCTTGAGAAATGGAAGCTGGATGAAGGTTCTCCTTAGGTGAAATAGAAGCGGGATGAAGGTTATCTGCAGGTGAAATGGAAGCTGGATGAAGTTTATTTTTAGGTGAAATAGAAGCTGGATTGACAAAAACGACGCTTGAGAAATGGAAGCTGGATGAAGGTTCTCTGTAGGTCAAATGAAAGCTGGATATGCGGAATTCATTCGGAATACAGAGGGGGTAACCTGAAACCGGGGGTAGGATGAAACCGGTTTCAGATTACCCCTAGGGGGTAATCTGAAACCGGTTTCAAGTTGCCGGGAGGGGGTAATGTTTAGGAGGGGGTAATTTGAAACCTTTACACCGGGACGGTTGGCGGCCCTGTAAATTTGTGTAGAAATTATTGAGCTGGAAGTGATACTGATGAAACGGTTGCAAATCCACAAGACCTTTACGTTGCAAAAAACTGTAGGCGCAAAGTTCAGTCCACAGCTCCAATTCAATTAAGAAGATTTTCATCATCCAGCTCTAGTTTAAGCAAGAACATTTTCATCAATCCAGCTCCAAGTTAAGCAAGAATATTTTCATCAATCCAGCTCCAATGATATTTAGTTGTAGTATTACCTAATACGAATAATTACAAGCTGGATTGATGAAAATGTTCTTGCTTAAACTGGAGCTGGATGAAAATACTTTTGGACCAGCAATAGACCCTTTCAGATCACTTGGGGAATGTATGTCGAACATACGTTCTGAGCTAATTCGGGCATAACTTTTGAACGGCGTAGAATATCAATAAAAAATTTACCTCAAAATGTGCGTAAATGAACCTCCTACAATTACCTACAATATCAGAATTTTATACTCTAGAATGAGGGTGACAAAAATTCCGGCGCCAAAACGTCCGGCGCCAAAACGGCGGCGCCAAAACGGCGGCGCCAAAACGTCCGGCGCCAAAACGGCGGCGCCAAAACGTCCTGCTTCGTTCGTAGAGTTATTATTACATTTACGCGAGATGTTAGACGATGTTTTGGTGCATTTATTATAGGAGAACTTTACGCCTATGGGGGGGATAATGTCCTACCCCGGGGGGGATAATGTCCGGGGGGGACAATGTCCGGGGGGGATAGTGTCCGGGGGGGATAGTGTCCAGGGGGGACAATGTCCGGTTACCGAAACTACACATCTACGTTGAAGTTGGATTGCTAATGTGTACCCTTTTGCACAGGCCATCTAGGGAATAAATACAATGCAATAAAATTCAGCTTGCATCAAATTTTGAAAGGAAATCAAAACTAGCGATCTAGTGATTTTGGAGCAAGGCCCCTAATCTATAATTCTACCGCGCACGTTCTTCATCGCTAATTTTAATCATTACGATAACGATTACCACACTTCCGGTGAATTGTAATAGTATTCTGAAAACTTCTAAAGCGCCAATCGAAAGACAAACGCGAGGCGCCAGCTTCTTCACGGCCGCTACGTTGAGTCAAACGGCTTGTCTGTAAGAGTAGTCAAAAGTAGGTCCGGATTGTATGCACCCAAATCGCAATAGGCTTCCGCAAACTGGAAGTTGGATGATCGATGAAAACGAGATATTACTGCTGACGTATTGTTACAGTAGGCTATCACTAGAAGTTGGATGAGCCTAGCTTTTAACTAGGCCTAGTAGAAGCATAAATTGTATGAGCGATGAAACCATTGTTTTATGCTAAATTATTGCCGAAAAACTAGAGGCTGGACGATTGGTTAAATATTTATAGGCCTAATTGAATTAGAAGTTGGATGAGAACAAGAACTTTTACAGTAGAAATGGACGTTGGGTGAGCGATGAAAAGATGGTTAAACATGCTTTAAATAATTTTCGATGGTAGGCCTATGCGTATTTTTGGGATTTGGGTAAATGCTCGCGCGTTGCATTATTTGGGCCAGCGGGCCGCATGTTGAGATAACTGCTTTAGTGCAATTAGGGGAGAGCGGGGCATAATGGGATACCGGGGCGCATATAGCCGAATCCCAAGCCGTAGCCTATAGCATTTCGGATATATTTAATGTCAACTTTGCGTTTACGCGACATTAAAGTTTGCTTTTTATACTATCGGCAAGCAGCCGTTCGGTTTGTATTTTGGAATGCAGTCGCTAGGTAACTGCCATAGGTCGCGGCGCTCTATTTTGATTGCATTCGTTAACGGCCATATTGTTTGGAGTACGGGCAGCCAGTCTTCGTGTTTACCTTTAGATGTGACTGTTGAACTTTTTAACATAGTAAAATCCGTTTGAGCTATTTCCAAGTGTTTGTCAATTTACGTAAGGCCTACTATTTACAATTCCATAAAACAGTAACCACTGCAAAGAGATCATGTAGCAAGTTCAATATGATAGAATTAATATTTTAAGCTTCTATTATGGCTGATTAAAACATCTGGTAGATTTGGTCAGGTTGAGCTTTATGTCTAGTAATAATAATAATAATATATAATATAATAATAAAATAAGAAAATTATAATAATAAGGACCGAATGTTTAAAACGATTATTTTACTCGTCTGTACATGATTGTGTCAGTTTTTGAAGAAATAAATGTTTTCTAATAATAATAATAATAATAATAATAATAATAATAACAATAATAATAATAACAACAACAATGACAATTTCTATGGCGCCATAACGCAGCCATGCCGCTACAAGGGCACCTTGACAGCGACAAAACACACATTCAGAGACAAGCGATTGACGAAGAAAATCTACTACAAGTTGCCCGACGAAAGTTTATTATTCTTACTTAATATTGCTAGAACAATTGATTTTGAAACTGCCATTATAAATTTTGCAGAAAAAGAACAATTTGTTGAGCAAATAGGCTTATTAGTTTTATTTTAAATGATTGCATTCTGATCCGTGAAAGTTGTGCAATGGTTTCCAATGTTTTCTTTTTTAATTGAGTACTCGTAATTCCATTTCAGTCTCTGATTGAAGTGAAGGCACACATTGACAGCAATTGTAATTGAACATTTATATAGCGCCACTTCAGAGAACTCCTCAGCAGACAGTTGGTTGACAAGAGTTCCATTTTTTAGAATAACAATTTACAAATGTTGCTTGGCTTTTGTTCAGCGTGTTAATGACGGGACACCAATTAAACTTTAGAAAAAGAAGTGCCTAGACGTCCGTCACTTCTCCATGCTCTGCTGTCCAAATAAGAGGCAGGTGGCGTTGAGATTTGAAAAGAAGTGTCTGAGCGCCGTCCATGACAGTCAAGCCACACTTTTAAGCCCTGGAGATAACAAAAACTTAGAACTATGGATTCTCTATAAAGTGTTTCCTTGAGTGCTTTTTAAGATCACTATTCAAAGCAAATGTTTTGTCACATAATAAACATGCATATGGTTTTTCACTGCTGTGAATTCTCCTACTGTGCATTTTGAGATTACTACCGTGCCTAAAAGCAGCCTGACACAAATTGCACTTGAATGGTTTTTCTCCAGTATGAATTCTTCTATGGGCTTTCAATACACTTAAATGTGCAAATGCACGGTTACACAATTCACACTTGAATGGTTTTTCTCCAGTATGAGTTCTTCTATGGACTTTCAATACACTCAATTCTGCAAATGCACGGTTACACAATTCACACTTGTATGGTTTTTCTCCAGTGTGCCGTCTCATGTGGATTCGTAGCTCATAAACCTTTATAAATGCAGCTTCACAAAAATTGCACCTGTGTCGCCTTTCTCCAGTATGGATTCTTTTATGATCTTCCAACGTACACTTCTTGCCAAAAGCCATGTTACACAGGTCACACGTGTGTGGCTTTTCTCCGTGGCGTCTTCGCATGTGATTTTTAAAAGAGGTTTTGTGTGCAAATGTTTGTGAACACACATTGCACAAAAAAGATTTTTCTTCACTATGAACCATTTGATGGATGTCCAGTGACGCCTTATCTGCATATGCTTTGGCACACACGCTGCATAGGTATGGTTTTACACCAGTGTGTCTTCTCTTGTGGGTTTTGAGATCATAGGCCCGTATAAATGCAGCTTCACATAAATTGCACTTGTGTGGTTTTTCTCCAGTGTGTGATATTATCATGTGGTTTTTAAAGGTATGATTCCGAGCAAAAGCTTTATCGCATAATAAGCACTTATAAGGTTTCTCACCGGTATGCTTTCTCATGTGCTGTTTGAGTTTAAAAGCCCGTAAAAATGCAGATGGACACAAACTGCACTTGTGTGATTTCTCTCCAGAATGAATTGTTTTATGTTCGTCCAATCCACTTTTCAGCACAAATGCCTTGTTACATAAATCACATATGTATGGTTTTTCGCCAGTGTGTCGTCTTCTTATGTGCAGGTTGAGATCGCAAGTCCACATAAATGCAGCTTCACATAATTTGCACTTGTGTGGTTTTTCTCCAGTGTGTGATCTCATATGCGTTTTAAAAACATGACTCCAAGCAAATGCTTTATCACATAATAAGCACTTATATGGTTTATCACCGGTGTGGCTTCTAATGTGCACTTTGAGTTTATAAGCCCGTGTAAATGCAGATGGACACAAACTGCACTTGTGTAATTTCTCTCCAGTATGAATTGTTTTATGTTCATCCAATCCACTCTTCAGTGCAAATGCCTTGTTACATAATTCACATTTGTATGGTTTTTCACCAGCGTGTCGTCTTCTTATGTGCATTTTGAGATCCTTAGTTCGCATAAATGCAGCGTCACATAAGGTGCACCTGTGTGTTTTTTCTCCTGTGTGAACTCTCTTATGGACTGTCAAGCCACTCTTTTGCGAAAATACACCATCACACAATTCACATTTGTATGGCTTTTCTCCGGTGTGAAATCTTATATGGACTGTCAAGCCACTCTTATGCGAAAATACACCACCACACAATTCACACTTGTATGGCTTTTCTCCGGTGTGTACTCGATTGTGGATTTTTAGATAGGAAGCCCGTTTAAATGCGGCTTGACAAAAATTGCACTTGTATGGTTTTTCAGTAGTAGGCCAATGGACTTTCTTATGAACTTTCAATCCACTGGTTGTTGAAAATGCACTACTACACAACTCACACTTGTATGGTTTTTCTCCATGGTGTATTCTCATATGAGTTTTTAGAGCGTCACTCTTAGCATATGCTTTTGGACAAACATCGCACAAGTAAGGTTTTTCTCCAGTGTGAACCCTTTGATGACTGTCCAGTGTAGACTTCACAGCAAATGCCTTGGGACACAAACTGCACAAGTATGGTTTTTCTTTCACATGAATCTTCAGGTGTGCAGTCAGTATACTCTTGGTTGTGAATGGTTTTTGACACACAGGGCACACATACGGTTTATCTCCAGTACGATTCCTTCTATGATCTTCAAGTCGAGGCTTATACCCAAAACCTTTATCACATAAATCATACTTGACTGCTTTCTCTACATGTAGCGCTCTCTCGTGCCTTTTAAGGTGACAACTTACAGAAAATGCTTTATCGCAAAAAGAACATTTGTAAGGTTTCTCACCAGTGTGTATTCTCATGTGCACTTTGAGTTTAAAAGCCCTTGAAAATGCAGATGGACACAAACCGCACTTGTGTGATTTCTCACCAGTATGAACTGTTCTATGTTCGTCCAGTCCACTCTTCAGCACAAATGCCTTGTTACACAATTCACATTTGTACGGTTTTTCACCGGTGTGTCGTCTTCTTATGTGCACTTTGAGTTCGCCATTTTGCATAAATGAAGCTAGACATAAATTACACTTGTGTGGCTTTTCTGAAGTATGGGATATCATGTGCTTTCGTAAAGCATGATGCAAGGCAAATGCTGCATCACAAAACAAGCATTTATATGGTGTTTCACCAGTGTGATTTCTCATGTGCACTCTGAGACCATAAGAATTTATAAATGCAGCTTCACATAAACTGCACCTGTGTGGTTTTTCTCCAGTGTGAATTCTTTTATGATATGTCAAGGCACTCCTATCTGCAAATGCAGTGTTACACAATATACACTTGTATGGTTTTTCGCCAGTGTGGCGTCTCATGTGGATATTTAGGCAACTAACCCGTTTAAATGTAGCTTTACATAAATTACACTTGTGTGGCTTTTGACTGGAAGGCCAATGGACTTTCTTATGATGTCCCAATCCACTGGTTGTTGTAAATGCACTACTACACAACTCACACTTGTATGGTTTTTCTCCGGTGTGTACTCGATTGTGGATTTTTAGATAAGAAGACCACTTAAATGCGGCTTGACACAAATTGCACTTGTATGGTCTTTTAGTAGTAGGGCAATGGACTTTCTTATGAACTTCCAATCCACTGGTTGTTGTAAATGCACTACTACACAACAACTCACACTTGTATGGTTTTTCTCCAAGGTGTATTCTCATATGAGTTTTAAGTGCGTCACTCTTAGCATATGCTTTTGGACAAACATCGCACAAGTAAGGTTTTTCTCCAGTGTGAACCCTTTGATGGCTGTCCAGTCTAGACTTCACAGCAAATGCTTTGGGACACAAACTGCATAAGTATGGTTTCTCTTTCACATGAATCTTTAGGTGTGCAGTCAGTCTACACTTGGTTGTGAATGCTTTTTGACACACAGGGCACAAATACGGTTTTTCTTTGGTATGACTCCTTCTATGATCTGCATTGCTATCCTTATAACCAAAAACGTTGTCACATAAATCATACTTGAATGCTTTCTCTACATGTAGCGCTCTCTCGTGCCTTCTAAGGTCACATCTTACTGGAAATGCTTTATCGCATAGAGAACATTTGTACGGTTTCTCACCCGTGTGTCTTCTTATATGCACTTTCAGTTTAAAAGCCCTTGAAAATGCAGATGGACACAAACTGCACTGGTGTGATTTTTCACCAGTATGAACTGTTTTATGTTCGTCCAATCCACTTTTTAGCACAAATGCCTTGTTACATAATTCACATTTGTATGGTTTTTCACCAATATGTCTTCTTACGTGCATGTTGAGATCGCCAGTCCGCGTAAATGCAGCCTGACATAAATTGCACTTGTGTGGTTTTTCTCCAGTGTGTGATCTCATGTGCGTTTTAAAAACATGACTCCAAGCAAATGCTTTTTCACATAATAAGCACTTAAATGGTTTCTCACCGGTGTGGCTTCTAATGTGCACTTTCAGTTTAAAAGCCCTTGAAAATGCAGATGGACACAAACTGCACTTGTGTGATTTCTCTCCAGTATGAATTGCTTTATGTTCATACAATTCACTCTTCAGTGCAAATGCACTGCTACACAACTCACATTTGTACGGTTTTTCACCAGTGTGTCGTCTTCTTATATGCACATTGAGATCGTTAGTTCGCATAAATGCAGCATCACATAAGGTGCACCTGTGTGGTTTTTCTCCTGTGTGAATTCTCTTATGGACTGTCAAGCCACTCTTATACGAAAATACACTACCACACAATTCACACTTGAACGGTTTTACTCCGGTGTGTACTCTCTTGTGAATTTTTAGATGAAAAGCCCATTTAAATGCGGCTTGACACAAATTGCACTTGTATGGTCTTTTAGTAGTAGGCCAATGGACTTTCTTATGAACTTCCAATCCAGTGGTTGTTGTAAATGCACTAATACACAACTCACACTTGTATGGTTTTTCTCCACGGTGTATTCTCATATGAGTTTTAAGAGCGCCACTCTTAGCATATGCTTTTGGACAAACATCACACAAGTAAGGTTTTTCTCCAGTGTGAACCCTTTGATGGCTGTCCAGTCTAGACTTCACAGCAAATGCTTTGGGACACAAACTGCATAAGTATGGTTTCTCTTTCACATGAATCTTTAGGTGTGCAGTCAGTCTACACTTGGTTGTGAATGCTTTTTGACACACATGGCACACATACGGTTTTTCTCCGGTATGACTCCTTCTATGATCTGCATTGCTATCCTTATAACCAAAAACGTTGTCACATAAATCATACTTGAATGCTTTCTCTACATGTAGCGCTCTCTCGTGCCTTCTAAGGTCACAACTTACTGGAAATGCTTTATCGCATAGCGAACATTTGTATGGTTTCTCACCCGTGTGTCTTCTTATATGCACTTTCAGTTTAAAAGCCCTTGAAAATGCAGATGGACACAAACCGCACTTGTGTGATTTCTCACCAGTATGAACTGTTCTATGTTCGTCCAATCCACTCTTCAGCACAAATGCCTTGTTACAAAATTCACATTTGTACGGTTTTTCACCGGTGTGTCGTCTTCTTATGTGCACATTGAGTTCGCCAATTTGCATAAATGCAGCTTCACATAAATTACACTTGTGGGGCTTTTCTGCAGTATGGGATATCATGTGCTTTACTAAAGCATGATGCAAGGCAAATGCTTCATCACAAAACGAGCATTTATATGGTGTTTCACCAGTGTGACTTCTCATGTGCACTCTGAAATCATAAGATTTTATAAATGCAGCTTCACATAAACTGCACTTGTGTGGTTTTTCTCCAGTGTGAATTCTCTTGTGATATGTCAAGGAACTCCTATCTGAAAATGCACTGTTACACAATTCACACTTGTATGGTTTATCGCCAGTGTGACGTCTCATGTGGACTTTTAGTTCATTAACCCGCTTAAATGCAGCTTCACATAAATTGCACTTGTGTGGCCTTTGACTGGTAGGCCAATGGACTTTCTTATGATCTTTCAGTCCACTCGTTGTTGTAAATTCAATATTACACAACTCACACTTGTATGGCTTTTCTCCACGGTGTATTCTCTTATGAGTTTTAAGAGTGCCACTCCATGTATATGCTTTTGGACAAACATCACACAAGTAAGGTTTTTCTCCAGTGTGAATCCTGTGATGGCTGTCCAGTGTAGACTTCACAGCAAATGCTTTGGGACACAAACTGCATAAGTATGGTTTTTCTTTAGCATGAATCTTCAGGTGTGCACTCCATCTACCGTTTGTTGTGAATGCTTTTTGACACACAGGGCACACATACGGTTTTTCTCCGGTATGAATCCTTCTATGATCTTCAAGTTTAGCCTTATAACAAAATGCTTTCTGACATACATCACACTTGAATGCATCCGCTCCAAGGCATGCTCTCTTATGCATTCTATGTATTCTCATATGCATGTCCAAACCATGCCTGTGTTTAAATGCACTGGTACAAAATTCACACTTGTATCTCACTTGTGTCTCCCCAGAGTGTAATCTCATGTGCAGTTTAAGAGATTGACGATATGCAAATGCTTTGCAGCACAAATTACACACATAAGGTTTTACTCCATGATGTGTCTTTAGATGTCTGTTCAGTGTAAGTTTCAGAGTATATGTTTTGGAACAAACATTACACAAGTAAGGTTTCTCTCCACTGTGCATTCTTAGATGACCATCAAGCGATCGCTTCACTGAAAATGCTTTGTCGCACACATAGCACAAGTATGGTTTTTCGCCACTATGAGTCCTCAAATGGGCTTCCAGCAGAGACTTCTTCGGAAGTACTCTCTGACATGAAGTACAAATGAACTTCTGACCGGTGTGCCTTCTCCCACGATGGTTCAGATTAGACATATCTCTGACAGGAGAATTGCTTGTCAATAGTTCATCTCCTGTGTGAGTCATCATATGCTGCTTCAGATTGACTTTCAATGGAAATTCTTTATGACAGAAATTGCACTGGAATGATTTATCTTCAGGGTGAGTTACTTTATGTTCAGCAGGGGCGCTGTTCATGGATGTACTACATCTTCTGCTACCTGGATGGCATGGGTCAGGTTTTTCTCCAGTGTTGATATTTGTATGGTCCAACACAATACTCTTTAGTGCAAATGTATTGTCAGATATGTTGCTCTCGAATTGTTTTTCACCAATGTTTGTTCCTCTATCATATTCCTGTTTCCTCTCGTCAGTCAGTGCATCATGAGATGAAACATTCTTGTACAGTTTCTCTGCAGTGTGAGATATTTTGTGGAGCTTAAGAGTCCAATTCTGTGCATATGTCTTCTTGCAAACTTCACATTCGTATTGACATTTGTTGTTATTGATTCTTGTATCCATCTTTAAGTCTTCAACAGAGTCAAAATTTTAAATAAATAGTAATTTGTAACATCAGAATAAATTGCTGTAGAATCTGTCAGAAATTACAGAAGTCAGAGTAAAATGTATTGAACTAGTTTTTATACACCATACAAGATAACAAACAAAACAAATTTAAGACCAAGAATAGTGATATCAGTTTGATAATAGGAAGACAAGTTCATTAAAAAGGACAAAACGGACTGTAACATGAATGCAGAGTTAGTGATTTCAGTTTCTTTGTATGATATAGCCATAAGATCAACAATCAACACCTGGACCAATGTGCCATTTCTAGAACTAGAATGAACTCCAATCATGAAAATATAAAACATGAACTAACATAATGAATAATATCAAACATAGCATAGCATATTATTATGCAAGCCATTTTTATTATTTTTAGAATTCTCAATTGTTCTCTCATGGATTGTATTGAAGAGCAGTAGGGTAGATTGAGAGTTCTTGCATAAATAGATATTGGAGCAATTAAGTCTCGAATTCTTCTTTGAAAACAGAAACTGGATTGATGAAACAACCTTGCAGAAATAGGACTTGGATTGACATAGACTATTTTTGTCATATGAAAATTGTGCATTGACGAAATGAATAAATTGCGAGAAGAATGCTTCATTGTTTTGAAAATAATACTTGGACAAATAGAAGTTACCTACTTTCTTACTTACTTAAGTTGGATTGGTAAGTTATCACTTACATGTGTATTCGAATGCTGGTAAGTGGACGTTTGATCATGCGGACCATTTATCATAGGACTGTTGATCATAAGTTATTTGGAAAAATGATGCAGTGGTCAGCTGGGTTGATAAAAAAAACGCTTGAGATATGGAAGCTGGATTGATCAAGAGAATGGTTGAGAAAGACAGATTTGTGTTTTTAATAGTTAACAGAAGTTGGATTTCTCCAAAAAAGAGCACATGATTTATCAAGCGTTCTTTTGATAAATCCAGCTTCTACTTAGGCTTAAAACATTAATCCACTGTCCATTTCTTAAGCGCTATTTTTATCAATCCAGCTTCTACTTCAACTGTAAAATATTAATCCACCTTCCGGCAAAACTCCGAACTCCGGTCCCAAATTATATCACAGCATTTTTCTCACCGTCACTTCACAAACCGTTCACCGACTACTAAATATTGTAATTGGCGCACAGAATTTGCAGATAACTGCCGAAAACGATTCGTCTAACGACAAACGGTCTACTGACCAATGATCTAGCGCTTGAGAAATGGAAGCTGGATGACAGTTCGTAGAGGTGAAATGAAGGTTGGATTGATGAAAAAACGCAAGAGAAATGGAATCTGGATGATTATTCTTTTACAGGTGAAATAGAAGCTGGATTGACGAAAATAAAGCATAGTAATTAAAAGCTGAACGAAGGTATTTCTAGATCTGAAATAGAAGCTGGATTGATAAGAAAACCGCTTAAGTAATGGAAGCTGGATGAGGGCATTTTTATATCTGAAATTGAAGTTGGATTGACTAAGATAACAGGCGAGAAATAGAAGCTGGATGAAGGATTGAAGGTATTTTTAGATTTGAAGTAGAAATGGGTGCATGTTGCAATGATGTTGGAATACATTCAGGAATAAAATTTATCAATCCAGCTTCCATTTAAGCTATAAATGTACTGGTAAACAAAATGGCCTCAATACTGACGTCATTCTATATAAGGGTGGGTAAGTAAGCATTGGAGAAGCATATCTATAGATGTGATAAGCCATGCGAATTAATTTGGGACCGGAGTTCGGAGTTTTGCCCAACTTCCATTAATAAAGCATTATTTTCATCAATACAGATGCTTAATGTCAAATGTATAAAGGGAAAATGTCCTACATGCGGCTTCCGGGTATTTTCACGTATGGGGGGGGGGGGGGGATTCCGAGCAAACGTGTGTTTCAGCATAGCAAATTATTCGACATTTGTATCAGTTTCAACGTTGGTTGAATACAAGTCCGATTGACGAAAATAGTTCCTGCTAAGTGGAAGTCGATGAAAATAACTCTGATTTAAATAGAAGTGGTAACACAATGCCTATGACAACTTACCTAAACTCGCATATTTATGAAAAATGCACCGATTGGATAGACTCCTTTGTCAGAAATAATGGCGTTTGACAAAAATAGATACTACACAATCATTTACGTTGAACTCGGATTGCTAATGCACGCGCCATCTAGGGAATAAATATTCATAATGCGATAACATTCAGCTTGCATCAAATTTAATTTTGAACGGAAATCAAAACTTGCTAGTCTAGTACACGTTCTTCTTCGCTCAGTGTAATAATTACGATAGAATTACCACACTTCCGGTGAATCGTAATAGTATTCTCCAAACTTATAAAGCGCTACTGGAAAGTGAAGCCTCAGGCATCAGCTTATTCACGAGCGCTGGGCTGAATCAAAAGGCTTGTCTGTAACTGTACAGTGGACAAGAGGAGGTTCGGGTCGCATTTACCCAAATACCAATACGTATAGCACTAGCCTACATAGAAATTTTGTTTCCGCAAACTGGTAGTTGGATGGTCGATATTACTGCTGACGTCTTGCAGTATCACTAGAAGTTGGATGAGCATAATTAGCTAGCTGAAGTAGAAGTTGGATGAGCGTTTAAACCATGGCTTATGCTAAATTATTGTCGTGAAACTAGGGTGAACAGTCAGAATATTTTTCCTAGTTGAAGCAGAAGTTGGATGATTGTAATCCTTTAATTTCACTTGATATATCCAGCTTTCAAAAACGGCTAGGCTCTGCTTCACTATCAATTCCAGACTTTGTTTATCAGCTTAATTGGTCTATAGCCTATATCAGCTTAATTGGGTAATTGCATTAGGCCTACCTAAGTCCTGTGGAATTGTCTCTTCTTACAAAAGTATCAATGCCAGTTTTTTGCAGGGTTCTGGACTTGACCCTCTAATTTTGCTATTACAGTTGCATGTCTTAAAGCTCTATATGTGGGGTTACCGACTATTTAAGTTTGACGATGACTGTAATTTGGTGGGTTCTGTATCGTGCATCTCAACTACTGAATCTGAACTTGCTCACATTGAGCACAGGACCATAAACTGAAACTTACATAAGAATACTTGTCTAGTAGGTTTTGCATAACACGTCCCAATTTCTGAACTAGGCCTAATATCACAATTTCTCGAACTGCTGGCATTGCATAGGTCTTCTATCTGAAGGTTCTTGGTGTAACACTCTCTGAAAGAATTGAGTTTTCATTGCACAATAATAACATAAAATTAACTACAATCAGTCTAAACTTCAAACTAAAAACTGAATGAAATCATGCTGCATAATATAAAATATAATTGTCTAGGTCATATCTGCACTTTTACAATTTCAATTTGTTTCTAAAATCATTTTCTCATAAGGCATTAACATAGTTTAGGGGCCCACGACTGATCTGCCTAGTGGGCCTGGAATTTTGCATATCAGCCTTGCAGATGACCACTGAAATAAAGAAAAATAATGTTCGATTATTTTTGTATACATGGAAAATATGGTTCCATGACAACTGGTCCACCGACAACTCGTCCAACGACAACTCGTCCACGGACAACTGGTCCACCGACAACTCGTCCACTGAAATAGAAGCCGGATTATTGAGAAAACGCTTAAGGAATAGAAGCTGGATGAAGGTTTTTACAGGTGATATAGAAGCTGAATTCATGAAAAAATGCTTAAGAGATGGAAGATGGATCAAGTTTTTGTTCGATCTGAAATAGAAGCTGGATGCATGTTGAAACACATGATGGAAATCATCAATTCAGCTTCTATTTAAGCAAGGAAACCATTAGACTTTTTTTCATAAATCCAGCTCCTATTTCGTAAATAAAGAACTTTCATCCAGCTTCTATTTTCCAAGGGTTTTCTCGATAATCCGGCTTCTATTTCAGTGGACGAGTTGTCCGTGGACCAGTTGTCCGTGGACGAGTTGTCGTTGGACGAGTTGTCGGTGGACGAGTTGTCGTGACACCGGAAAATATAGCATCTGATGCATTTAAAATGGCAGTTCATGAAGTGTATCTTGTTATAATTATATCAAATAGCAGTAGCTTAACATCACACATTCAGCGATATAATGTCTCAAGTCTTGCGATAAATATGAATGAAATATAAAACCAGGAACTGCCACTACACAAGTGTCCAGCGAAGTATCACAAGTGAATAGTTTCCATTTTCGGCAACTTACTTCCGTCAACATATTCACCTTTTCAGTAAACTGCTATTTAAAGTCAAATGCCTTCTGCAAATCATCTTCTTGGTACTGTCTAACATAAATTGCATTATTCTGGTTCAGTATGGCTTCTCTTATGCTTTTCAAAACCACCCTTCCGTGAAAACTCACAGCCACATAGTTCACACTTGTATGGTTTTTCTCTAGTGTGAACTTTCATGTGAATTTTAAGAAACTTTTCGGCTGCAAATGCTTTGGAACACAAATCGCACAAGAAAGGTTTTTCTCCAGTGTGCATCCTTACATGGATTTTGAGGCAATCATTATTCACGAATGCTTTCTGACATAAACTGCATTTAAATGGTTTATTTCGACTGTGGATTCTTTTATGTTTATTTAGATAATCCTTTTGTAAAAAAGCTTTAGGACAAAAGTCACACTTGAATGGTTTTTCGCCAGTGTGCGTTTTTATGTGACTTTTAAGAGCACCATTCAGTGCAAATGCTTTATGACATAAATCACAATTGAACGGTTTTTCTCCAGTGTGTGTTTTCATGTGATTTTTAAGAGTACAAGTCTTTTCAAATTCTTTATGACATACAACACACTTGTGTAGTTTTCCTCGAGATTGTAGTTTTTCTCCAGTGTGCCCTCTCAGGTGCAATTTAAGACAAGAAACCAGTCTAAATGCAGCTTGACATAAATTGCATTTGTGTGGCTTTTCTCCAGTATGGATTCTATTATGATATTCCAATGCATTCTTCCGTGCAAATGTCTTGTTACACAAGTGACAAGTGTGTGGTTTCTCATCACAATGTGTTCTCATGTGACTTGTAAGAGAAGAACTTTGAGTGAATGTTTTAGAACATGCAGTGCACATGTATCGTTTTTCTCCACTGTGGAGACTTAGATGGTAATTCAGTGCACTCTTATGAGCAAATGCCTTCGGACAAATATTGCACAAGAAGGGTTTTGCACCTGTATGGGTCCTAAAATGCTCGTTTAGTTTAGATTTACTTATAAATGTTTTCTCACATAAACTGCACGTTACTGATTTTTCACCAGTATGGCTTCGTCTATGATTGACCAGTGTAGTCTCTTTCCAAAAAAAATTTGAACATAAATCACACTTGAATGGTTTCTCTCCTATGCACCCAAGTGGTCCTTTTCCAACACAGATTAATTCATGTCTTGCCAGGCTACCTTTTGCTGCAAATGTTTTGCTACATGATTTACAAGAGCATTGCGTTTCTTCACAGTTTGTGCTTGCATGACATTCTTCTTCACCGTTCAGTGCAAATGTTTTGCAGCAAGCATCTTTATTGAATGGCTGACCACCATCATGAGTTCTCTCATGCTCTTTAAGTGCACACTTCTGTGTGAACGCCACATTACACAATTGACACGTGTGTGGTCCTTTGTGAGTTTGTGTTGTCATGTGTTTTTCAAATGAGGCATTGTCTGCAAATGATTTGCAGCAAAAATTGCAAAAGTATATTTTGTTTCCGCTGTGGGTTTTGCGATGGGCATACAGGTCACTATGCCATGCAAATGCTTTGGGGCACAAATCGCAAATGTACGGTTTTTCTCCAGTGTGGGTATTGATATGTTGTTTCAGCATCCATTTCGAAGACAAGGCTTTCTCACAGAAACTGCACTTAAATGGTTTTTCGCCAGTATGCACTCGTCTATGATGGACTAAATTAGACTTATGTAGAAAAGATTTTGAACATAAATCACACTTGAATGATTTTTCTCCAAGATGCATTCTGATATGCAGTTTGAGCTGGCCCTTCAGTGCAAATGTATTTTCACACAAATCACATTTGAATGGTTTCTCTCCAGTGTGTTTTATAAAGTGATATTTGAGAGCGCCACTCTGTGCAAATGTTTTTTGACAGACATCACACCTGTATGGTTTCTCACCAGTGTAGATCAGTTTACGTTCTGCCAGATTACCATTCACTGCAGATGATTTGCTACACGAATTGATATTGCATTGTGCTTCTCCACTGTCAGATCTTGTATGGCATTCTTCGTTACTGTTCAGCGCAGATGTTTTGTCGCTAACATTTCTATTGAATGACTGGCCTCTGTCGTGACTTCTCTCATGCCTTTTAAGTGTACACTTTTGTGCGAACGATATGTTGCACAGTTGACATTCGTATGGTCCTTCTCCAGTCTGCATTTTCGTGTGTCTTTCAAAAGAGGCATTGTCTGCATATGATTTGCCACAGAAATTACAAAAGCGTCTTTCTTCACTGTGGATTTTTTGATGGACATTCAGTGTACTCCTGAGCTTAAATGCCTTGGGACATAAGCTGCATAAGTAGGGCTTTTCTCCAGTATGGGTCCTTGTGTGACCCTTCAGTATGTGTCTGGTTGTAAATGCTTTCTCACACAAACTGCACTTGAATGGCTTTTCACCAGTATGTATTCTTTTATGTCCAACTAGAATAATCTTTTGCGTGAAAGACTTCCCGCAAAAATCACACTCGTATGGTCTGACTCCAGTGTGCATTCTGATGTGTAGTCGGAGACAGCTGCTCAATGTAAATGCTTTTTCACAGAAATTACACTTGAACGGTTTTTCTCCAGCATGGACAAATTTATGTTTTGCCAGACCACCTTTTGAAGCAAATGTTTTATTGCATACATTACAGGTGTATGGTTTGCGTCCACTGTTTGTTCTTGTTTTAAAGTTTTCCTTACTTGTCTCCGTAATTTTAAGATCGGCATTTGTGTGTTGTATGTTATCTGACGTGCAATAGGATTTTCCCCCAGTTTGGGTCATGATATGACCATTCGGAATATGTTCGCTTTTATGCTTTCTTGCAAAACTGCACTTGAATGAGTTCTCCCCAGTATGCTCTTTTTGATGAACATTATGGGCACTCTTTCGTGCAAATGCTTTGGGACACACATTGCATAGGTACGGCTTTTTTCCAGTATGGGTTCTGATATGTTCTGTCAGTATCCATTTAGAAATAAATGCTTTCTCACATAAACTGCACTTGAATGGCTTCTCACCAGCATGGACTTGTCCGCAATGTCGGTCAAGATGAATCTTATCCAGAAAAGATTTTGAACATAAGTCACACTTAATTGTTTTCTCTCCGGTGTGTATTTTGACATGTCGACCGAGATGGCCACTCTGTGCAAATTTTTTATGACAGAAAATGCAAGTGAACGCTTTCTCTTCAGGGTGGATCAAGTTAGGTTCTGTCAGATCATCTTTCGTTGCAGAGGTTTTGATACATGAATTGAATTGTGTTTCTACGCAGCTTGTTGTTGTTGTATGGCATTCTTCTTTACTGTTCAGCCCAAATGCTTTATTACAATCATTTACAGTGAATATCTGATCTCCAGCATGGGTTCTCTCATGCTTTCTCAGTGCACATTTATGTGAAAACGACATGGTACACAATTGACATGTGTATGGTCCTTCTCCAGTTTGTGATCTAATGTGTTTTACAACGTAGGATTTTTTTGCAAATGATTTGCAACAGAAATTACAAACGTGTCTTTTTACTCCATAGTGAGTTTTAAGATGGGTGTTATATTCACACTTCCGTGCATATGCCTTAGGACACAAATTGCATACGTATGGCTTTTCCCCAGTGTGGCTCTTGATATGTTCTGTCAATAGCCATTTGGTAATAAAGGCTTTATCGCATGCATGGCACTTGAATGGTTTCTCTCCAACATGGTCTCGATTGTAATGGTGGTCTCGAGAAATCTTATGCAGAAAAGATTTTGAACATAAGTCACACTTGAATGGTCTCTCTCCAGTGTGAATTTTGACATGCCATCTGAGATAGTCAACCCTAGTATATGTTTTTGGACAGAAATCGCACCTGAACGGTCTTACTTCAGGGTGGATCAAGTTATGTTCAGCCAGATTATCTTTCGAAGCAAAGGTTTTGATGCATGAATTGAATTGTGTTTCTCCATGGTTTGTTATTGTCCGGCATTGTTCTTTATTGTCCAGCGCAAATGTTGTGTTGCAAATACTTTTATTGAACGGGTGATCTCCAGCATGGGTTCTCTTATGCTCCTTAAGTGCACACTGTTGTATGAATGATTGGTTACACAAATCACACTCGTATGGACCTTCTCCAGTCTGTAGGTTCATGTGTTCTTCAAAAGAGGATTTGTCTGCAAATGACTTGCAACAATAATTACAAAAGTATTTTTTCTCACTATGCGTTTTCTGATGGACATAAAATTGGCTCTTCGTTCGAAATGTCTTGGCACAAATATTACACAAGTAAGGTTTTTCTCCAGTATGGGTTCTTATATGTTCGTTCAGTATCGTTTTCATTATAAAGGCTTTCTCACAGAAATTACATTTGAAGGGTTTTTCGCCAGTATGGGTTCGACTATGATGCACCAAGGCACGTTTACGGAAAAAGGATTTTGAACATAAATCACACCTGTATGGCTTTTCTCCCATGTGCATTTTCATGTGCTGCCTGAAACTGCCACTGTCTGCATTTGTTTTGTCACACAAATGACACTTAAACAGTTTCACTTCTATGTGGATTGTTGCATGATTTCTTAGTGCCTTTTTGTTTGCACATACTTTGTCACATATAGAACATATATACTTCTCTGGTTCTTTTCCAGTATGATTTGTCATGTGCATTTTGAAATTATAAGCCGTTATGAATGCTGAGCAACATAAATTGCACTTATATGGTTTCTGCTTACAGTAGAGTCTTTTATGCACTTTTAAATCTCCCTTCTCTGTAAATGATATTTTACACATTGCACAATTGCACTGGTTTTCTCTAGTGTGTGTACTCGTGGGTTTTTTAAGGTTGGCATTTGTTTCCCGTATGTATTCTGACGTACTGTATGATTTTTCGTCAGTATGAGTCATTTTACAACAGTTCAGTATATGTTCGCTTTATGCTTTCTCGGAAACACTGCACTTGAATAGTTTTTCGTCAGTATGGGTTCTTCTTCTGTGATGTACTATAGTAATATTATGCAGAAATTGAAAATTGTTTGTCTCCCATTATATGTGTTCTGCTGTGCTAACAGAGAGTTACTCCACAAAGATGTTTTTTCACACCAATTACGAGTGAATGGCTTTTCTCCAGCGGGGATCAATTTATGTTCTGCCAGATCACCTTTCTCTGGAAATGTTTTAATACATAAACTTCAATTGTATGTTGTTTTTTTAAATTCACTTTCTTTCCTTGACATGAAAATCTTTTTTGCTTTCCTCCACAATTCTTGTAGTCAGAGAACTTTGAATACAATCAAAACATATCACAGTCTAAAAAACAAGTTTTAGAATACAATTTCTCTTGCGTTTTTTCATCAATCTAACCTCCATTTCACGTGTAAAAACTTTTATCCAGCTTCCATTTCTCAAGCGCTGGATCACTTGTCTGTAGACCAGTTGTCGTAGACGAATTGTCCGGAGACCACTTGTCGTTAGACGAGTTGTCGGTAGACGAGTTGTCGTGACACCCAACAGAACAGACAGCGTGCAATACACGACGTTAATAGCAGTCTACAAAGCACGTCTATTCTACGGACTTTGGGAACCGAACTCAGCTCTGCTGATCTCCATGCCAGTGTGTTATCCAATGCGCCACCGCCTACAACCCCCCCCCCCCCAAATTCCACCAGCAGCTATAAATGTCAGTGATAAAATAGCGGGAAATCTGTATCAATCATCAACAAAGGAAGAATGGAATTAAAGAAAAAAATGAAAAAATCTGCCAATGACAGGGCTCGGCTTTCAGTTCATTTATCTGGGGATATTGTTTACTACCACAACCTTTTAAATATTTACTACACCATTTAATGATCCTACACTTTGGTCACTCTCAGATTCAACGAAATTATCTGAAAAAGAGATACTCTCAAACGTTACGGTAGTCATCACCAATGCATCTGAAGAGCCTGTTAAAACTAACCACGTATAATGATAAATGATTGGTCACTGTTATTATTATTATTGGGTAAAATCCCAGACTGGCTGCCCGTACTCCAAACAATATGGCTGCCAACGAATGCAATAAAATTAGAGCGCGACCATCGACGACATTGTTCATCAATTCAGCTTCAATTTCAGCAGAATGACTGCACTAACCCTAAAACTAACCCTAACCGACCCTCTCGACGCCTAACCTGAGCCCTAACCGACCATCACGACGCCTAACCTGAGCCCTAACCGACCCTCACGCGCTCTAATTTTATTGCATTCGTTAACGGCCATATTGTTTGGAGTACGGGCAGCCAGTCTGGGATTTTACCTATTATTGTTATTGGATCGACTGCAACGGACCAAACAGCGGTGCCTCCGCGTGTGACATTAAAGATCCCAATACGCGCAGAACTTCAAAGAATTGTTCTCTGCAAACTGTAAGTTGGATGATCCTTTGTCAGAAAAAATGGCGTTTAAGTAAAATAAACATCTACGTTGAAGTTGGATCGCTAATGCGCTCGCCCTCTAGGGAATAAGAAGATCGGGCCTAATACTAAGAAGTTAACAGAAGTTTACGTGGCGTGGTTATTGTGACAGAAGCAGGATCTACTTTTCCCGGTGCACGAACGTAACCAGCAAACGAAGCTGAAACTCCCCAAATATGTTGAAAAGCCCCTCGGCCCCACTATACATGTAGCCTCGTGTCACTCACAACACTCATGACGGTTAAGTCTGAGACGATTCTTTTATGTTGAATATGAATCATTATGTGTCTGCCTATATGTCTCTCTCTACGATGCGTCCATGACTTAAGCCAGGCAGAAGTTCGCATTACACTTGAAAAATGCTTTAATACGCCTTGACCTTAACACTGATCCAGAATAGAACGTATTTTCAATTTTAAATATTCTATCAATCTTGCAGATGGATGGATATTTCTTGTCGAAATAGAGCGAAAATGCAGTTGTTCTCTGACAGTGCTTTGCGCACTGGACCTACGCTTCTAGAATTCTAGGCCTAAAGCAAGTATTTGTGATGTGATAGACCTACTATAGAATGCACCAGGAGTGCAAGTAAATATTATAATTATAGTTTACTACATTAAGCCTAGTGCATAATTTCACAAATTAACATACTAAGTGCTGCTACAAGGCTACATGTATGTAGGCCTATTTCTTGAAATACTGGACAAGTGAAACGCGAAGGGTTCCGCGAGCGAATACGTGCTTTGGAAGGGTTCCGCCACTAGAAAAAGGTTGAAAACCACTGCATTAAGGGATACGAATTTCATGCTATTTTGACATAAAACTAATTCAAATGTTTCACAAAATGTGTGATTTTTTTTTAAAAGCTATTAAATTCTACAAAAAAATTATAAAAAGAATTATAAATAAATGTGTGACGTCACACATGTCCTGATTCCCCCCTCTGTCACAAACTGTCACACATGGCCTGACCCCCCCTCGAGCGTGACATACTTCATGGACGGCCCCAAAGTGTGGCTGGACGGTCATGGACGGCATCCATGCACTTATTTGAAAATCTGACCGCCGTCCTGCCACTTATTGATCAGGACAGCCTGGAAAGGCAAGGGGCGTCCATGCACTTCTTTTGGAACGGCAAGGAGCGACCAGGCGCTTCTTTTTTCCACATTTTAAGCACTGTGTATTGGTGTCGTAGGCTACATTTTTTAAATGTTTAATAAACCGTCGGAGGTGAGGTGGGGTATGACACACCCCAGATATATTCTACTTTAAACTTCGCTTGCAGTAACTGCTCATACACTTCCACGTGAAGCTACGAATAAGTGTCGGCGCTTTAGTCGGGAGCGCTACTTACTAATCTGAAACCTTTACACCGGTGTTAATGTTTAAAAAATTTCGAAAGTGTCACGTACTTTAGGGGGGAGGGGGTCAGGCCATGTGTGACAGTTTGTGACAGGGGGGGGTCAAAAATGGTCAAAAATAGCGTGACATACTTTATGGACGGCCCCTTTAAGCCCGGTGTAAAGGTTTCAGATTACCCCCTCCTAAACATTACCCCCCTGAAAACTGTAAATTGCATCAATCATCGCATTTATTGCACTAAAAATATCAGAAAAATTATCCCGCTTCTTGTTTGGGTCTGAAGATTTTCAACCGTCATCCCACTTCGTGGTTTGTTATCAATGTTTTCATCTGTAGCTGAAATACTAAATCGCCGCTGAAGTTACATGGAGAAATGGCTTCGAGGTTATTATTTTTTTCTGATTAAAATATTGATAACAAACCACGAAGTTGGATGACGGATGAAAATCTTCAGACCAAAACAAGAAGCGGGATGATTTTTCTGAATTTTTTGTCCAATAAATGCGATGATTGATGAAAATCTAGTTTCCGGGGGGTAATCTGAAACCGGTTTCAAGTTACCGGGGGGTAATGTTTAGGAGGGGGTAATTTGAAACCTTTACACCGGCTGATACACGTTTATTGTCAGTTAAGGTCATCACTGAGTCAGGTCTCGTTTAATGTTGTCAGCATCGATACAGCAATGAGCTTATCAGATTGGTTCGATATGTATTGGCAAAAATAGTTATGCAAAACATCATGATAGACAATCGAATGTTTAAGAAACATGGCAAAAACGTTTTAAAAAACCAGTTATAGTTGTACCTGGCAAGCATTGAATGAAGTACACAAGGATATTATTGTTAATGTGATTTCTTTGACCTAGGCATAGAGCACAACTTGTCTATTTTAAAATTTTATATGCCTGTACGCAAAGAAAGCAACAATTTTATTACTTTTAACAATGATCTTCCAACTAAAAAACTTTCCCTCACAAAAAATACTTAGCTTTGAACAGCCTATGCATTAATAATGAAGTTTTTTTTTATTCAGGCCTAAAAAAAAATGTTGTGTTTCCGGTAACAGAGCTAAAAAAAATTGGGTAGGTAGGTCGGAAAATATTTTTATTTTGTAAAATATTTTTATGCAGTGACTATCCGAAAAAGTATACCCCACTAGTCTTTTTTGCCCGCTGAAACAGAGTACGTGTTCTAAGCAAGTATAAACTGCCTATTTCCCGACTGTCTGCACCTAAAACTGCTCTAGAAACAGTCCTATTAATTTCATTTTCTTGACGTCTCTTATGTTATGTCAATACAAATGTTAAGAAAATATTTTGTTTGAAAAAAATGTAAAAAAATTTTTGACAAAAAAATTTTTTTTAATAAAATTTTTTTACAAAAATATTTGGGTCGCGGCCGTAAAAATGGGTCGGTCGCGTTACCGGAAACACAACAATTTTTTCTTTACGCCTCATCTAGCGAAAGTTTGTTCAACATCAGGAACCAGTTTATGAATAATATTGAAACAGTTCCCATTGCTGGCAATATGCTGCTGGCTAAACAGAATTATCATTTCCATTCAACATGGCAAAAGTCTCTCGAGAGTAAATTACTTCCATTGAACCATGTCACCTTCGACTTTCTGTGATGCATAACACAGGTCTCAAGCATAATTCACATCTTTTCAGCATGTCTGTCTGTTTCTTGAGATAATAATTTACACATGTGTGCCTTTATCTGCTGTGCATTTTCTACTGTGATTTGTGAGGTCACGCTTATAAGTAAATGCACGATGACATAGAAGACATTTGTACGGCTTTTCTCCAGTGTGAGTTCTCACATGTGGTTTAAGAAGATGAGCTGATCTGAAGGCAGCTTCACATAATTTACACTTATATGGTTTTTCCCCAGTATGGATTCTTGCATGCACTTCTAAGCCCTTCTTCTCTATAAATGCACTACTACACATTTCACACTTGAATGGCTTTTCTCCAGTATGTGCCATCACATGCCTTTTAAGACTGGTAGAGCGCGCAAATGTTTTGCAACATACCTTGCACGAGTAAGGTTTTTCTCCGCTGTGCACTCTTTGATGGATATTCAGTGTAGTCTTCAGAGCAAATGATTTGGGACATGCCTTGCACAAGTAAGGCTTTTCTCCACTGTGGATCTTTAAATGGTCATTCAGTATACCCTTCACTGCAAATGCTTTTGGACATAGGTGGCACAGGTATGGTTTTTCACACTTGTATGACGCCTTTTCTCCAGTGCATGTTCTACTGTGAATTGCAAGATTACACTTAGAGGAAAATGCACCAGGACATAACAAACACTTGAATGGCTTTTCTCCAGTGTGCCTCCTCATGTGCTGTTTGAGATGATGAACCGTTCTGAATGACGAATGACACAAATTGCACTTAATAGGTTTTTCCCCTGTATGTATTCTCTTATGCACTTCTAAATCTCTCCTCTCTACAAATGCACCATTACAAATTTCACACTTGAACGGTTTGTCTCCAGTGTGTGTTGTCAAGTGTCTTTTAACTCATTCCCGCCGGAATTGTTCCGATACCTATTGGGTTTATCGGGTCACCCGCGACCCGATCCGGCGGGAAAGAGTTAAGACTCGTGCTGCGTGCAAATGTTTTGCAGCATATCTTGCACAAGAATGGTTTTTCTCCACTGTGTACTCTTTGATGAACACGCAATGTATTCCTCAGAGCAAACGATTTGGGACACACATTGCACAAGTATGGTTTTTCTCCAGTATGGACCCTTACATGGGCTTCCAGTATACTCTTGCAAATAAATGCTTTCTCACATAAATGACACTTGAATCGACAGAGGTTTCCCTTATTTCCAGCAAGATTAGTTTTCCAAGGAAGTGTTTTGTGATGTGAATTGCAGTTGGACAATAGTATTTCTCCAGAGTGTTTTGTTGTATGGCATTCTTCTTTATTTTTCGCCATAATTCTTTCATTCATCTTGAAGTCTTCAAAAGTGAAAAATTAAGTCTTACTCCATCGCCGTTAGAAGTGCCACTAGTTAGAAATACTTAATAATTTTGTTGCATGCTCACATGCAAGCGATAAAATGACAGGAAATCTCTTTTTCCATTCACAAACCAAAGACGAATGAAATACAAGAACAAAATAAAAATAAAACTAATCTATCATTTTAACAGAATTAAATAATCGATATTGCATGGGATTAGCAATGATGGCATACAGGTTGGATTGATGAAACAAATTCGTGATAAATAGAAGTCCGATCAACAAAAATGATTTTTACTTCAATAGAAGTGGGATTTCTGGAAATATTATTGCTAAACTTGATGTTGGATCGATGAAAGAATTATTTCAATAAACATTGGATTGGTAAACAACAGTTATTGTTCAAATTGAAGCTGAATTGATTAAACGAATTCTTGTCTTACTAAAAACCTGATTTATGGGAATTATCATGCCAAAGTAGAAGTCGGATTGGTGACAAATAATTATGTTGTGCCAGTCAAAAAATATATTACAATTAATTCTACTGAAGCGATAGATTGTCCAAAAATGAAGAATCAGATCCTTTATTGACAGGTCAGAATAGCGAATATGATGACGATGTCATAGTACATTTGATCATAGGTAACTTGTCATAGTACATTTCATAATAGGTAACTGTGAACTGAAAATGTGAATGTTTCTAATGCGAAAATAATTATAGATTTGCAGGGCTGATTCCATATAATCGTCAGGCCACAATTTTCACTATCTGTTTGATTAATTAGATGCCAAGCCAATTAATGTGTGATTAAGGGTCACAATATTTTCAGATTGAATTAAAATTTTTGAAAATAGCTTCTCTCAAACTTAGGGTAAACGTGTATTCGTTTCATCAGTCAAGCTTCTATTTGAGCAACAACTTTTTTTAATCAGTCTAGGTTTTATTAATAACACAGATGCCTACTTTTTATTCAGCTCCACCAACAATCATTTCATCGATCCCACTTCTATTTAGGTAAAATTTCAACAATCACATTTGGTCTGGAGTATAATCAGGTGAGCAACGAGGAATAATCGAGGGTTAATACCGAAATTGAAGTTGGATCAATTAAAAATAAAAATACTGCAACCAACGAAAATCATGACTCTGAAAAGAAGATATTGTGTATACAAACATCAAGCACGACACTGATTGAAGGCATTAAAAGAATTTAGTAACGTAGACTACGGTTCTACCTGAATTATTACGCAACACAATTCCGAAAACAACCCACCTAATCACCCTTATTTTGATAATGGACCGATTGAGTCTGACTTTTTCATTAGCAAAGTGCAAATGGCGTTAAAGAAAACAACAGAAACTCTCGAATCAAAAAGAATTACTAGTGCTTCTGCCCTCTAGCGAATAAACTTACAATGCCTGGTACTATAATTTGGAATAGTAAAAGGCTAATGTAACACTATGCAACATTAATTTTATAAACGCAACTGCAATTTAATATCGCCCTTCTGCAAAGCTCAGACGGCAAAGTCCGTTCACAAGAAGAGGTTGGTGAGAAGTTTTGGTTACAATACAATACAGTACAATTATTAGAAAAAAATATAAGAATAGGCCTATGTTAAGGTGAGCATCCATACATTAGACCTACAGTTGAATGTTGTTAGAATAATGTCAACGCTTATGTTTTTATATTACACATGAAAATTAAACATAAAAAATATATAGGAATGTTAAGGCAGGCCTATTTATTAGCATAATTATAGGCATTAGGACTATAAGTCGAAATGCACTATAATATTATTTATTATGAATTTAGTACACTTATGCGTCCAATGTTCCTGACAGATATAGTTCATGGGAAATAATGCATATAATTATTTTTTATGTTAATAACATTTGCAAGACTTAAGTCGCAAGCAGCATTAGAAGGTCTTATTTGTGGTTCAACGACAACTTGTCTACCGACAACTCGTCTAACGACAACTCGTCTCCGGACAATTGGTCTAACGACAACTGGTCTACAGACGAATAGTATCGATGAAATAGAAGCTGGATTTACAAAAATGGGTTTTTAGCTTAAATGGAAGCTGGATTGATGATTTTCATTCATGTATTCCAACATGCACCCATTTCTACTTCAAATCTAACAACACGTTCATCCAGCTTCTATTTCTCACCTGTTATTTTCGTCAATCCAGCTTCTATTTCAGATATAAAAATACCCTCATCTAGCTTCCATTACTTAAGCGGTTTTCCTATCAATCCAGCTTCTGTTTGTGATCTAGAAATACCTTCATCCAGCTTTTATTTATCATGCGTTATTTTCGTCAATCCAGCTTCTATTACACCTGTAAAAGAACCATCATCCAGATTTCAGTTCTCTTGCGTTTTTCATCAATCCAGCCTCCACTTCACCTCTAAAAACTGTCATCCAGCTTTCATTTCTCAAGCGCTGAATCAGTTGTCGTTAGACGAATTGTCCGGAGACCACTTGTCGTTAGATGAGTTGTCGGTAGACCAGTTGTCGTGACACCCTTATTTGTGGACCTAACTGATACTAACAACTCCTTGTGTTAGAAATGAGTAACTAAGTGACGCTAACAAGCCTTTAGTTTGCATCTGAATGGCAGTAGCAAGTTTTATCGGTGATGGCATTAACAAGTTTACACAGCGGACAAAACCAGAACGATTAATCTTTATCAATGAATGAAGAAACAGACTAACTGCACAGAGGGGGGGGGGACTTTGTCCGGTTCCACGACAATTGGTCTACCGACAACTCGTCTAACGACAAGTGGTCTCCAGACAATTCGTCTACGACAACTCGTCTACGACAACTCGTCTACGACAACTCGTCTACGACAATTCGTCTACAAACTACTCCAGCTTCTATTTCATCTATATAAAACCTTCATCCAGCTTCCATTTCAAATATAAAGATACCTTCATCCAGCTTCTATTTCGTATCTATGTAGGTGAAATAGAAACGGGATTGACGAAAAAACGCTTACGAAATAGAAGCTGGATCAAGGTATTTATAGATCTGAAATAGGAGCTGGATCGTCGAAAAACACTAAAAGAAATTGAGGCTGGATGAAGGAATTTATAGATCTGAAATAGAAGTTGGATTTATCGAAAGAGCGATAAAGAAATGGAAGCCGGATGAAGATTTATATAGGTGAAATAGAAGCTGGATTAATGATGAAACGCTTGAGAAATGGAAGCTGGATGAATGTATCTTTACACTTGAAATGGAAGCTGGATGAAGGTTTTATATAGGTGAAATAGAAGCTGGAGTAGTTTGTAGACGAGTTGTCGTAGACGAGTTGTCGTAGACCAGTTGTCGTAGACCAGTTGTTGTAGACAAATTGTCTGGAGACCACTTGTCGTTAGACGAGTTGTCTGTAGACCAGTTGTCGTGACACCCTTTGTCCAGAGGGGACTTTGTCCGGGGGGATAATGTCCTAGTCAAAATGGGGGGGATAATGTCCGGGGGCATTTGTCCAGGGGGTATAATGTCCGGGGGATAATATCCTACAAACACTCTACACAATGCACAATTTTAAATCACACGTGTTTGAGATTTTGCATAAAGTTTAACATTGGTTTCCATGTTAATGATAAGGCTATATAGTAAATTATTCTGTACAGAATTCACACTTGATGGTTTTTCCAGTGCATGTTCTTGTGTGCATTTTGAGATAATAAGCCTATGTAAATGCAACTGCACATAAGCTGCAACTTTATGACATTTTCTACAACTGTGTAAATGAAACATTACACATCCCACACTTCTACTGGTCTTCTCCAGTATGCGTTCGCATGTGGTTTTTGAGTAAAGTAGTCAGCACAAATGCTTTGCAACAAACATTGCACTTGTGAGGTTTTTCTCCTCTGTGAATCTTTAGATGAACGTTCAGCGTATTCTTCTGTGCAAACGCTCTCGGACAGACGTTGCACAAGTAGGGTTTTTCTCCACTGTGAATGCTTAGATGCAAGTCCAGGGTTTTC
The DNA here is from genome assembly GCA_945859605.1 of Lumbricus rubellus. Lineage (NCBI taxonomy): Eukaryota > Metazoa > Annelida > Clitellata > Crassiclitellata > Lumbricidae > Lumbricus > Lumbricus rubellus. The sequence goes on from OX243825.1 coordinate 29,036,757, forward strand.
TTCAGAGCATATGCTTTGGAACACAAATTGCACAAGTAAGGCTTTTCTCCAGTATGCGTCCTCATATGGTGTTCGAGACCAACCTTATTTAGAAATGCTTTATGACATAAGTCACACTTGAATGGTTTATCACCGAAATGGCTTCTTTTATGTTGCTTTAGCGTAAAATTCTGTCTAAAAGCTTTAGGACATAAATCGCATTTGAATGGACTCTCTCCAGTGTGTTTTCTCATGTGTCTTTTTAAAGCATGACTCAAAGGAAATGCTTTATGGCATAACAAGCATTTGTACGGTTTTTCTCCAGTGTGCCTTCTCATGTGCATCTTGAGATCATAAGGTGCTCTAAATGCGGCTTCACATACATCACATTTATGTGGTTTTACTCCTGCATGCATTTTCTTATGCTTTGTCAACACACTCTTCTGTGCAAATGCTTTGTTGCACAAATCACACATGTAGCTTCGTGGTGTTTCCCCTGTATGCGTTTTCATGTGATGATCGAAATAGCTTTCCGAGGCAAACGATTTTTGACAGAAATTGGACTTGAATTTTTTTACCTCACTGTGAATTGATTTATGTTCTGAAAGATTACTTTGCCGTGCAAATGTTTTTTCACATAAATTGCACTTGCATGACTTTTCTCTAATTTTTTTCCTTGCACGGCACTCCTGTTTACTACTCTCAACAGATGCTTTGTCACATAGCTTGTCGTCGGATAAAACACATGCATGTGTGGTCATGTGACGCTTTAAATAGCCACTTAGCGCAAATGATTTTAGGCAAATATTGCATTTGTATGGTTTTTCCTCAGTGTGACATCGTTTATGTACTGCAAGACAACTTCTGTATGTAAATGTTTTTTTGCACAAGTTGCAAGCATGTGTTCTTTCTGCGCTATGCATTTTACATGTTCTAACATCTGACCCCTCTGTGTAAATGCCTTGTCACATGAATTGCACTTGAATGGTTTTTCTCCGGTGTGGATTCTGACATGGTCTTCCAAATCACGCTTTCGTACAAATGTCTTGCTACAGATTTCACATTTGTATGGTTTTTCTCCAGTGTGCAGCATCATGTGTGTTTTCAGAGAGATGCTGTGTGTAAATGTTTTGCAGCATAGATGGCACAGGTAGGGTTTCTCCCATGTATGAGTCATCAAATGGCTGTTCAGTGAATATCTACTTCTATATGTTTTCTCACAATGACTGCACTTGAATGGCTTCTCACCAGTATGTGTTCGTCTGTGTTCAACTAGATTACTTCTCCACATAAAAGATTTTGAACATAGATCACACTTGTGTGGTTTTTCTTTTTTGTGGGTTCTCTTATGATATTGCAGTGTTTTTTTGTTTGAGCATGCTTTGTTACACATAACACATCTGTACCGTTCCGATCCTTCTTTCGTGTGCATTCTCAAGTGTTGTTTTAGAAAGTCAGGCAATGCAAATGCTTTTCGACAGAAACTGCAATCAATTTTTTTTTCCTCACTGTGAATTCCTTCATGTTCTAAAAGATTACTTTGCCTTGCAAATGATTTGTCGCACAAGTTAGGCTTTTCTCCAGTATGCGTCCTCATATGGTGTTCGAGATATACCTTATTTAGAAATGCTTTCTGACACAAGTCACACTTGAATGGCTTATCTCCGAAATGGCTTCTCTTATGTTGCTTTAGCGCACAATTCTGTCTGAAAGCTTTAGGACATAAATCACATTTGAATGGACTCTCTCCAGTGTGTTTTTTCATGTGGGTTTTTAAAGCATGACTCAAAGGAAATGCTTTATGGCATAACGAACATTTGTACGGCTTTTCTCCAGTGTGCCGTCTCATGTGCATTTTGAGATCATAAGGCGCTCTAAATGCGGCTTCACATACATCACATCTATGTGGCTTCACTCCTGCATGCATTTTCTTATGCTTTGTCAACACACTCTTCTGTGCAAATGCTTTGTTGCACAAATCACACATGTAGCTTCGTGGTGTTTCCTCTGTATGCGTTCTCATGTGATGATCGAAATCGCTTTTCGAGGCAAACGATTTTTGACAGAAACTGCAATCGAAATTTTCTAATTCACTGTGAATTTTTTTATGTTCTGAAAGATCATTTTGCTGTGCAAATGTTTTGTTACACAAGTTGCAAGCAATCGTTCTTTCTCCACTGTGCATTTTTACATGTTCTAACATCTGTCCCCTCTGTGTAAATGCCTTGTCACATGAATTGCACTTGAATGGCTTTTCTCCGGTGTGGATTCTGACGTGGTCTTCCAAATCACGCTTTCGTACAAATGTCTTGCTACAGACTTCACAGTTGTACGGTTTTTCTCCAGTGTGCAGCATCATGTGTGTTTTCAGAGAGATGCTGTGTGTAAATGTTTTGCAGCATAGATGGCACAGGTAGGGTTTCTCCCATGTATGAGTCATCAAATGGCTGTTCAGTGAATATCTATAAAGTCACTTACAACTCACACTTGTGAACAGCATAGCATATCTCCAGTGCAGAATTGTTAGTGGAGTATGAAGTTTCAATTCTGGGAAAACCTTTCATACAAACTCTGCTTTCATAGCGTTCTTTGTTGTTATCGATTCCTTTAGAAACATCAACATAGTGAAAGCTTAGGTTTAAGATTTCACAATGATCAGCTTAAGGAACTTCTGTTGAATCTGTCAGGAGTTACAAATGTAAGATTAAAAATGCTAGGAAGTTTTTGATTCATCAAACAAGGTAAAATGGAGCAAAACAGAAAATAAATTTAAGACCAAGAAGTCTGTTATCTGTGTCATAATAACGAAGACCAGCTCATTAAAAGGACGACAGATGGCCATAGGAATGATGAGTTGACGATTTCGGTTTCTTTGTATGAGACAACCTTAAGATCAATATCTAAAAAACGACACATCAATTTCTAGTTTGTAATCTAGACACATAAATATGAAACATAGCCTAAATAACACAACGAAGAACGCTAAAACGATAAGCTGTCATAGCTTAATGTTACAACAGTTTTATGTATTCCAGAAGGCATGGCTTTGTGGCCACCACTAGTTAAATTGACCAACATGTAAATATAAATCTTGGCATCATAAGTTATTCGCCATTGCATGGGATTCAACGCTGGTCGAATATATGTCAGATTGACGAAAATATTGCTAAACAGAAATAGGAATAATTTTTTACGAAATAGATGTGAGATTTATTAAAAACAATCTCGCCGATATCAAAGCTAGATAGTTGCACAATAACTTTAATTAAATAGATGTTATATTGACGAAAAAAATCAATGCCTAAATTGAAGCGGGATTGATGAAACAAATTCTTGAATAAACAAAAGCTGGATCGATGAGACAGATCCATGCCATACTAGAAGTTGGACCAATTAAAAGTAACAATGCTGCAACGAGTGAATAATTATTGATGCTAAACACACGTTTGCCGACAATATTTAAATAATGGCACCATAAAAAGCATGTTTTGATCAAATGGAACCTCTAGCCTGCAAGTATCAATGTTTATTCTAGGCATCTCGGGCGCTGGGAAGTTCCCCAGGAAAGACACCCCCAGAAAAACTTGGCTAAATAGTACTGTTGTCTAGAGGGTTTTTCTTTCCTATAAAACTTAAAATGTGTTTACGAAAACGAAATATGGCATATTTTCGATGGCTAACTATACGAGGATTGCGAACAAAACTCACCGAAATTCATTTTCGGCGACAAGAAATCGATTACATTAACCAGTTGCGGTCTGTCAAACGGATTGCCGATTATTCTCGACTTGGCATAGCCTACTATTAAATGGCGTCACAACAAAATAATACAAGTGCCTCAAGTAGAAGTTGGATAAAATACATTCCCCCCTCTGGCGATAGCAGTCAGGCTCCACCTACATAGAATAGTTGAATAATTCTGGTCCAGAGTGCGTTTTGCAGCTGGTACATTAAAGAATATACTTACTTACTTACTTACTTACTTGACATCAAACATGGAGTGATCGATTAACCAATGCTCAGTAGTTTTCATCCGAGGCTATGCGGAAACGGGCAATCTGATCCTAATAACCAACTAAAATATGCGTTTTCTTTTGGCGCAGTGATCGTTACGTATTCCAATACAACGTAGCATGGCGAAACGAATTCTTGCTGAATATAAGTTGGATTGTTGAAAATAATTTTTCCTTTACTACATGCCTAAATGGGATTAATTAAAAGATTATTGCGTTAAACATAGTTGGACTAGTAGATAAAAACTAATTCTGAATTGAATAGAATTGAACTAAAATGATTCTAATGACCTGATCAGACCATAATATTATACCCTCCATGAATGGTCCCCAGCGAAGCAAATGGGTCACTATTTGCGCCCCAGACACCATGACCGGATACTACCACGAGCAGGGTCTCATGACAACTGGTCCAACGGCAATTGGTCCACAGACAAATGGTCAACCGACAACTGGTCCGCCGAAATAGAAGATGGATTAATGAGAAATAGCAGCTGGATGAAGGTTCTCTATTTATGAAATGAGCTGGATTTATGAAAAAATGTCTAATGGTTTCCTAGCTTAAATAGAAGCCGGATTGATGACTTTTCATTCATGTATTTAACAAGCATCGAGCTTATATTTGAGATGTAAAAATACCTTCACACAGCTTCTATTTCTCATGCGTTATTTTCATCAATCCAGCTTCTATTTCAGATATAAAAATGCCTTCGTTCAGCTTCTATTTCCCAAGCGTTGTGAAAGAACCTTCATCCAGCTCCCAATTCTCAAACGTTTTTCATCAATAAATATTCTATTTCAGCTGCAAAAAAGGCGCAGAAAAAATTTCCAGTGAACATGTTGTCGTCAACCATTTGTCGATGGACCAATATTTCGTGGACCAGTTGTCGTGGAACCCACGAGCAAACAATTAGATGAGGAAAACATTTGGCATTAGAATGCTGATAGCCTAAATACTAATTACTTTGTTTAGCCTTGATAATTTTTGATGGATTATGTGAATCTTATATATGATACTTGTTCACCAGAGTGCATGCTGTTTTGCAGCTGCTTATATTAAAGAATATACACGGTGATTTATAAAAAACCACCCCCCTACATAAATTGGCATAACTCATGTAGATGACCATCAAATTTAACGAAATTTCACAGTAATGAAGCTTGATGTTCTAGACAAGTGCTGTATAAATTATTTCACATTCAGAGCTATAATGACGTAACGCGGATGACGAAACTAATGACGTCACGATAATCTCGAGAAACAAGCAAGATTCCAACGTTCATGTCACTGAGGTTGTATCATGGAAACCTGGTCAACTTCATCCGGTTTAGCCGCCTGGTGATAAATTGTTTACTGTGGCATCACCCAGTAACAATCGGAATGCGAGCATTCACGTATCTTTCGGTACACAGAAGAGGGACGTTCCTGCAAATCGTCTTTTGTGGAATCGACCAACTTTCAGCAAATCCCTTATGGCGTCGGTCGGGCTCTCTGCACACGGTCGTACGAACATTCATTTCATCGAGCCGGGCGTTAAGATCAATGGACAATATTACATGTATGTTGTACTAAAACAGGGCCTTTTACCAGACATTCGTGACATTACCGATGAGTATTTCATCTTCCAGCAGGATAGCGCTCCTGCGCACAGAGCACGGGACACTGTTGCGTTACTGGAAACTGAAACACCTGATTTCATCCCGCCTACTTGGTGGCCACCCAACAGCCCTGATTTAAATCCAGTGGACTATAAGACATGGAGTGTCATGCAAGAGAAGGTCTACAGATCTCGAATATGTGATGTCAGGTGTAGCTGTTTTTTGTAAGGCGCCCTTGTAACGGCATGGCTGTGTTACTGCGCCATATAAATCGTCGTAATTATTATTATTATTATTATTATTAGTGAGTTGCGAAGTCGAATTGTGGAAGCATGGGACGAGTTGGATCAGCGCATCATTGATGAATCAGTCAAACAGTGGCGTACTCGTCTTCGCGCATGCGTAGCTGCAAAAGGGGTCAATTTGAACATAAACTTTAACTTTCCGAATGTTTAGAAATAACTCCTCTGTCTTCCTTTAAAATTTCTTCCACATAGCGTGACATTTGACGGAGTTACAGTGAAATATGTAGGGGGATGGTTTTTTATGAATCACCGTGTACTTTCTTACTCACTTAATTGTTTAAATAGAAATTGGATTGACAAAACGTATTTTTTCCCCGAGTAGAAAAAGCTAAATGAAAAGAAAAAACCTAGAAACCTAGACAAAACAAGAAAAACCTAGATCTTGGTGGACAAGCCATAAGTGGCATTCCTGCCTGTATAATTTAAGCTAGCATGATATTCAAGACGGTGACACGACAACTGGTCTACACACAACTGGTCCAGCGCTTGAGAAATAGAAGTTGGATGAAAGTTTCTTTAAAGGTGCAATGGATGCTGAATTTATGAAAAACGCAAGAGAAATGGAAGCTGGATGAATGTATTTTTAGATATGAAATAGATGCTGAAAAGAGACCATGTAGCAATAAGATTGAATTAATATTTTAAAGGTCTTCTATGTATCATTAAAACATCTGGTAGATTTGGCCAGGTTGAGCTTTATGTCTCATATCGCTAGAACAATTTTTTTTGAAACTGCCATTATAAATTTTGCAGAAAAAGGACAAGGAATGCTTCTTTGTTGAGCAAGCAGACTTATTAGTTTTGTTTTAAATGATCACATTCTGATCCGTGAAAGTTGTGAGATGGTTTCAATTTGTTTTCTTTTTTAATTGAGTACTCATAATTCCATTTTAGTCTCTGATTGAAGTGAAGACACACATCGACAGCAATTGTAATTGAACATTTATATAGCGCCACTTCAGAGAACTCCTCAGCAGACAGTTGGTTGACAAGAGTTCCATTTTTTAGCATAGCAATTTACAAATGTTGCTTGGCTTTTGTTCAGCGTGTTAATGACGGGACACCAATTAAACTTTAGAAAAAGAAGTGCTTAGATGCACATCATTTCTCCATGCTCTGCTGTCCAAATAAGAGGCCGGTGGCGTTGAGATTCGAAAAGAAGTGCCTGAGCGCCGTCCATGACAGTAAAACCACACTTTTAAGCCCTGGAGATAACAAAACTTAGAACTATGGATGCTCTATTAAGTGTATCCTTCCATGCTTTTTCAGATCACTAGTAAAAGCAAATGTTTTGTCGCATATTAAACATGCATATGGTTTTTCACCACTGTGGATTCTCCTACTGTGCATTTTGAGATTACTAGCTTGCCTAAAAGCAGCCTGACACAAATTGCACTTGAATGGTTTTTCTCCAGTATGAATTCTTCTATGGGCTTTCAATACACTCATCTCTGCAAATGCATGGTTACACAATTCACACTTGTATGGTTTTTCTCCAGTGTGCCGACTCATGTGGATTCGTAGATAATAAACCTTTGTAAATGCAGCTTCACATAAATTGCACCTGTGTCGCCTTTCTCCAGTATGGATTCTTATATGATCTTTCAAATCACAGTTCTCGGCAAAAGCCATGTTACACAGGTCACACGTGTGTGGCTTTTCTCCGTGGCGTCTTCGCATGTGATTTTTAAAAGAGGTTTTGTGTGCAAATGCTTTTGAACACACATTGCACAAAAAAGATTTCTCTCCACTATGAACCATTTGATGGATGTCACGTGTCGCTTTATCGGCATATGCTTTGTGACACACGTCACATAGGTATGATTTTACACCAGTGTGCCTTCGCTTGTGGGTTTTGAGATCATAAGCCCGTATAAATGCGGCTTCACATAAATTGCACTTGTGTGGTTTTTCTCCAGGGTGTGATATTAACATGTGGTTTTTAAAGCCATGCTTCCAAGGAAATGCTTCATCGCATAACAAGCACTTATATGGTTTCTCACCAGTGTGCTTTCTCATATGCTCTCTAAGTTCAAAAGCCCGTATAAATGCAGATGGACATAAATTGCACTGGTGTGATTTCTCTCCAGTATGAGTTTTGTTATGTTCGTCCAATCCACTCTTCATTGCAAATGCACTGCTACACAATTCACACTTGTATGGTTTTTCACCAGTGTGACGTCTCATGTGGACTTTTAGACCATTAACCCGCTTAAATGTAGCTTCACATAAATTGCACTTGTGTGGCCTTTGACTGGTAGGCCAATGGACTTTCTGATGATCTTTCAGTCCACTCGTTGTTGTAAATGCACTATTACATAACTCACACTTGTATGGTTTTTCTCCACGGTGTATTCGCAAGTGAGTTTTAAGAGCATCACTCTTAGCATATGCTTTTGAACAAACATCGCACAAGTAAGGTTTTTCTCCAGTGTGGATCCTTTGATGGCTGTAAAGTGTAGACCTCACAGCAAATGCTTTGGGACACAAACTGCATAAGTATGGTTTCTCTTTCACATGAATCTTTAGGTGTAAAGTCAGTTTATCCTTGCTTGTGAATGCTTTTTGACACACACTACACAAGAATGGTTTTTCTCCAGTATGAATCCTTCTATGATTTTCAAGTCTAGCCTTGTAATCAAATGTTTTCTGACAGAAGTCGCATTTTAATACTTTATCTGGATGGTGTTCTAACTTATGCATTCTAAGATCACTATTTACAGAAAATGCTCTATCACATAAAGAACATTTGTAAGATTTCTCACCAGTGTGTCTTATCATGTGCTGTTTGAGTGTATAAGCCCGTGAAAAGTCAGATGGACATAAACTGCACTGGTGTGATTTCTCTCCAGTATGAATTGCTTTATGTTCATTCAATTCACTCTTCAGTGCAAATGCACTGCTACACAATTCACATTTATATGGTTTTTCACCAGTGTGTCGTCTTCTTAGGTGCATCTGGAGCTCACCAGTTCGCAAAAATGCAGCATCACATAAGGTGCACCTGTGTGGTTTTTCTCCTGTGTGTACTCTCTTATGGACTGTCAAGCCACCCTTTTGCGAAAATACACCATCACACAATTCACATTTGTACGGCTTTTCTCCGGTGTGTACTCTGTTGTGGATTTTTAGGTTAGAAGCCCATTTAAATGTGGCTTGACAAAAATTGCACTTGTTTAGTTTTTCCTTAGTAGGCCAATGGACTTTCTTATGATCTTCCAATCCACTCGTTGTTGTAAATGCACTATTACACAACTCACACTTGTATGGTTTTTCTCCACGGTGTATTCGCAAGTGAGTTTTAAGAGCATCACTCTTAGCATATGCTTTTGAACAAACATCGCACAAGTAAGGTTTTTCTCCAGTGTGGATCCTTTGATGGCTGCCCAGTGTAGACTTCACAGCAAATGCTTTGGGACACAAACTGCACAAGTATGGTTTCTCTTTCAAATGAATCTTTACGTGTGAAGTCAGTCTACCCTTGGATGTGAATGGTTTTTGACACACACTACATAAGAACGGTTTTTCTCCTGCATGATTCCTTCTATGATCTTCAAGTCTATCCTTATAACCAAACCCTTTATCACATAAATCATACTTTACGGCTTTCTCTACATGTAGCGCTCTCTCGTGCCTTTTAAGGGCACAACTTACAGAAAATGCGTTATCGCATAAAGAACATTTGTAAGGTTTCTCACCAGTGTGCGTTCTCATGTGCCGTTTGAGTTCAAAAGCTAGCAAAAATGCAGATTGACACAAACTGCATTTGTGTAATTTCTCTCCAGTATGAGTTTTTTTATGTTTGTTCAATCCACTTTTCAGTGCAAATGCACTGCTACACAATTCACACTTGTATGGTTTTTCACCAGTGTGACGTCTTATGTGGACTTTTAGTTCATTAACCCGCTTAAATTCAGCTTCACATAAATTGCACTTGTGTGGCCTTTGACTGGTAGGCCAATGGACTTTCTGATGATCTTTCAGTCCACTCATTCTTCTAAATGCACTATTACACAACTCACACTTGTATGGTTTTTCTCCACGGTGCAGTCTCATGTGAGTTCTAAGAGCATCACTCTTAGCATATGCTTTTGGACAGATATCGCACAAGTAAGGTTTTTCTCCAGTGTGGATCCTTTGATGGCTGTAAAGTGTAGACCTCACAGCAAATGCTTTGGGACACAAACTGCACAAGTATGGCTTCTCTTTCACATGAATCTTTAGGTGTAAAGTCAGTTTATCCTTGCTTGTAAATGCTTTTTGACACACACTACACAAGAACGGTTTTTCTCCAGTATGAATCCTTCTATGATCTTCAAGTCTAGCCTTGTAATCAAATGTTTTCTGACAGAAATCGCATTTTAATACTTTATCTGGATGGTGTTCCATCTTATGCATTCTAAGATCACTATTTACAGAAAATGCTTCATCGCATAAAGAACATTTGTAAGGTTTCTCAGCAGTGTGTATTCTCATGTGCTGTTTGAGTTTAGAAGCCTGAATAAATGCAGATGGACATAAACTGCACTTGTGTGATTTCTCTCCAGTATGAGTTTTGTTATGTTCGTCCAATTCAATCTTCAGTGTAAATGCACTGCTACACATTTCACATATGTATGGCTTTTCACCAGTGTGTTGTTTTCTTATGTGCACTTTGAGTTCGCCATTTTGCATAAATGTAGCTTGACATAAACTACACTTGTGTGGCTTTTCGGCAGTGTGTGATATCATGTGCTTTTCCAGAGCAAGATGTGAAGCAAATGCTTCATCACAAATTGGTGTTTCGCCAGTGTGACTTCTCATGTGCACTATAAGATCAGAAGAATTCAGAAATGCAGCTTCACATAAACTGCACTTGTGTTGTTTTTCTCCAGTGTGAACTCTCTTATGGATTGTTAAGTCACAATTTTGTGCAAATGCACTGTTACACAATTCACACTTGTATGTTTTTTCTCCACAGTGTACTCTCATGTGAGTTCTAAAAGCATCACTCTTAGCATATGCTTGTGGACAAACATCACACAAGTAAGGTTTTTCTCCAGTGTGAATCCTTTGATGGTTGTCCAGTGCAGACTTCACAGCAAATGCTTTGGGACACAAGCTGCACAAGTAGAGTTTTTCTTTTACATGAATCTTTAGGTGTGCAGTCAGTCTACCCTTGGTTGTGAATGCTTTTTGACACACAGGGCACACATACGGTTTTTCTACAGTACGATTTCCGCTATGATCTTCAAGTCTGTCCTTATAACCAAAACCTTTATCACATAAGTCATACTTGGCGGCTTTATCTACATGCATTGCTCTTTCATGCCTTCTAAGGGCACAACTTACAGAAAATGCTTTATCGCATAAAGAACATTTGTAAGGTTTCTCACCAGTGTGCGTTCTCATGTGCCGTTTGAGTTCAAAAGCCCGTAAAAATGCAGATGGACATAAACTGCATTTGTGTGATTTCTCTCCAGTGTGAGTTTTGTTATGTTCGTCCAATCCACTCTTCAGCGCAAATGTCTTGTTACATAATTCACATTTGTGTGGTTTTTCACCAGTGTGTCTTTTTACATGCACATTGAGATCGCAAGTCCGCATAAATGCAGCTACACATAAATTACACTTGTATGGTTTTTCTCCACGGTGTATTCTCATGTGAGTTTTAAGATCGCCACTCCGTGCATATGCTTTTGGACAAACATCACACAAGTAAGGTTTTTCTCCACTGTGAATCCTTTGATGTTTGTCCAGTCTAGATTTCACAGCAAATGCCTTGGGACACAAACTGCACAAATAGGTTTTTTCTTTTACATGAATCTTTACGTGTGCAGTCAGTCTACCTTTGGTTGTGAATGTTTTTTGACACACACTACACAAGAACCGTTTTTCTCCGGTATGAATCCTTCTATGTTCTTCAAGTCTAGCTTTATATCCAAATGCTTTCTGACATATATCACACTTTAATGCATCCACTCCATGGTGTGCTCTCTCATGCATTCTAAGAGTAAAACTTGCAGGAAATGCTTTATCGCATAAAGAGCATTTGTATGGCTTTTCTCCGGAGTGCCTTCTCATATGAATTTTGAGACCAGAAGCGCATATGAATGTTGACTGACATAAATTGCACTTGTGTGGATTTTCTTCTCCAGTATGTATTCTCATATGCATGTCCAAACCATATTTGTGTCTAAATGCATTGGTACAAAATTCACACTTGTATGGTTTCTCTCCAGTGTGTAATCTCATGTGCCCTTTAAGAGAGTAACGGTATGGAAATGCTTTGCAGCACAAATTGCACACGTAAGGTTTTACTCCACGGTGTGTCTTCAGATGGCTGTTCAGTGTAAGTTTCAGAGTAAATGCTTTGGAACAAACATTACACAAGTAAGGTTTCTCTCCACTGTGCATCCTGAGATGGCCATCAAGTGATCTCTTTATTGCAAATGCTTTGTCGCACACATTGCACAAGTACGGTTTTTCTCCACTATGAGTCCTCAAATGGACCTCCAAAATAGACTTCTTAGGAAATACTTTCTGGCAGGAATTACAAATGAACTTCCTGTCACTGGTGCACGTCCTCTCACTTTGCTTCAGATTAGACACAGCTGTAACACCCAAATTGTTTGTCAATAGTTTATATCCTGTGTGAGTGATCATGTGCTGCTTCAGATTGACTTTCAGTGCAAAGTCTTTATGACAGAAATTGCACTTGAATGATTTATCTTCAGGTTGAGTTCCTTTCTGTTCAGCAGGGGCGCTGTTCATGGATGTAAATCTTCTGTTACGTGGATGGCATGACTGTGGATTTTCTCCATTGTTGATATTTGTATGGTCCAACACAATACTCTTTAATGCAAATGTGTTGTCGGATATGTTGTTCTCGAATGATTTTTCACCAATGTTTGTGTTTGTATCGCATTGCTGTTTCCTCTCCTCTGCCAGTGCATCATGAGATGAAACACTCTTGTACAGTTTCTCTGCAGTGTGAGATATTTTGTGGAGTTTGAGAGTCCATTTCTGTGCAAACGTCTTCTTGCAAACTTCACATTCATATTGTTTCTCGTTGTTATTTATTGCTGCATCCATCTTTAAATCTTCAACAGAGTCAAAATTTTAAATAAATAGTAATTTTTTAACATCTGAATAAATTGCTGTAGAATTTGTCAGAAGTTAGAAATGTCAAAGTAAAATGCACTGAATTAGTTTTAGTACACCATCCAAGAAAAAAAACACAACAAATGTTAGACCAAGAATTGTGATATCAGGCTGATAACAGAAAGACAAGCTCGCTAAAAAGGACAAAATGGACATAGGATCGCAGCGTTAAAAATTTCAGTTTCGTTCGATGATATAGCCATAAGATCAACACATAAATCGACGTGCCATTTCCAAGACTAGAATGGACTCTAATCGTGAAAATATAAAACATAACCTGCAGCTGGATTGATGAAAAGAACGCTTGGAAAGTGGAAGCTGGATTGATGAAAAGAATGGTTGAAAAAATTAGATTTGTGTTTTTTATAGCTGTAACAGAAGTTGGATTTCTCAAAAGAACGCTTGATTAATCCAGCTTCAATTTCTTAAGCGTTCTTTTCATCAATCCAACTTCTAATTCAACTAGAATATTAATCCATCATTCATTTCTTAAGCGTTCTATTCGTCGATCCAATTTCCACTTCAAGTAGAAAATATTTATCCTGCATTCATTTATAAGCATTATTTTCATAAATGCAGCTGCTGACTGCACCATGTTAAGAAAAAACTTATGATCAACAGTCCTATGATCAATGGTCAGCAAACCTAAAGCGCCATGTACATTGTACTGGTGTAAAGGTTTCAGATTACCCCCTCCTAAACATTACCCCCCGTAACTTGAAACCGGTTTCAGATTACCCCCCTCCCTCAGATACTAAACTTGTATCAGTCATCACAGTTATTGCACTAAAAAATCAGAAAAATCATCCCGCTTCTTGTTTTGGTCTGAAGATTTTCATCCCTCATCCCACTTCGTGGTATGTTATCAATTTTTTATCGTAAAAATAGCCTCGAAGCAATTTCTCTATTGTAACTTCAGCGGCGATTAGTATTTTAGTTACAGATGCAATTTACAGTTTGCAGCAGGGAAGTAATGTTTAGGAGGGGGCATATATTGAAACCTTTACAACGGCATATAGAATGGAAAAATGACACATAATCCTAAAGAACGCCAAAAGGGTGTCACGACAACTCGTCTAACGACAACTCGTCTAACGACAACTCGTCCCCGGACAATTCGTCTAACGACAACTGGTCTACTGACAACTTATTCAGCGCTTGAGAAATGGAAGCTGGATGATAGTTTTTAGAGGTGAAATGGAGATTGGATTGATGAAAAAACGCAAGAGAAATGGAATCTGGATGATGGTTCTCTTACATGTGAAATAGAAGCTGGATTGACGAAAATAACGCATGATCAATAAAAGCTGGATGAAGGTATTTCTAGATCTGAAATGGAAGCAGGATTGAAAAGAAAACCGCTTAAGTATTGGAAGCTGGACGAGGATATTTTATATATGAAATAGAAGCTGGATTGACTAAAATAACAGGCGAGAAATAGAAACTGGATGAAGGTATTTTTAGATTTGACGTAGAAATGGGTGCATGTTGGAATACATGAATGAAAATCATCAATCCAGCTTCCATTTAAGCAAAAATAACGTTTTCGTAAATCCAGCTTCTATTTCATCAATACTATTCGTCAGTAGACCAGTTGTCGTTAGACCAATTGTCCGGGGACGAGTTGTCGTTAGACGAGTTGTCGGTAGACGAGTTGTCGTGGAACCCGCCAAAAGATAAATAACCATAGCCTTACGCCATGTACTGCAAATTTTTTTACGCATTTCAGAAGACTTGACCTTTAATCCGAAATAGTGAAACTGTAACATTTATTTTTAAAATTTATTCCTCCAATTCTATAGTGCACTCATCCAAGCTCTCAACTCAAAGGCACTTCCAGCGTCGTGCTGTCCAACATCCAATGTTCAGCCAATGACGTCCGGTTTGGTAGTGCACAGAACGCAAAATCATTGTACAGCTTGTCGAGTTTTGTGTCAAAATATGAACATTTTGTGACGTGGATCCTTACAACAAATTCCGGAACAATTATTTGGGATCAATCCGGGACACGGGACGCACAGGGCCGATTCCGGAACTGTCCCGGCGAATCCAGGACGGTTGGCAGAAGTCTTTAGGATTACCGAAAGATGGTATTAATGCCATTTTATTCCAGTAACAATTATTCACCTACAATAAACAATCAAGATTTGTGAGCACAAAATAATGCTGCGTAGCACATGGAAATATTGGTAAACGTGTATTTTAGTGTGGTAAATTATTCGCTCATCTTCGCTCGCTGCAGCATTGTTATTTTTAATCAATCCAACTTCTAGTTTGGCGAGCAAATATTTTTCATCAATATAACTTTAATTTAAAATTATTGTTCATCAATCCAGCTTCAATTTCAGCAAGCTTGTTTTAATTAATTCTTCGGTACTCTACCCTGATTTATTTTTTATTTTCGCATGCGATATAGAATTAATTAAATAATTGATGTCAATCGCGTCATTCAATAGTTGCTATCCAGCTTCTATTTAGATAAAAAAAAAATTCGTCAATCCAGCTCCAGTTAGGCCAGAACATTTTCATCAATCCAGCTTCAATTTCAGCAGAATGACTGCACTAACCCTAGAACTAACCCTAACCGACCCTCACGACGCCTAACCTGAGCCCTAACCGACCCTCACGCGCTAAATCCCGCTTCTATTTTGTGAGTAAATATTTTTCATCAAATTTCTAAATTTTAAACGGCGAGACGCGTAAAACACGGAGCTGAAAACACGGACTATATAAAAATTAAAAATAAATCAGGGTAGATAACCCATAAGTACCAATTCTTCTTCTATCTCAATAGAAATTAAGGTAAACGTGTATTTTAGCGTAATTAATTATTTTCACGCTTATAATGGCACAAAAAGCGTCTTAAAATATTTCTGTCAACGTGCGATTGCCAAAGTGATGTATGATTAAACTTCGAATATCTTAAAAAGAAGGATTTCGATCGAAAAATTGTAATATTTTGTCGTAACAAACCGCCAATCCAAGTTGTTGTTCAATTGCGACCCTTTCCGGAAGTGGCGCGCGGCAAGCAAAAATTATTAAATAAGTAAGTAAAAGTCCAGCTTTTTCAATCGCATCAGTTGTTTTATGAATCCAACTTCTGTTGCAATAATAACTATTTCTCATCAATCCAGCTCCAATTTCAGCATGATTATTTTTATTACCCCAGCTTCTATTTCTGCCGGTTATTTTTGTCAACCCAACTTCTCTTTCAGATATAAAAATACCCTCATCCAGCTTCAATTTCTTAAACGTTTTTCCCATCAATCCGGCTTCTATTTCACATCTACAAATACCTTCATCCAGCTTCCATTTCTCATTTTTAACTTAGGACAGAACTCTTGACGTAGGCCTACATACACGTTATTTATAGTCGCATATACGTCGATGGTTTGGCGCGTACCCCAACTTCCGGTTAGATGTTTTGGTTCAATGGCGATTCGAACGTCGATTTCGCAGGGGAAATGTGACATTTTAAAAACGTATTTTCTGTGAATATTCGTATTCTTACGAAATTTTAAGTGTGCTGTTAGATGAGTTAGACCATTGCAAGTCATTAGGAATAATTTACGGCGCTTTTTGTGTGGTTAAAAACGTTAAAATAATTAATTACGCTAAAATACACGTTTACCGAAATGAATTTCATCAATCCGACTTCTATTTAGAGAGAACTCTTTTCGTCATTCCGACTGGTACTCGACTAATGCTGAAACCCATGCAATGGCGAAGAATTTACCATACTAAAATACACGTTTACCAAAATATTGAATAAGCTGTAGTTTGGTGAGCAATGACAACACATGTGGCGAAGTAGGCTATGTATAAAACAATTTATTAAGCTAAACTACACGATGACATCTTTACAGTTGTATGCTACCGTTTCTCGGTTCTCTTATCTAAAATATGGGATATGATTACCGCAGTAGTTATTTTAGTTTGGGACTTTCTTACCAATTCTGCTGCGCATAAATAATGATACAGTATGGAAAGTTCGTGATGGATAATTTCAAAGATTGGCGAACAAAAATCACCAAAATTACGTCTCCAGATAGATATATTTCCTAAGCATGCAATAAAAATGGCGTAAATGAAAATGCAAGTTTCTCAAGTGGAAGTTGGATAGCTGATCTTCAGCCCTCTGGCGATTAAATTTACGTCCTATAATTAAATTAACATTTTGTCGATATCGTATAGAAATCGACAATAAAATAATATAAACAAACTATTCTCCATTATGTCAAATTAAATCAATTCCTTCAAATTTAAACTTGGGAAGAAGGCTTAAACAATTTTACAACTAGAGGTTGGTTTCATAAAACGATAATATTAGCCTATAGGCAGACTACATAACCGGAACCGACAATAAATCGGAGAATGATGAAAAGGATGTTGAAGACGTAGAATTGGGATTGACGAACATTAAAAATGGTACATTGGCAAATAACTGTGCTAAAATAATAGATTAGTAAAATATATACACCGTGGTTCAAAAAAAGTAAGCCACATTGTTTTGCATATATCTTTAAAACCTGATGACATATCAAGCCAAAATTTTCCAAATATTTAGAGAACTGGACGAAGCATATGATTCCAAAAATTTCCTGAGATAAAGTTTAGTCTTCATTGATCCGGAGTAAAAAAGAATGGAGCCTATTATCGCGATGTTCTGCTGTAACAATATCTTCTATCTGTAATTAATCAGAAATCTAGTCCCAGATGGCAGCTTTGTTTTTCAACAGAACAGCGCCAGCCAACAGAACCAAGGAAACCATCGAAATGTTGACAATTAAGAGAAACGCCAGACTTCGTTTCTCGCACATTATGGCCTCCGAACAGCCCAGATTTGAATCCTGTCGACTATAAAGTGTGGAGCGTGCATGATGCAAGACCTAGTCTACCAGACAGCAATCCATGGTATAAACGATCTGAAGCAATGCTTGTTGGAAGTGTGGGATGGCCTGGACCAAAGGATAATCGACGACGCTGTTGCCCAATGCATGGCGCCAGCGCTTCCATGCAGGCTTGCGTGCAAGCAAGAGGAGGACATTTTGAGCATGTTATTTAATTAAATAATCAAACCATACTGTTGGAATCATATTGCTAGTGCAATTCTCTACATAACTGGAAAATTTTAGAATAATTAATCATCAGGCTTTATAGATAATAAGGAAACATTTAATTAAATCTCACAGAAAATTGCTTGTAAACTGAAATTTCGGCATATGAAGTTTAAATATTCATATCTTTTTATCCGTTCAACATTATCTCATGAAATTTTGGAATCATATTCTTGGTCCAATTTTCTAAATATTTGGAAAATTTTAGCATGATATGTTATCAGGCATTAGAGATATATGAAAAACAATTTGGCTTACTTTTTTTGAATCACGGTGTACATGTAAATAATTTGTACGTAATTATTACAGTAAAAAAAACCAACTTTTCAAACAGTTCATAAAGTGCATCTTTCTGCAGAGGACAACAGAAGCGCCGATAAAGTTCACTTCAATTTCAGACACAGTTCCCACGAATTAAGGTGTGTTGTCTGTGACGAAAAATTCGATTGATATAGAATTTTTTTTATTCATCTTCAACTTGACTCATGGGTTAAATTAAAAATGTCTGTTTTAATTGGTGGCAAGTTATTTCCAGTAGCAGAGTTACAATTTCTATTCAAGCTGGAAAAATATATATTAGCACAATTATTTTCCTGTCTGCATTGGCATATCTTTGACGTGGCCAACCGGAGGCCAAGACATAATCCACATTCATAAATTATGAAAATAAATTAATTTAGCACACGATTCATCTAATAATTTGACTAGCTTTTAGTTTACAATCATGCGTTTTCAGATCTGTCTCCTGAATGCAATCAAATTTCAGTTCCCCCACCATCATTACTAATCACACACAATCGCCTTTCTCAGGCTCTGCTAGCCATCACACCTCACGTTTTTAATTCGAAATTGAATCCACGCCTCTTCAACAATTCTTACCATGTCTTATCTGATATCCACATTCCAGTTATCGACCCAGTCAACATCCACCTTAGTAACTGTTCGATTATTATGTGGCAACCATACCCGGACCTCCTTTGGACTACTCATACTGATAACCCTTTTGACTCAATGCAGCGATCGAGAATAAGCTGGTGCCCCACGCTTGCTCTAGCGTGACGTCTTAGAAGTTTTCAGATTACGATTCCACAATACAGATTCGAGTAAGTGATTCATAACAAAATTCACACTGTATAGATCTGATATATTATGGTCTGTGTAAATACTGTACTTCTCCAGAGCAGAAGCAAACGCTGTATGACATGATAAACCTTCTATGGATTCTTTGCTTTGTGCCTTCTTATGTGCTTTTTAAGACCACCATTCAAGGCAAATGTTTTATCGCATAATAAACACTTGTATGGCTTTTCCCCAGTGTGCCTTCTCATGTGCATTTTGACATCGCGAGCCTGACTGAACGCAGCTTCACAAAAATTGCACTTGTGCGGTTTTTCTCCAGTGTGTATTCTCCTATGCTCATCCAATCCACTCTTCTGTGTACATGCGATTTCACACAAATCACATTTGTACAGTTTTTCACCACGGTGTATTCTCAGGTGTCTTTTGAGACTTGTACTACATGCAAATGTTTTACAGCACACATCACACAAGTAAGGTCTTTCTCCACTGTGGATTGTTAGATGGACATTCAGGGCTTTCTTCATGGCAAATGCTTTGGGACAGGCATTGCATAAGTACGGTTTCTCTTCACTGTGGATCTTTAGATGAGTGTTTAGTTTTTTCTTCTGTTCAAATGTTTTGTGACAGACATTGCACAAGTAAGTTTCTTCTTCAAAATGAGTCTTGACATGGTCTTCAAGTTCAATCTTCTCTTGAAATGCTTTATCACATAAATCACACTTGAATGTCTTTTCTCCAGTATGGGTACTTTTATGTTGGTCTAGATCACTATTCTCTGTAAAAGTCTTTGGACAGAAATTGCACGGAAATGAATTTTCTTCAATGTTTGATATCATGTGATTTTTAAGACAATAATTCCCAGCAAATTCTTTATCACATGATGAGGCCTTGAATGGTTTTTCAATTCTGTGGCTTCTCATGTGCATTTTGAGATCATACGTCTGAAGAAATGAAGTTTCACATAAATTGCACTTGTTTGGCTTTTCTCCAGTATGTGTTCTCAAGTGCTCTTTCAATTCACTATTATGGTCAAACAAAGTGTCACACAGTTCGCACTTGTATGGTTTTTCTCCAACGTGCATTCCCTGGTGGGTTATGACATCAGAAGTCTGTACAAATGCAGCTTGGCATAAATTGTATGTATGCGGTTTTTCTCCCATGTGCGTCATCATGTGCTTTTTAAGAGATTTTCTTTGTGAAAATGATTTGCAACACACATGACACGAGTAAGATTTTTCTCCACTGTGGATTCTTTTATGAGCGTAGAGTGTCTTTTTCTGTGCAAATGCTTTGTTACACACACTGCACAAGTGAGATTTCTCTCCACTGTGCAGCTTTAGGTGAGCGTTTAGTATTTCCTTACGTCCAAATGCTTTGTGACACTCATTGCAAACGAACGGCTTTTCGCCACTGTGTGTCCTTAAATGGTCATTCAGTTTGTCCTTCCTAAGAAAGGCTTTCTCACATAAAGTGCATTTGAATGGCTTGTCTCCAATGTGCTTCCGTCCGAGTTCATCTATATTATTCTTCTGGAGAAATACCTTAAATTGGCAAAGATCGTTCTTATTGGTTAATCCTACTTTGTGTGAGCTAGT
Source organism: Lumbricus rubellus (assembly GCA_945859605.1). Classification (NCBI taxonomy): domain Eukaryota; kingdom Metazoa; phylum Annelida; class Clitellata; order Crassiclitellata; family Lumbricidae; genus Lumbricus; species Lumbricus rubellus. The sequence continues at coordinate 29,057,588 of OX243825.1, forward strand.
GTCATAATCAGTGACTTCCTTATCTGCAGATGCTTCGTTAGATAACTTGCTTGTTAATGGCTTGTCACCCATGTGTGTCGTCATGTGCTGTCTGAGATAGCTTTTCAATGCAAATGCTTTTTGACAGGAACAGCAACGGAATGATTTCTCTGTAGTGTGGGTCGTTTTATGTTCTGCAAGATTACTCCGTCGTGCAAATTTTTTGTTACATAAGTTGCAAGCGTATGGCTTTTCGCCTGTGTGGACATTTCTGTGGTCGAGCATATCACGCTTTAGTGCAAATGTTTTGTTACAAATACCGCATCCAAATGGATGTTCACCTTCACCAACTTTTCTTCTTGTAGTTTGTTTACTCATCTCTGTCAACTGGTTTGTCACAAAAAGCGCTCTGGAACAGTTTATCTACAGTTTGGCATACTTGTGGAGTTTACGTTTTCTTGCAAACATCCCGTTGATATCGTTTCTCGTTGTAATCGATGTTTGAATTCGTCTTAGAATCTTCAGCAAAGTCAAAACCTTAAATAAATAATTTTGCAGGAGTCAGTAATTTTCAAAGTTACAATGGTGCGAACATGTGTTGATTACACATCCAATTAAGTAGAAAGCAAATAATTACAGGCAATTTATTGTCTTAACGTCATAAATCATTTGCCATTGTGGGCTATAACATTGGTCGAACACAAGCTGGATTGACAAAAAGAATTATTGCTAATTAGAAGTCGGATAGGTGAAAATAATTTTTACTTTCAAGGATGTGGGATTTAGGAAAGCAATATCGCTGAAATCGAAGCTGGACTTAAGAGTGATAATTTTTAATATACAAGATCTTATGTTGATTATTTCGTAGTGGCCGCCTAGCGGAAGTGGTGAAAATGATTCATGCCAAAGTAAAAGTCGGACTAATGAAACATAATTATGCTGTGCCAAGCCAATGATTTAGAACGCTAAAGCAATTCTAAATAACCGAGTTTTACTCTACGATATAAGTAAGATGGATGAAAATAATTATGTTGTGCGGGCGAATAATTTAGAACGCCATTTAAAGCAGTAAATTACCTACAAAGTCGGGCATACCTGGGAACGGCGGTCCCAAATTATAAAATTACAGAAATCGATAGGCTATCTCCTGAGAAGGCTTTAAACATGATGTGTGGTGAAATAGAAGCTGGATAAACGGCATTCCAGCTGCAATTAAAGCTGGATGCATGCTGTCAGCTATAATACATAAATGAAATCAACAATTCAGTTTCCATTTCTCAAGTTTAATTTTCTTTAATCCAGTTTCTATTTCACCTATACCTAAGGAACCTTCATCCAGCATCCAGCGTTTTAATTAATCCATCTTCCATTTAACTTATTATGTTCATCATCCAGGTTCTATTTCTCAACCGTTCAATTCATCAATCCAGCTTCTATTTCATATCTAAAAATACCTTCATCCAACTTATCTTTCACTTGCATTTTTTCATCAATTCACCTTCATTTCACTTGTAAAAAGTCTTCATCCAGCTTCCATTTCCAAATTGCTTTCTCATTATTCCGGCTTCTATTTCGGTGGACCAGTTGGTCGTTTTATAAGTGTGGAGTGCAAAAGAAACCGTTTCTATGCGGCCATCCAATACACCGCACTATTACGACACATCATGTTGATTTACTTAATGTTATAATTCGGGACCGCCGTTCCCAGGTATGCCCAAAGTCGTTCCAAATGCCATTATAATTTTTTCCTATCCATGACTATAATTGTAGCCTAGAAGTTGAGCTAAAAAATACCAACAAATTAATGCAAACAACTGTATAGTTTAAGCTTCGATAACTACGAGTGCTAGCAAAAATTAAACTTACAACAATAGAATCCTGAAACTTACAGCAAATAAAAAAAACTGCAAAAAACGACAGGATGAATCGGCTTTGTAAAATTATTAAATGAATTACAATCAATAATTCGTCAAAATGGCGATGACTTTATCATGCATCTAAAAATGAGATTCTGGACTTCCGAGGCGTCTGCCCTCTTGCGATTAAACAAATTATCGCTTCGGATGCAAACAATCACTGATATATTTTCAATATTATTTATTATTTAAACTTTTGAAGGGAAGTGTGAGGCGGCACGAGACCAGCGAACCTTCCAAAGGATTCCTGAGGGAGCCTAAAGGTAACCTCTATCGTTTAAACGGTATTAATTATTCGCCTTTCTTGGGATTTAACCAGCGCTTAAAGTCTGAGAAAAGAAGTGCCTGGACGCCCTTTACTTTTCCAAAAGAAGTGCATGGACGCCCCTTACCTCTCCAGGCTGTGCTGGCCAATAAGTTGCAGGACGGCGTTCAGATTTTAAAATAAGTGCCTGGATGCCGTCCATGAACATTTCGGCACCAGTGTAAGAATTGTGGAAAAATAACTGGGGGGGGGTGGATCATTATCCCCTTGGAATTGGGGTGTGAAAAACAAACTTTAACATGGGGCTGTAAGAAAGACCGGGGGGTTGAAACCCCCAAACCCCCCGGAAATTCTAACCCTGCCAGTCACACTTTAAGCTATGGATTTAACGTTGATGGCATATATATATATATATATATATATAAGCTGGATTGATGAAAATAATTTTTGATAAATAGAAGTACGATCGCAGAAAATAATTTTTTACTTGAATGGAAGTGGGATCTTTGAAAACAATATTGCTGAAATCTGAGTTAAATTTTAATGGCAAATAAAATGTTATTTAAATATACTTTAATTTACATTGATATATAAACAGGTAGGCCTATTGTTAAAAAAGAAGCTGGATTGATATCATGAAACGAATTCTGGTGGATTTTGGCATATATAGGCCTATATATATATATATATATATATATATATATATATATATATATATATCTTCGTTTATTCAAATTCAATCTGACAGACCGCAGAATGATTACAGGTACAGGTTAGGCTATACTAAACACGGCCCACTATAGCACGACACGCAGGTCGGCTTCACAGCAGTGGGTTCGGTAGCTTAACACTAATAGTCTAAGTGCTGGATCACTCCTGGTTCGGCCAAGCCAGAAGTGGGAGGGACTATCTCCAGGGCCGTTTTAAGAAATTTTGTGGCCCTAGGCACAAACACTAATTCTATACGTAACTATGAGTCTCATCTTGTTCCCCTCCTGAGCTCCTCTTAGAGGGGGGAATCAAGGTTTCTGGGATACGGAGAACGAGTGTATGCCGGTCGATCGCTGAGACGCGTAGCGCCGAGTGGGGGATGAGCAAGGGAAGGGAATGTGCATGTCCGCACCGGAAAATTTTGAATTTTTACATTGCAATGGCAGCATTTTAAGCTGCCATCTTAACAAAATTTCTCAACTATTGCAGACAGGCTCTAGTCTATGCTCGACTTTCTTGCACTGGAATTAGCTTATTCCCCTTGCTCAAAAGGTCCTACATTGCTGACCAGGACACAATTATCAGAATAGTTACAATCTGTAATTTTGTCATTGGCATTGTCTTGGAAAAATAGAGAGGTGGTTTCCCGTTGCCTTCCTCTCGGTGTTTTTATTGAGACACCATCTCTTGCGTCGTGTCTTCCACTGTCCGTCCTTTTCTTCCTTCTCCAGGTGTGTTGGGTTCGCTTATACCGGCGAAAGCTCGGTCGTCCACCACGCCAGGACATAGGAGCGTTTCGGTTTATTTTCCGTGGGTGTAAAAGAATCCCTTGCGCCTATGCCATAAACCCCATAATGCATCACGCGACCTCTTTAGCCGTTTCGTCAGCAGTGGCTCAGCGTCCTCTCTTTATGTCTTTGGTTCAGACTGTTTGGCGCCATTTCACAGACAGAATTCAAAATTCGGCGAAGCTTGCACGACGAACCGTTATGATTCTTAATTCACGGTTTTGTTTCCGCATTGCACATATGTTCGTGTTTTAGCCATTTCTTAAAATTTAATTGAAACAGAAGCACATTAAATTTATGGGTGAACGTGTATTTTAGTATGGTAAATTCTTTGCCATTGCATGGGTTTAAGCATTAGTCGAGTACCAGTCGAATTGACGAAAAGAGTTCTTTCGAAATAGAAGTCAGATTGATGAAATTAATTTCTATTAAATTAATAGATAGAAGAGGGACTAATTAAAACAATCTTGCTGAAATTGAACCTGGATTGATGAACAATAATTTTAAATTGAATTAAAGTTATATTGATGAAAAATATTTGCTGACGCAATAGAAGCGGGATTTATCTAACTATTTCTTACCTAAGCGGAAGCTGGATCGATGAAAAGGATTCTCGCCAAACTAGAAGTTGGATTGATTAAAAATAATGCAGCGAGCGAAGATGAGCGAATAATTTACCATACTAAAATACGCGTTTACCAATTTATGCTAAGATGACCGCATTTTGATGAATTTCTTGATTTGTTTTGTGGCTTTACAACATTAATCATTTAATTTCCTGCTAGGCCTATCTACTTTTTGGCAGTTCGCCCTCGTCGTCTGTTAGGTGCATTCAGTAAAACCGGCTTTTAGCGTCGGAAATAAGGCATAGGCCTACCTGGGAACGGCGGTCCCAAATTATAACATTAGGTAAATCAACATGACGTGTCGTAATAGTGCGGTGTATTGGATGGGCGCATAGAAACGGTTTCGTTTGCATGCACTACACACTTATAAAACGACCAGCACTCCACACTTATAAAACGACCAGCTAGTCCGCCGAAAAAGAAGCCGGAATAATGAGAAAGCACTTGAGAAATGGAAGCTGGATGAAGACCGTTTATGTGAAATGAAGGTGGATTGATGAAAAAACCCAAGTGAAATAAAAGCTGAATGAAGGCATTTTTAGACCTGAAATAGAAAGCTGGATGAGGGTATTTTTAGATCTGAAATAGACGCTGGATTGATGAATTGAACGGTTGAGAAATAGAACCTGGATGATGGACATAATAAGTTAAATGGAAGATGGATTAATTAAAACGCTTGCGAAACGGATGCTGGATGAAGGGTCCTTATTAGCCCTAGTGAAGTAGAAACTGGATTGACGAAAATTAAACTTTAGAAATGGAAACGGGACTGTTGAATTTAGTGATGTATTTCAGCATGCATCCAGCTTCCATTTAAGCTGGAATGCCGTTTATCCAGCTTTTTTTATTATCAAACGGCGTCGGCCATCAATCAAATGGTTTTCATCAATCCACCTTCTATTTCACGACGCATCATATTTAAAGCCTCCTCTATCGATTTAATTAATTTTATAATTTGGGACCGCCGTTCCCAGGGATGCCGGAAAAACTTATTCGCTCGTTACTGGAGTATTATTTTAAAGCAGTCCAACTTCTAGTTTGGCCAGAATCATTCTATTCAATCCATTTTCTGTTTAGGCAAGAATTCATTTCATCAATCTCGTTCAGCGGCGCCGCCAGGATTTTTTTTCTGTACGCACAACTTGTACAAAATAGGCTAATATGAAGCGAACAGCGGTCGATACGAGCTTATAT